>CM023532.1:11317440-11898765 GCA_013350335.1 Chimonanthus salicifolius
CCAAGTCAACTTGATCCCCAAGCCACTCCAGTCGACCAACCCTTGTAACCCTAAGCCTCCTTTTCATTTTAAATCCTAGCCATTCACAATCAAGATGATTTAATCTTAGCCATACACTCAACACCTTAACCAAGATTAAATCTCAGCCATTCATTCTAACCTGAGGCCTATAAATAGAGCACTGAGGCATGGTAATTTTCGAACTGGGTCATGAGCTAGAGAACACCATCTGAGAATTGGAATACATAGAAGACAAAGGAGCATATTCGAATTTTACATGTGAGTCTTGTCCATTGTAAATTTTATTTTATTGTTTCTAATGTATTTTCCAATGCTTGTGTATTGATTTCAATTTAATAAATTTGAGATAAACATTTAGGATTAATGGAAAGTCCAATTTTCGAATTTCCTTGGTGATTGTTTGATTCAATTTTTAAGTTTGTGTTCTTTGATTAATTAAATGGACATCTGAAATATTTTAGAACTTTTTATTCCTTTAAATTCAGTTCTAAGTTTCCTTTGGAACATATGATATATTTTAGAGCTTGAATTTAACTATCTGAATCTAAGATCTTGATTAATTTAGAGGATATAGAATTAAATTTTAATGAAAAACATGAATTGAATTTGATTATTTACATGAATTCCATTACCTAGATCTCATGTTTATTAATTATATTGGGTATGATGTTCGATGGCTATGATTGATTCAATCCACTTGTAAAATATTTTATCTACTTATTTACTTGTTTATTTTATTTTATTGTGTTGTATTTCGTTTATTTTATTTATTTGTTTAACTGTTGTATTTATTTCATTCAATCAAATTCTTTCAATTCTTTAACTAGGTTGGAATGCTTTATTTATATTTTTAATTATGTAATTTTAAATTTAGATAAGGTTATTTAAATCTTCTCCACCATTTTGATAAAATATTAAATTCATAACTTTAAAATAAAGTCCATGAGTTAGATGTTATATTTTGTTAAATTCCAAAGTTAGATGATTATATTTTTAAATGATGATTTTCTAAAGATAGGATTTTAGAAATTAAAAATATATTTCTTGTTTTAGGAACTTTTCCATGTTTAGATTTAATTCTATAATCTTATTTCTTAAAACCACATTATTTTGATGATTGATTTATTTTATTAAACATATATTTTGTTGATTTCCTTTGGGTTCGACCTCGCACTCATATGCTATACTATGAAATGGTTCGTACGCTTGCGAGTAATAAATGTAAAACATGATCCGCAACATACCTCTCCTCCTAAGGTCTGATCTTGTAAGAACTTTTCACTACAACACACACCAGACAAAGGTCTGAACCCTAGGAAGCGTCCGATTCTTCCAAACTAAGCAGGGGTGCAACATCAAATCGTTAAATCGTTGAGAAACTAGGTCAACTATTGATTTGATCGAGTAAGCCCCCGAGGAGTCACCTTTTGTAATACCCCACCCCAGAGGGGGCCTATAATGTGGAGCGTGTCTATGGAGAAAAAGTCTCACATTGCTAGTTGAATTAGAAATTCCCTGGTATATAAGTGGTAGTCTTCCTCCTTCTAGGACAAGGCCTTTTGGGAGCAACAGTGGGTTAGCTCGCCAAAGCAAAGCCGTGCGGGCTTGTGTGTGTGGGCCCAAAGCGAATAATATTATGCTAGCAGGGCGGCTCGTTAGAAATGGTATCAGATAATGGTTCAACTCTCTGCCTAAGGGTGTGGGCTTGGTTATTGTGTGTGCAGAGCCGGGGACGGCCCTGCCTTTAAGGGGGGTAGATTGTAATACCCCGGCCCAGAGGGGGCCTAACAGAATGCCTTTTGAGAGCAACAGTGGGTTAGCTCGCTAAAGTAAAGTCGTGCAGGCTTGTGTGTGTGGGCCCAAAGCGGACAATATTGTGCAGCGGGACGGGTCATTACACCTTTCCACACCAACACATCTTCCTCTCCCAGTGCCACCGGAAATTCACCTAGTTGACCTAGTAGCTCGTCTAAGCTTTCCCTCTCAAAGGACCTTAGTTCTCTCCTAAAATCAACATTCCAAATAATGTTACGGCCAACCATTCGATAGTTTTCTTGGACAAGAGCTTGCTTGTTTCTTACAGCTCGAAATAACCTTGGGAAACGTTCCCGCAACGGTCTATCCCCTAACAACAAATAGTTCAAAAGAGAATCCAATCTCCTCTACCCACTAGAAATCTAAGCTTTCTTTTGAAGAGATTCCCCACACTTGTTCTACCCTGACTTTCTAGTTCACTCAGAAAAGAACTATTATTGTCAATCTCAAAAACTTGATTTTCAATATCCAAATATACGGAATAACAGTTACCATTATTATCCCTAACTAAAAAAGTGCCATCAGAGATGAAACTCCAAATGTCCCTGACACTAAAAAAATGATCAACATCATTACAACTATAACTGCCACTATGACCTAATCCTCCACAACACTCTCAGTGTCACTGACCCAGTTTTCTCCACTTCCTCTCCTAAGTTCCACCCATTAGCATTATTAGTTCTGTACCTGGCGCTCAATACCCTCACCCATAAGGCATCTCTCTCTCGACCAAACTGCCACCCCCATTTAGATAACAACACTTCGTTCCTAATGAGAAATGGAGTGACTCCTAAGCCCCTGTTCGACTTTGGTTTGGTCACCTTTGACCAAGCTACTAAATGAACTTTCATCTTCGACTCCTGGTCTCCCCACAAAAACCTCAAAAAATCTATTTCCAATTTCTTGGAGACTCCTTTCAGCATTTCGAATAAGGACAAAAGGTACGTCGGAAGTTTGACTAACACTGATTTGATAACAGTCAATCTGTCACCCAATGAAAGATATTTCCTATTCCATCTTGCTAACCTTCTTTCAACCCTCTCAATCACTAGAGCCCAAAAATTCTTAAGTCTAGGGTTGCCCCCCACCGGTAGGCCTAGATAGGAAAAGGGTAATTTTCCGGCACTAAAACTGTGAAGAGAAAGCAAAAAAACAATATGACTGGAAGGAATGTGGTTCCTGATGAACTAGCAAGCAACCACTCTGCATTTGATATGCTTATATGAAACAGGTTTCAAAACAATTTGAATTTGCTCAGATTTCAGCATACAAGGGCATTGTGGCATGATGCTAACCCCAGCTGCAAGTGACATACCCAGAAGTTTTCACCTGGGGCTTGCTGCCTAGACAATCCTTTCAGCAGAATGCTCTTAAACAGCGTTATTACATTTTCAAGAGATAACAGAAGATGAAAAAAAAGGCCACACCTTATAGTAGATCTAGAATCAAGATATCTAACTAGCCAGCATTTGCATACCCGCTTAATTTAAGAGGAAGTGCATAGAACAATCATGACTATTAGAACAATGGAGACAGCAAAATAAGATGATATACAGTACGTGAGTTTATGTGGAACAAAAACAGACAGAATGATACCACATACACAGCATATGTAATATCAACTCAAGTCATAGTTATATAACCATGAAAATGAGGCCTTCTGACATACAATTGGTATAAGGTGGGATAAGAAACAGGAGTAAAAGCATCAGCCTGAAATTTACCATTCAATCCATCAAGCAACGATAGTATTATTATCACATAAGTACTAGTGCTGATTCACTAAAGTAGCTTCAGGGGATGCATAAATTTTGATTTCCCCAAATATAAGATTTTCAAGAGTGCCATCGCTATGCAATTGAATTGTTCTAAATTCTCAAACCACTAGATTGATATCTATGTTACCTAAAATAGATATAATCGTCATTCAATCCCTCATCTAAGCTTAAATGTGAACGGGACACATGTGATCAGGACTAAAAAGGATAATGTAGGTAATAAATGTAAACTGTATATAATTAATTGTCCAAGAATTATAACTGAAGCAAAAACAACAACAACAATAATAATAAGAAGAAGAAGAAGAGGAAGAAGAAGATGAAGAACAAAAACAACAAGATTTCATATGCATCCAGAACATAGATTATGCAGAAATATGAAATGCTGCTTTATTAAAGATTGGAGACATTGCATAGAGATATAATCACTTTTCTAATAGTAAAAATGTAAAATAGCATTACGTGACAAGAAGTTAAAGCTAATCACCTGCCAAGGGGTTTACACCTGCAAGCTTATATAAACGAGCAGTTTCAAGTTGTATTCTTTCCTGCAAATAAATAGAACTACAAATATCAGGTATCTATAGGAGATGTCCCTGCTCATGCATTGCCTTAATTTAAATTGGCTTCCTGTAATGAAAGCAGCAAAATGACTCCTTTCATTTAAAAGGTAAAAGGGAAAAAACCCATAAATCATTTAATTCAGTTTACATCTTAAATACAACTTTAATGCATATACTTCCTAACACAACTGAACTATGACCATGTTCATACAAAAGACATGAGAGAATTGTTTGTTACAGTGTCTTCCTCTTTTTTTAACAATAACAAGGAAATTTTATTAAGAAAATGGAAATGTACAAAAAAACTTACATGAGACTTGTACCGACCACAAAAATCAAAAGACAAAACAAAAATTCACTAAACACCTATACATCAAACTCTTATTGATATCTCAAAAGAACCCAATAATAGTGCCAGGTCTCTCAACTCCTACTTTAGCAAAGAAGTATACCATTCCATTAACAAATCTGCTAACGTGTCTGAGACTCAATGTCCTTGCCAGCACAAAGCCTACAGATCTCTCTAAAAATCAATATCAACTTCCATGGAGGTTTCCTCCTACATTTTGCCCATGCAATTGTATTAGTCAAGTCTCCCTCAATAAAGGGAAAGCAAAGAAAGGAAATGAGAGAGAAAAAGACTGAAAGCTAGGCCCATGTTGCCTTCGTCTCTTCTGCAAGAGGCTTGTTGTCCATCTCCCTCGTGCTCGATGGTTATTGCAGGCTCTCTCTCTTCTAGGGTTTTGGTTTCTAAAATGGAGACGTGTCTGCAGCATTCCCGTGCAATGTCGGTCCCCATACCGTCTTTGCATGTGAATGTGGTTGCTACGCACGTGTCCATGCATCATAAATGAGAATCTTCCAATTTAGATTGAGCTTCCAACCCATGGCACAAAAACAAAGCAAGATGATACAAAATCGCCCATCTCAACTTGGCCAACATTTGTCACTTGACCAGTAGTGTAAGAATTGTAGAACAATGGGAAAAATGGAGTAATTTTCTGATTTCCATAAAAAATAATATATAGAAGGAAGGCTGACCATAGAGGCTTGCCTTGAAGTGAACTGAAAACTAACAGAACTTACAAACTCAATATCAAATCACAACCATAAATTCACCTTGCAGGCAGTTTCTTGTATCCGTGGATTAATCTCACCCCACGTGGGGTGGGGATACCCATGTCATTCCAAAAAAAAAACCATACATTCACATGCGCAGAACAGCACCATGCCCAAAGGCCACAGCGAATTACTGAAGATTGGGGGAGGGGAAGACCGACCCACCCACCCAAATCCTCACCTCAAAATCACATAAGAAGAAAAAAAAAATTGAATAGTTAATATATTAAAAAGAGGCACCAGAGGTGCAAATACAGTAGCAACACAAAACAAGAAAAAAAAAAGCCACAACTCGATACACCCAAAATCACAGAAGAAAATTAAAGGCCACCCAAAAATATCCTTGGGAGAATTATATCAAAGTAGTGTACAGGTTTACAACAATTTCCAGAAACCCATCAAATAACACAAGAAAAAATCAAAAAAGCCATTCACCTTTCTTATCAACCTTACTGCTTGCACCATAAGTGCAGAAGTTTCCTCACAATGAAAGAAGTGAGTTTTTCTTTTAAGATGAATCAAATTCAGTCAAAGCTCAACTTCCACAGAGATTGATTGTAGACTTACTCTGAGATTCAACACATTCACACAACCAACAATTGGCATGTTGAGAAAATGAAAGACCACTTCTAGCATTAGAATTGGAAGTTCAAGAACAACAAAAACATAGTAAAAGCACCTGATCTCCGGCATAGCGTTGTTGGATGGCCTTTATTTGAGGCTGCAAAGACCGCACTGCCATTGCAGATTCAACCTAAATACAAAAATAACTTCCATTAGCAACCAATACCACTTCTAGATGAGGAAGAATTTCCTTAGGCAGAACTAAGCTTTAAATACAAAAGAAATTTATTAGTTTATTGTGCAAATATTGGGACTTTGGGTTTATTTAATATTACCATTTCCACAGAAAGAGAGAGACATAGAAAGAGGAGAAGAAGAAGAAGAAGAAAGGAAAAAAGGAAAGAATGAAATTAAACAATCAACTTACAATGCAAGTATGGAATAACATCTAATTCATTTTAGTTCAAAAAAAAATATATATTCAAGTGGTGTTGGCTAGTTGCGTGATAGCTATTTCTCAGTCGTTTCCAGACTACCAAAGAAGCAATTGTAAGAAAGGTAAATCTAGATATTGTCTTGATAGCTCACAAATACATTGATTTGAAACAATAACAAAACAATTTGCAAGCTAGAATTCGAGAATGCTTATGACATGGTAAATTGGAAATTGTTTGAACTACTTGTGTTGGATGGGATATAGGAAGAAGCAAAGAAAATGGAATACAAAATGTGTATCATCAGGATATTACTCGAAGTAGTTGATGCTTCCCCCAAGGTTTCATTTGGGGTTCCGTGAGTCTTCTGCAAGAAACCTTGTCCCCATTTTTGTTCACCAAAGTAGCAAAAGCATTTAGCAAGTTTCTGAATAGAGCAAGGAAGGTGAGCTGATACGCAGGTCTCAAAATGAGCATTGTTTGATAGAGATGCATACATATGTTGACAGAAATGTTTAATTTTGTGTACAGACATGTCTCAAATGCCAAAGTTCGTGGTAATTCTACAATATTTTGAGGTTGTTCATCATCGTCATAATCAGCCAGTAATCCCATTTATCTAGGGTAAGCTTTATAAGTTATTCTTCTCCACTTCACCCTATCATAATCGTACCATCAATCACTCCACAATCTATCATGTCCGTTCTTATCCCTTCCCTCCATGTTTTCGAAGGTCTCGATCTCCTCCTAGTGCATTCGATCTATAGCTTCTCCACTCTACACACCGGGGATGTACTTGGTCTTCTAGTAACATGATCATACCATCTCAAACGAGTTTTCCTCAATTTCTCATCTACCGGAGCTATCTTTTAACTATCCCTAATGCATTCATTTCTAACTCTATCCTTTAGGGTAAAACCACTCATCCAACGTAACATACACATTTTCGTTGTCCACACTTTGTTTTTTTTTTAAGCACTAACAAATACTCCCTTTGTCCCAAATTAGTTGTCCTATATGGATTTTGGAATTGTTCTAAAATAGTTGTCTCATTTATATTGTAATAGTATAAAGAGTGTTGAAAATGGATGAGATCACATGGAGTGCTAGTCTTATATAGAGAGTTCCTTAAAAAATACAAATATTTCAAATGAGACAACTAAAATGGGACGGAGGGAGTATAATTCATTCATAATAGAAAAAGTACAAGTACATCAATATAAGATAGGTCTAGAAGCGATAGACCTTAAAAATAAAATAACAAAATGAAAAAGGAGAACATATAAATAAAGAGCATCCATGAAATACAAATAAAATAGTTGTTCTCAAACATCCCCTCAATCCGATATGCAATCAAATGGGCATCCTCTAATGTCAAAGGAAAAAGACTCCTGAGAATAGGTTATCAATTCCCAACTTAGCAAAATAGTATGTCATGCCATTAGTTGTATGCTTATACGGCTAATATGAACAAAAAATACATCAAGTCATGTCACCAAGGCTCTAATCTCCCTAACTGTAGTGATCAATCTCCAAGGGGGACGCCTTTGTCCCTTAACCCATTTGATTGCATTTGTCGAATCCCCTTCAGTCACAAGTTTACCTTGCCAGTGGAGTTTCCATATGGACAAAGCTCTCCTAATGCTCAACATTTCCACCTCATTTGAATCTCTAATACCAACGGGCTCATTAAACATGATTATTGTTCGGCCCACATGATTCCTCAGTACTCCTCCTATTCCTGTCAATCCTAGTTTCCCCATTACAACCCCGTCCGCATTAAACTTCATAACACCCCGATCCGGTGGAACCCAACTCTCCTCTGATCTCCATATCCAACTATTAATGCTCATACACCCTTCCCAAGCAATAGAAGATCCAATGGTTGCAGACCCTTAAACTCGGTGCTAGAAAGGAGCCAAACACAAAGTCTCCACTTTACTATCTGAAAGAGATCATTAACATCCAATGATTTACCTTCAAAGATTCTAGAGTTTCTCTCTTTCCAAAGTGACCACAAAACTATACTCGGGATCGTATTCCAGGCCAATTTCATCCTAGGTTGCAATCCCAACAATAACAACGAGTCTACGCACCCCACACAAGTTTTATCCAAAATCCACGATACATCTAAAAGTTTGGCGAAGTTCATCCATAAACTCCGAGCAAGTGGATAATTAACAAATAGGTGATGTAAATCCTCCTCTAAAGCACATAGTGAACATAAAAGATCTTCTTCAATTCTAAGCATCCCTCTCCTCTTCAACTCTGTTCTAGTCAACACCCTCCCTTTTAATACAAACCACTCACAGATTTGTACCCTTGGAGGTGCAACCCCTTTCCAAGCCATGTTGGTGCAAGTTTCATCATTAAATTTTAGTTTAAGAACTAATTCTACCATTGACTTGACAGAGTAAGCACCTGATGAGTCGCCCCCGTCCAAAAAACTTCATCCTCATCCTCTAATGACAAAGGAAATTCCCGTAGTTGAGCTAGAAGATCAACTCTACTCCCAACTTCAAAAGAGCAAAGTTCCCGATGAAAATCAAGGTTCCATGATATTTCAGTACCCTCCAGTTTGTAACAATCCTTTACTAAGGCTCTTTTATTCCTTGAAATCTTGTATAGCCTTGGGTATATTTCCTTCAAAGGCCTCTCCCCTAACAACAAATCTAACCAGAAACTTGTTATATCACCTTTCCCTACCAAGAGTCTAGTTTTTCCACTATAAATGCTCCCCACCACTCCTCTACCTCAACTCAATTTCCACTAAGCCCTAACTACCGCAAAACCACTTGTCTCCACATTATCTCCCAAGTTCCAGGCACTATTTTCTGCCAAACCATACCTAGCTGTCATAACTCTAACCCACAAAGCATCCCTCTCTCTCCCAAATTGCTAGCCCCACTTGCACAGCAAACTTGATTCCTCAATTGGAGTGGAACAATTCCCAACCCCACCTTGGACTTAAATTTTAGAACCTCCGACCATGCCACAAAATGAACCTCCCTTTTTGTGTCATTATCACACCATAAAAAATTCTTGAATATCTGGTCTATCTTTCCCACTATCCCTTTTGGCATTTCAAAGAGCGATAAGAAATAAATTGGGAGATTCATTAAGACTGACTTGATAAGAGTAACCTTTCCTCCTAGGGATAGGTATTTCCTACCCCAACCGATCAATCTCATTTCCACCTTCTCTATCACCGAAGTCCAAAAAGTTTTACGTCTTGGATACCCTCCCACAGGCAGCCCTAGAAAAATGAAGGGAATTTTCCCAGTGCCACACCCTATTTCATTCGCAAACTCCTTGACGCATTCCCCCTCCATATCAATTCCAATTATAGTGCTCTTCCAAGATTAATTTTGAGACGTGAACCCAACTCAAAACTTTGAAGAATCGCTTTGTAACCCAAGATTTCCTTCTTATCTAGTAAACAAAAAAATATGGTATCATTGGCAAACTGTAAATGAGTAACAATTGGCCCATTTGCCGATGTATGAAAGCCTCTGACAATTCCTAAGGCACTTTCTTGTTCCACCAGTTTGTTTAAACTTTACCCTACAAGGGTAAAAATAAAGGGAGACAAAGGATCTCCTGCCTCAAGCCATGTTAGCTTTTATAGGAGCTAGGGAACCATTGACCAAGACAAAAGATGTTGGGTCATCAATGCATGCTTTCATCCACTAACACCATAACCGCCCAAAACCCATCCTATCAAAGAGGTAACCCACAAAGGACCAATCCAGATAATCATAAGCCTTCTCCATATCAATCTTGAATAGAAGACCTGGTTCTTCTCTTTACATCGCATATGGACAAGTTCATTGGCAATTAAAACCCCCTAATATGTCGGTCTTCCACAAAAGCCCCATGTAATTCACTAATAATCTCTGGTAGAGCCTTCTCCAACCTATCGACCAAAAGTTTGTAGACACTACCAACGAGACTAATCGAACGATAATGAGATAACTCGGACGGACCTTCCCTTTTAGGGACGAGGGCTATGAACGAATTCTTCAAGCTTTTGTTCACAACTACATTTTGGTGAAATCCTTAAAGTCGTTTTTTCATTGCCCAACACTATAATCCTTAAAGCATTGCAGATCTAATAATTGTATTATAAAACCGTCCTTTTAGGCAAAGGGAGACTCTGTTATCGCACAAGACCCCACTAGCTTGTCTATATTTTGCCCACCCCGCTCCTACCATATTCGTTATATCTAAGTCGAAACCTCATTGGAATTCTACCATAGAGCCCAAGTATATGAACTTATCACAATGTACAACTACGTTGTTTCCTATTTTTACCGAGTTACCCTCACTATCGTCTAACCCACTAAAGCTACACTCCATTATTCTGTTTTAACTTTACTAATTCTCAAACCATTTGATTCTAATGAACCATTTTGAGGCTTTTCATGATTGAGGACTAATTTTACTAAAGTTGAATCTCGAGAAATGGTTCAACTAGGCCTATACTTGTCTAATAGAAATGGTTCATTAGAATAAGCCTATACTTGTCTCCAGCTAAGTTAAACCTTGTCAATAATCATCAAGAAAGTCAACCCTTATCACTAATCACATCATTACCTTGCTGTCACAACTTATCTCTAAATACATATGGTACACTTCAATGAAAAAGGTAGACCACATCAGGACTACATGTTTCTTTTGAGAAATACTTACATCATGTTATGAGTGAAAGCATTGAACATGATACCTGTCTCTTTGTTAAAGGAAATGTGGCAGCCTTGACAAGAACAGTAAGGAGAATGATTGCAAAACCATATGAATATGGTACATGCAAAGTAGAAAGTGCATCCTTCAAAACCTGCAACGGATGGAAGCCTAAATCAAATTCAATAAATGCAAATGTCATACATATATAAATTTATTTTAGGTGACATTCCATTACCAAGTAACTAATGACCATTTTTGTTTTGGAATGAGAAGAAAAAGAAGAACAAGACAACCAATAACTTATCGAGGTCAAGCATACTGAACTGTTTATAAAATATCATACTTTACCATGAACAGATATCAGTTATCAAAAACATATCCTATCCTCAACAAGGAGAAATTTTACCAACCAAATCTACATCTCCTCCATTCTTGATAAACATGCATGCAGCCACACATATATGATACGTCATATACATCTAGATTCTTTTGTGCAAAGGTCAGGTACTAAGGAAGATTCCAATTATTATTAGATTCTTCATTTTGTTTAGTCAAGAAATATTTTTTTACCCCTTCCTCTAGTTTGAATTCTCAAAATTCATGTTGATATCGAATTGAATGTGGCTCACAAACTTAAGAACTTGGAGGGAGGGAAATTTTTTGATTCACAAAAAGGCCAGAATAGGTTCAATATGAAAGAATTAATGAAACTACTAGAAAGACTAATCCAATCCCTAATAATGTACCAAAAATAAAAACATCCTTCAGACAGGTTTTTTTTTTTTTTTGACCAAGGTGTCCAGGCCTCTTAGAGCACCTGACTAATCCTCGAGGCATGTGCAAGCCTCCCTACCCACACACACCGGATAAATCTACAAGGAGTGCCCCTTAGGGGTGGAGTGGGAATCGAACTTAGGACTCCCGCTTCCTGGGACAGGTTCCCCATCACTCCAAGCCTTCGGGTTATCCTTCTAACAGTTATTTCCATGACTTTCCCCTTCTGCTTGTACTTTCTAATTGTAAAAATCAATTCCATATATCGAGGTTGTTTCCAAACTTCTAAACACATGCCCAAACATCGTAAGTGGACTTCCTTCTTCTCATTTATGAGGCCTACTTTCACTATACAAACATGAAAATACAAGAAACATAAAAGGGGAAAATGGGTTTAAGAGATGTAAACCCGAGATAGAAAGAGAAAAGCCAAAAAAATACAATATAACCCAGCCCCGATAGCAAATGTGGCAAAAATAACCATGACTCCAATGAGTACAAAACAAACTGCCCAACCCCTAAAAACTACACAAACAACCGACTAGGCCAACCACCCTATGAGTCACAGATAGAAAATGCACTAGAGTGTTGAGTGAATTCCGTGTTTGAGAAGAAGTATGGAACTCCGTTAGCCGATCTGCAGACTTAAGAAAAAGTTATCTCTTTGCATATCGTTCTTACACTAGTTGTTTCTCATTCATACAATCTCGACATATTCATAAGGAATGCATTTCTTTTCAAAGTTTGTCAAATTAAACGCCTTGCTTCAGCTCCTACCACAAACGCCTATTGAGTTGATTTTTTTTTTGAACGGTAACAAAGACTAGATAAATTAATAGAGAAAGAACCAGTACAAGTACATCATTGCAAAAAATGGTCTATAAGATTTAAACCCTAAAAAGTAGTCAAATGAGAAAAGCAGAAAAGTAGAAGAAAAAAAATTGAGTACATCCATGTAGCTAAAACCAGAAACGATTGAACATCATCCTGATTGAATACCCCCATTAAGTTGATAAAAACCATATATAAACTTTTCTCCTTGAACTTTCAATACAAAAATAGTTTATGTTGTTGATCTACCTAGCATAAATGAATTGGTTCTCTATTTTATGGAAGCAAAGATCACAAGTACACTAATCAATGAGATTCATGAATTAGCTTTTCTGGTCAAGGGATTGGTAACATGAAGAAATAGCAAATGCCACAACAATCATATGGAAAGTAATGGTCATGCCTGTCATCCTCCAAGCTACAAAAAAATGAATTATTCTTGGTACCAAGTACCAAGCTCAAGTCAAAATTGAAATGAAAATCATGATGGAGGAATTTGACCATGAAGGCATTCACCCTTTCAATGTTCAAACTCATTACCAATTATATTTCATTTTTATTCAAACATTGAGGTTTTTTTAACTTTGTTGGCCTAAAAGTTAAATCTGCCTCTCCTGAGTCAAACTGAGTTGTCAATCCCATGACTGTGTCCGATTGAGTCCTGAGTTGTCAATTTTTTTGACTGAGTCGTAACCGTCTACGTTTCTAAGACCTCATCTCTGGAAGACATGTACAGTCAAATCAAGCTTGAAGCTCCAGAAGACACGTTGTTTGAAAAGCTCGCACAAAACCGGAAGAACTCTTTGAATGTCAACCATCACAAGTATATGGACCATAGGATTGACCTAGAAGCCTTAGAAGCCTTTTTGGTTAAAATTGGAATAATACAAACAAGGTTTCTAAGTCCACTCTCTGCCCTGTGGAGAGCTCTTGCGATCTACCAAATATCTCTATATTCTCTTGTGTCCTTGCAATCTAAAATGTTCATTATAGTTAAATCTAACTGATTGTAGAGAACACTCATGACTCATGAGCTCTCCACCATGTCAACATTTTTCACAAAATCTCAAGTTTCCGACACTTTGTGGAAAATGGATTTTCTGGGCAACTCGGAACTTCCGAGAACATTGTCTCGGAACGTACGAGGATATTCCTTTGGACGATCTATGTGAGTTGTTCGAACGTTCCAAACCCCGGCATTCTAGGGAACTTCGGACGTTCCGAATAGAAACCTTCGGACATTCTGAGGATCAGTCAAACTATCCGTTGCAGGGTCAAAATAGTTGTTGTAATATGACCGTTGGGAATCCGCCCGTTGCAACCTCGGAAGGTCCGAAGATAGATCCATTGGAACTTTTCTAGCCTATAAAAGTAAGGCTTTTTGGAGAGGAAAAGATTGATGATTTGAGCCCAATTTTTTCATACTCTTCCAATCTTCACAACAACTTCCAAAGCTTACAAACTCCATAGTTAAAATACTCTAATCTTTTAATCTTAATCAAAAACACATTCAAAGCTCTCATAGGCATATCTTGAGCATCTTATGCTCTAAGTTGAATGTGTTAAGTGAAGATTCTCTCTAGGGTCTTAATACTCATAGAAAAACCTTTATCTACCCTAAACCTCCTTGCTACCATCTTGGTTGGACTTCATTGGAGCATTTACATCAAGCCAAGAAGAGGAGGACATTCAAGAACAAGCCCAAGCTACTTCAAGTAACTCAAGGCTAAGTTCTTAGTATATTTCAAAGCACAACTTCTTTCTATTACTTGTGAAATATTGTAAAGGGTTGGTGTAACCCTATTGGCTTTTAAGAGAGGTATTCTCTTGGTGATTAGGTCGATCTACACCCGTGAAGTAGATCAAGATTTGTAATAGGTTTCTTCTCCACCCGTGAAGGAGAAAGTTAGTGAATTCCTCAAGTGATATACTTGAGGCGTGGATGTAGGCAAGGTTGTCGAACCACGTAAAAATCATTGTATCACAATTCTCCATCTCTTCTCATCTCCTTCACCTTATTTTGTGCACTTGCTTTAGCTCATATCTTATTGTACACATAATTTGCTTAAATTTAATCTTACTTGTAAATCACATTTAGAATATTAATTGAGCAAATTTGTATTGATTAATCATTAAAGTGTCCAATATTTAAATAGATTTTAAAATTCTCCAATAGTCCTATTCACCCCCCTCTAGGACTATTCTAGATATTTGGCTAGCTTGACCAACAAACTTCATAAATGGTAAGGTTGAAACATTCATTTATTACCATAGATAGGCACATAACACATTGACATATCACGCCGAGGGGTCTTGGAGCCTACCATGCAAACCTTGGCACAAACTTTATATTTCTAGAGGGCATTAAATTAGATACTATTTTCAGCCCGTCACAACAATACAATGTTATTCATCCAAAGCACAAAGATGTCAGGTCACAACCCGAATGATTTATCTCATTATAGGTCGATTAGCCTTGTGGACTACATTTAGAAGGCCCTATGTAAGCTTCTTTCTAATAAGCATAGATAGGCCTTGCTAAATATTTTCAGTGAGATGCAAGGTGCCTTTGTTGATTATAGTCAGATTTTGGACGGAGTCCTAATTGTGATATGAGTTAATCCATGCAAAGAAGAAATATAAAGTGGAGGGCTTTTGAAGATTGACACTCCAAAAGCTTATGATGGATAAGGGTTTGGGGGACAGATGAGATGGATGAAGGTTTGTGTTTAAATCTTATTCTATTCTCATTAGTGTGTGTCTGTGTGTAGTGGTGGTATTGGGGCATTTTTGGAGCTATAACACAATGGGTCATCTCATTTTCCTATTCATGCCTCAACGGACCTTGGCAGGAAAATCCTTTCTCTCCATTCATCTTTACTTTGGTTGTCAAAGGTCTTAAAAAACTTATGCTACGACGAAAGGTATGGGGATTCTTGAGGGATTTCAGGTGGCTCTTTTGATACTCTTCTCTTTTGCAATGACCCCAAAAGTGAAATGGACGGTGAAAAGGATATTCTTAGAAACATAGAATTAGTTTCAAGCTTGAAGATGAACCTAGAAAAAAGCTCTATTATTGGCATTAATTTCGAAGAGGACCAACTAAATGTTCTAGCTCATATCCTTAAATACAATCTGACCAAACTTCCACATAAATATCTTGGTCTCTCGAACCCAAGAACTTTGGATCTAGTAATTGAAAGCTTTGAGCACAATTTCTCCAATTGGAAGAACTATATTTCTTTCAATGGTCAAATCACCTTGATTAAAGCTTTCAGCAAATCTATCCACCTAGGCACCTACTCTATGTCTCTCTTCGAAATGCCATCTTCAGTTACGAAGAAGCTGGAGAAGTTTAAGAATTTTTTATGGGGAGGAAAAAGTTGAATAATTATTTATTTAATACGGTGTGTTTTCTTAAAAGATTACTTATCTTCTCTACCCATGTATGACATTTGTAATTGAATTTAAAAAAAAAAAAATCTTCAATGGGCCTTCTTTTCCATCTATTCACATAAGACTGGAACCGACAATCAAAAAATTGTGATGATGATTATCTACAATGTGTTAGAGGCTTTTCGTGTAGGAGTAGCTTAGAAGCATTTTAAGGCTTAAAACTTACCTTAGCCTCCCAACATAAAATTCTGGGTCTGCCCCCAAGAAATGGGTGTAATATTTTTTTCTAATATATGATTATTTGTAGGAAAATTCTTTCCTTTTTCATTCATGAAAATGGTTTTTTTTTTACCTTGAGAACGCTTTCCAAGTAATTGGTAATCCCAGAAAGCCAATCCCCACTTTGCTTTGACGCTGAGGCAGCATCAGAAGATGTGACAGCAGCATCAGCAATCGTGTAAAGAAGCCCCTCAGCTCGACCCAACAGTTCCCGAAGCAGCCCCTGTGTGGCTTCCGGGTCAGGAAATGAAGGGCTCAGACCGGACCGAACCAGGACAGAACCACCAATCGCAGTGCTTGGACTGTTAAGCAACTGCTTGTGCTTGAAAAAACCGGGTGTTCGATAAAGAACCGGGTTGGGAGGCCTGGTGCGGTCGAAAAGTGGAGAGAAGAAGAGATGGGATTGAATAGAGAAAAGAGTGGACATTTTCTGCAACACCCACTTCTCACTTTGTTTGGGGATTCTATGTTTTCCCCTTTACTGATGGAAAACAAGAAAAGGGTTGCTAAATTTTTATCTTTCCCAGTAAGTTGGAAAGAGTATGGAGAAAATCTGTTTCCAGATTTCCAATCACCCAAATGATGATACCTTGCTCGTTCTTGTTTCAAAAATTGGAGAAAAAAATGGTTTTATTCACGTCATGCTGAGATTTTTTTAAATATATAAGTATCATAAATTAGAGACCTTTCATATTACAAGTGTCTGGTAGATTTGTGATTTTGGCTGCATATGGTTTTGCTACAGTGTCAGATAATAAAAGAATATCCTTAAAAAAAGAAAAGAAATTGAGCTTATTTCCTACAATTTCGCTTAAAAGAGTTTAAATGTCCTTGTTACATTGTCCGAAGTAATATATAAATCAAGTCACATGATAATTCTATCATTTGTATTTTAGTTTATGCAATTGTTAGAAAGTGTAGAATAATATAACAGTAAAATGCAAAAGCTTACAGCTAAAAAAAATACAAAAGTATACTATGCAGAGAAATATATAAAAGAAAATAAAAAATACAAATATTATATAATAAATTGTAAAGCAAAATACAAATGGTGATGTAGTGTATTTTACTTAGCTTATATATTTTTCATATATTGATGCCCTAAAATCTCTACATACTTGCAAGAAAGAGATACCGATATAATTTTAATTCTACTATTCATTCATCTCTCCCTAGTTTGGATTAACTATATGTAGTAATAGTTTGGATTAACTATATGTAGTAATTTTATTTTTTTATATGCATAATAATATGTTGACCAATCAAAACAAGTCATATCACCATTTGTCATTTACTTGCATATAATTTTTATAATATGAAAAATACATAAATAAAATACAAAAACATATAATATGTTACTAAAAATACAAAAATTGGAAAATAATATCATTTTTCTATGAGAAACTATAAAAGAAAGTATAAGTACGACACTAAATTTCTCCAACACTCTTTTGTATATAATTATTTTAAAGTGTTGGAAGATTGTATTTGGCTTTGTCCTTTTCCTTTTTATTGTTGTTGTTACTTAAAAAAGGTGTGACACACAAACACTTGGATTTCCAGCTTCTACACACTCGTTTTTGAATTTTCAGATGAAATTATCATTCCACTCGCGCGTTTTAACTCATCTGAACAAACTGTCAGTTCATTCTCAGTTCGTTCGGATGAATACAGTCATCCGAACGAATACCTCGATGTAAATTTAGTTCACTTGAACGAGTGAACAAAACAGTGTTCATTCGAACGAATTTATCTGAGAGGAATGTTTTTTACAGTCGTTCACTCGAATGAACATAATTCTGCTCACTCGTTCGAATGAAGTAAAACTACACTGAGGCATTCGTTCGGATGAGTTTATTCATCCGAACGAATACCTTAGTATAAATTTAGTTCATTCGAAAAAATGGGTAAAACAATATTCATTCATTCGAATGAACAGGTTGGTTCATTCGAACAAATTTATCTGAGATGAACGTTTTTTTACAGTTGTTCACTAGAATGTCATTCGTTCGAATGAACTAAGTTGTTCATTCGAATGAATGCAAACGTATATAAGTTATCCTCCACGAAATTCCACTCATTTCATTACATTCAAATTCTAAACCGTCGTTTTCCTCTGCCTCTCCCTTCTCCCTTAAACTCCTTTCTCAATCCATTCTCCCTTAAACCCCATTTTCAACCACCATTTTCAATCCTTTCTCCCTTAAACCCCATTTTTAACTCTATTTTCAATCCAAAACTCTTAAACACATTTTCAATCTCTTCTCCTTTAAACGTTTCTTTTCAATCCCTTCTCCCTTAAACACTTCTTTAGACACACTTTCCTAACCCGAATCTCAGCCTCCTTCCGTTCCACTCTCTCAATCTCTTATCTCACTTCGAATGTGTCTTTATCAAGCTAATCTCTGAATCTCTTATCTCTAATCGAAGGTAACTCTCTTATCTCATTTTTTCTAGAAATCATTATTATTGTAGTGATAGAGGTAGTTTTGAATCTTCAAGTTGTATGGAGTTTGTTGAGAAATGTTTTTCAAATCGTGAGGACCTTATAAAATATGTTAAGAATATTGCTCTTGAACAAAGATTTTTATCTACCAACAAGAGGTCATGTAATAAGGAAAATAAATTAGTCATTAGCTGCGATAGAGGAGGTAAATATCGCAGCACGGTTAGCTTGGAAGATGATGAGAGAAAAAGGAAAGCATACTCTCGCCAATGCAATTGTCCTTTTGAAGTGAAGGAAACAGATTGTTAATGAGTCATGGAAGTTGACCATAAAAAATTTGGAGCACAATCATGATCTATCAAATTTATTATTAGGTCATCCAAGTACAAAATGCTTTTCAATAATGAGAAAAAAATAATCATTGAAATGAGGAGTAGCAATATACTAGCGCGCCAAATTTTGACGACCCTTAGAAATAAAAATTCAGATATTAGAGTATTAGCGAGTGATTTGTACAACTTTTGTTCTTCGTTTCGGAAAGAGCAACTAGGGGGTCGAACTACAATTGAAACTCTGATAGAAGATCTTTAAAAGGTAGTTACCAATACTTTCTTAACTATGACAGTGATGATAATCTATCTCATCTATTTTTTTTGCACATCCAAAGTCAATTTTACTTACCAAGAGCTACCATAATGTCTTTCTGATGGATTGCACGAACAAAACCAACAGATATTATATGTCATTGCTTCATATAGTTGGTCTGACAAGTTTCAATAAGAATTTCTGCTCATACTTTGCATTTCTAAGAAATGAAAAATTTAAAGATTATATATGGGCATTACAGATGTTTAAAAATGTCTTATGAGTGCATCATGATCGATAAGTTCTTTTGACTAATAGGAAATTGGCGTTAAAGAATGTCATTGATTTGGAGTTCTCTAATGCTGTACATATATTGTGTTCTTAACACATCAACAAGAATATTGTTGCTCGTTGTAAACCTTTTTTTAAGAAAATCGAAGTCTGGAATAAATTTTTTACCGAATGGAATGACCTGATGGAGTCCCCATTCAAAGTAGCATCAATACAGCGTTTGAGGCATTTAAACAAAATTTTAGAGATGATTCGAAGGCAGTGAACCATTTAACAAGGACGTGGATCCCACATAAACAAAAACAATTCGTCAATATATGTATTGGTTGGTGTTTACATTTTCAGAATTGAGTTACTTCGAGGGTAGAAAGTACACATTCTGTGTTGAAAAGTTATATAACTTGTGATGACCCGACCCGGAATAGCTGGTCAATCGAATTGGATAAAACTAAAATAGCAAATAGGTCTTTTGATTGTGTTGTGTGAAATCATGTGTTATTTTTTTTTCTTTTTTATTGTTTAAAATAAAATAAATAAACACACAAAAACGTAGAATTTAATTAATTTTAAGTTCCCCAATGCACACACATTTTACTTCAATTAGAATTTTCAAATTTGTTCCCTTCAAGTTGAAATTAAGTGAATGAAGAAATTTAATTAGCAAATTAGATTTTAATTCCCAAAGTTAGAATTTTCAATTAAAATTTACAATTTATAATTTTGAGTGGACCCATAGGACCCATGTCCCTTAGTTGAATCTTTTATAGAAGTTAGTTTTATAAAAATTCTTTTACCTTAAGATTTACTTAGTTGGGTTCTTTTCTTTTCTTTTAATTACTTTTATTATATATATATATGTGTGTGTGTGTGTGTGTGTTAATAACAAAATAGAAAATACCCAAACCTGTGTGGGCCCTTGGATCCACACCTCTTGTGCTGAAGTCTCCTTTGCCATGTTCTTATAAGGTGTTTTCCCCAAATTAGAAAACAAAAAAAAAGGGTATTTCGATCCCTTCCTATCTCTCTTTCCTATTTCAACACGGAAACCCCCAAATCCCCCTCCATCGAAAACTTTCCCCAAAACCTCTTCCGTCTCCATCTCTCTTTCCCTTCTTCAAAACGGAAACTCTCACCTTCAAATCTGAATCTCTCTCGAAAGAAATCAGCCGACGTTACTTCCTATAAATCATGCAATTTCAGCTGTATTCCTTTCTTTGTTTTCGATCACCACCTAACAACAAACCAACATTGTCGTCTACAACTATCACCGCCCATCAGCACCAGCGTCGCCGTCAAACAGAATTTGGGGTCCCCTATTGCGTTGGACAAACCTCCATAGCCCTCAGAATCGATTTCTGTTGTGTCATCTATTACCACACATCTGTCTACGGTAAACCCTTCTCTTGACTTTTTTTATTATATATGTTGTGGGTATGAATTTCATAGGCTTCTAAATCATAAACTGCTAGTATCCCAAAGCCATCGACCCCTGGCTATTTTCAACCAGCACACACCTTCGTGCAAACAATGAGTCCATGATCATTGTTTCCTTTACTCAGTTATTTACATGTTCGAGTTGTGGTTTGTTGTACCCTTACAAAAATGAATAATAATAATAACAGTAATAATATATTGATATCATGGTAAGCCCCAATGACCAAGCTTTATTGGTTTGCCACTAGTAATATTCATTGTATCTTGTATTAGTGGGTCAATCATGGCTAAGATTAAACTTAAAACTTTGTGTTGGATTACTGTTTGAAAATCAAAGTACCTCTAATTTTTGTAAAATTCTAAGTTTCAATAATCTATTCATTGGTTCAAATCTTAGTGATTTTTAACCACCTATCTTTTCTTCTCTTATTCAAAATCATAGACCCCCAATGTGGACAAAGAACCTGTACAGATTTCTTCCTTTTGTTTGTCTTCTTTTGCTTTACTAATTAAGTTATTTAATAACTTAACTTGTATATACTTATTCTTAAGTAGTATCTATGGTTTTATCACACCCATCTAACTGCCCTTTTCTATTATTTTGGCTATTCACCTATCATCTTCCCTTTAGGAAGATAATTTCATTTTTCTATAGAGAATCTAATTCATTTACTTATTTTGTTGCTTTTATTGTATAAAAGAAAAATGTATTTGTTTTGATTTAAGTAAGGATTTTAGTGTTTTCATTCACCCACATTATTTTACTAGGTATACTTTTAATACCTTTGTTTAAATTTACTTTGTTAAATGAATTCTTGATTTTAAATTTTTGGCAAACAGTAGATGGTCATACTTGTTTTCAAAATTTTCAAAGTTTTTCCTTATTTGTGATTCTACTCACCTAAGTTAAATATTTTATTTATTTATTTTTATCTCTTTAATTGTGATGGTTATTAGGATCTAGAAATCCATATGTACATAGATATTGGAAGAAAGCAAAATAGATTTTTAAGTATACGGTCTTTTTTATTAAGTCAAAATATTGAATGCTTCTAATTTGTAACTATTGCCATTCATTTACTTATCGGTACTTTGAGTAAAAATATTAGTAACTTAAAAGAGCAGTTGCTTATTGCTTAGACAAGATTTTAATTGTCTTATTAGCATGAAGTCAGATTAGGCATGGTTGACCATGCCATGTTTAGATTCAGCCTTCACCTTTAACCTCGAACCTTAGGATGACCGTAGATTATAGTTGGTACAGCAACATATCTCACATTTATTTAATGTAAACTATTAGAGGGACTCAATAATTCATATGTTACAGGTACTTGGAACCTTTAAATAAATGACAGTACTTCCTGGGCGTTTTATTGATTGATTTCAAGTAGGAATGCTCTTTGATTCATCACCTACACTTCGCGAGCTTTTTAGGTGGGGGAAAATAATACTTTATACATTTACCGAGCATGAAAATCCTCTATGTTATTTGTATGATTGAGCAATAGAAAAGAATATTCTATGGCATGTATTTGGAATGTAATATTGGATCTAGGAAATAGACTGAGTTATATTTTAGAATAGTGGTTGTACTCCGGTGCTCACTTATAGTAATGTAAGGGATTTGGCTAAGTGTTTTAATGGCCGTGAGGAGACTCAGTTTGTCTGGATAAATGGAAATCAATTACTAGCTTTATTGAAAGATTCAATAATTATGTTCGAATTGGTTGAATGTTATGTTAATTATTTTGATGTGATAAGTGATGTTGTTGAGGTTGATTTATAATATTGTCACCATAATGATAATGTTGTAGTATAATTTATTCCTTTATACGTGTGATATTATTGGAATTAATTTGGATGCTTGCAATATGTACATGATATTTATGTTAAATTAAGATTATAATCATATTTGGAGATGACGGCAATGATTTTATTCATGACATGTTAATGTCATTTATAACATGTGACACGATGATATAGATGATGTATAGTAGATATGGCATTGAGCATGGCATCTTCATATTCATAGGATGGTTATAGAGGTGTTGGCCGTGATCTTTTATGATGACCACGACGGTGGTAATTTCAGGCCTCGCTTTTAGTGAGAAGTACCACGCATGTGGTAGGTTTGATTCTTAGGTCATGAAAGATCACGAAAACTGATATTTGGTGGTAGTTGTGTTTTATAGGCTTCATTTGATATCTGAAGTACCACACAGTGGTAAGTTATGGGCCTCGCTTTGGCGGGATAGTCACCAAATATAGTGGGTGTGTTGTAGAGGAATGAGACATTGAGCATTGTGCATTGCATGGCATAATGCATGGTTATTAAAAGCATATTATTTAATTATGTTTTAAGCTCATACTTATAGAGACTAATAGTGATATTATGTTGAGTATGAATTATTATATTCCTTCACTGGGCTTGGAGCTCACACCCTTACATTGCAGGTAATCATCTGAATTTAGGATTGGAGGAGACTACTGATGTTTAAGAGACTGTCAAGGATGAATATTTAATTTCTTAATATAGTTGTGGACTCATGTGATTGGTTTATTTTATTTGATATTACGTATTTTGAGATATTTGATTGATTAGCTTGAAATAATTGAGAACTTTGAAGTTATTGATTTTATTTTATTTTATGGAATGGGATATGAGTAGTGAGATTAAATATGAGGTTGATGTTAGATATTATTTATTTCATATTATTAATGACATTATAATTCATGCGATGTGTAAGATGGGCTTGAAGGATTTGATGGCTTCGTTATTTCATTCACAATTTTAAAATATATATATATTATGTTCATTTCCTCCAACCACAAATCTGTGATGTAAGGCCGTTAGATGTTGACGTATTGGGGCGGGGCGTTACATAGATACATCTACTGGTGACCTAGATTTTGTCAGAAAAAAGATAGCATATGTCATTGAAAATCAATTTGAAGAGTTCAAGATTCAACTTGAGCATGAAAATATTCGGTTTGTTTATACTTTGTCTATTTCTTTTGTTTGATAAATTGAACAACAAAGTTTCCCAATTCGCATTGAGTAAGCTTTATAACCAATATGATATGCTTATAAACAGTTCATTTTCACCCATTTTTACAAAAGAGTTTACAGTTTCAATGGGCCTACCGTGTGCGCACAAAATGCAATGGATGGAAAAGTTACATTTGGATGATATCTATCCACAATGAATAATCGACTTGAACTCATTGGACGACTTTAATATTGAAATGAATTGGCCTGGGGATGAATTAGATGTTCACTCTGAAGGCATTAAGAACAAATATGGATATTTGTCTTCGTATGATCAAGAGGTGCTCCGAAATCATCTTCAAAATCTTGTTATTCATGATAAGCCAATCAGTCACTCTATTATGCAATATTTTAGAGGACGTCATCTAGGTTCAAAGAATTCATCAAAAAGTCAAACATCTACACGTTGATATCCTTCTGCATTTGAAATTGTAGAAAATCAACTGAATGGAAGAAAATGCAAGGTTTGCAAAAATACTGGTCATAATTCTAGAGCATTTTTTAATATAATTATTACACACGTATCTTCGAGTGTAGATTTAAATATTACTCCTAATTTAGATGATTTTCATGAATCACAAACACCGAATTTATCTCAACTTGACAAAGTAAATGCATATTTATATATTTTTTACAGTCAAAATAAGGTAATAAAGACTAACAACTCAATGTTTTTTCCAAAGGGTAGTGGTTCTTAAAACTTTGGTGTCGATTTGACATATAATTCTTCTGTCATGACCCAAGTAAGTTCTTTCCTTAATTGATATAGATATGTATTAACCAATCGACATATAACTCTTCCATATGTTCTAATGTGATTTTTTTAAATGTTATGCAATGGTCTGGTGATGTTAGAGATAATGACGATTTCCAAGATTTATGGAATCAATGAAGTGAAGATAAGAGTGGAAATGTATTCATTTTAAGTGGAAAATGTATTGATTTCAGTATAAATGTGCTCTGTTGAAAATAGGAGTGGAAATGTATTGATTTTAGTATATAAATGTACTCTATTTCGATTTTTAATGAAAATATATCCATATGAAGTCAATGTACTCTCTTGTATGTTGTTTCTACTATTTAAGTTAGGAATGCTCTTGAACGGCCTTTGATTGGAATAGATTTATTCTGATATTTAAGTTAAGAATGCTATTGAACGTCCTTCGATTAGAGTAGATTTATTCTGATATTTAAGTTAAGAATGCTCTTGAACGGCGTCCGATTGGAGAATTCATCATAGCAGGGTAAAATAGTTGTTGAGAGTCCATTGTAGATGTAGTTTTGTTATAGGAATAGTAGACTTCTAAAAAAAAAAATATTTTTGTTTCAAATAAACAGCATGAATGGAACCATTTCATTTAATAAACGAATTTCAATTTGTCAGTTTGAATGTGATTATGGAAAGCATGAAATCAAATGAATTAGACCATAGTATGCTTTTAAAGGCTACAAAAGTTTATGTTTAAAAAGTAGTTTAAGGTGATCAAATCTCAACTAATACAGTAACAATCACTCAAAATCCTTTCAAATATAATATGTTCATTTAATATATGAAATTTACAACATCTATTTTACATGTCAATATAAAAATATCAAAATTACAAAATTTCTCCACCTTCTTAATATCATCAAATAGAAGAGCAGGTGCACCAATAAGTGCAGAAGCAGCAGGTGTATAAGTCGGAGGAGTGGAGTCAGAGGCAGAAGCAAATGCAGTAGGTGCATCAACTGGTGCAAAAGTCGGAGGAGTGGAGGCAGAGGTAGAAACAGGTGAAGCAGGTGCATCAACTAGAGGTACAGATGCAACGTACTGAGGTGACTCCAATGAAATAAGTATAGTTGGACGAGAACGGAGGCCAGAATCTCCTGCAACTTTAGTCGGACGAAAACGGGGGCCAGAAGTTGCTGCAACTCCAGTCGGACGAGAACGGGGGCCAGTAGCTGCTGCAAATCCACTCGGACGAGCAGGGGGGGCCAGAAGCTGCTACTAGTCCATTCGAACGAGCAGGTGGGCCAGAAGCTCCTGCAACCCCACTAGGACGAGCAGGGGGGCCAAAAGCTGCTGTTAATCCAATCGGACGAGCAGGGGTGCCAGAAGCGGCTGCTAATCCACTCAGACAAGCAGGGGTGCTAGAAGCTGCTATTAATCCACTCGGACAAGTAGGGGTGCCAAAAGCTGTTGCTAATCTACTTAGACGAGCTGGGGTACCAAAAGCTGCTCCTAATCCACTTGGACGAGTAGGGGTGCCAAAAGCTGATGCTAATCCAGTCGGACGAGCAGGGGTGTCAAAAGTTTCTCCTGCTGCTTCTTTGGATACCCTTTTTCTCGTAAATTACCATCTTGTTTTGCTCCTAATACTGCTTGTATTCCACGATCTTGTGTTAAAAGCACTACCAACCTCAAAGTATCTACAATCTGATTCTATATATTGTTCACCCTTTCAGTAAGATGATGAAAATTCTGATCAATTTTCTTCTCTTGAGTCAAAATGCTGTCAAGAATTTATTGTGTGTTGATTCCAGTAGATCTTTCTTGAGGAGGAGTCCGTGCCTCGCGTGCCTTACGTGCCTCAGATAGCTCAGGTGGCTCAGGTGAACTTTGAACCTCAACTTGAGGTGCTTCAACAACTTTGGGAAGAAACTTGTTGCTAACTGTGTCAAGGTAGAATCCCATTTTCTTCAAAGTAAAATAATTAAAGTAATCATATCGGTTTATAGATACTTTATAATTGGGGGGAAAAGGGATTCTGCGTTCTTCAAAGAAGAGAGGAAGAAAAATACCGTAGGGAAGACTACATCTTCTTGTCTTATGACAGGCTCGCATGTGATTTATGATGATATGGGTGAGGGAGATTTGTTTCTCATTCATGATACACCCAATGAAAAAGACATCAAACAAAGTCACACTTGTATGCCCTTTTCTAGGAAAAATACAGTGAACGACTATGTGATGGATGATCCATGCTTCCAAAATTAGATTCTTCAGAGGAGGTGTCTTCTTTTCTATAATATCAGTCCTCCCACACATTTCGGTGAGGGCTACCAAAACATCGAACCCTTCAACATCAGTAGGCCATGTACTTATTTCATACTTTAAAATTGCATCTTTGGGGAAATCAAAATTTTCGTCCAATCTTTCCTGTGAAAGAAAAATTTCATGGCCTCGGACCGAGGTTTCAATAGACTCATCATTAATATCTTTTACATTGGCATAAAATACCCTAACTAAACTAGGATACATATCCTGTTTCAGTGCCAAGAAAGACCCCCAACCCATTTTTCCAAAAAAAGATTTGATTTTCAATCCAAAAGGTGTGAAAAAGGAAAGGCATGATTTTACCAAATATATAGGATCGTGTGAAGAAATCATCTATGTACAGGGTCGCAGGTTCCAAAGATATGAAATGGTTGGGGTCAAATGCCTTGTCCTTCCTCTGTTTCTTCCCTCCCTTTGTTGCAGTTAATTTATTTTCTGAGATGAAGACCCTTGTTGTGATGACATTTAAACCAAAAAATGGGAAAAAGAGGAAGAATGAGGGAGAAGGATATGGAAAAGTTCGAATGAAAGGGGTAATCAATTTGGTTCGAAGGAATGGGGGAGAGGGAGAGGGAGACGTTCGAATGAATGGAAAGGGAGAGGTTGGTTCAAATGAGGGAGAGGGAGAGGGAGAGGAGAGCTTTGAATGAGGGAGAGGGAGAGCTGTGAACCAGGGAGAGGGAGAAGGAGAGTGAGAGGGAGATATTGATTTAGGGTTTGGGTAAAGCTTCGAAGGAGGGAGAGGAATAATGGTTCCATCGATCGAATGAGTGAAGGATTTAATCGATATATACATTCGCATTCGTTCGAATGAATAACTTAGTTCATTAGAACGAATGAACATATATATGTCATTCGTTCGAATGAAGAGGTTGGTCCATTCGAACTAATGACATTCGAGTGAACGACTGTAAAAAAACGTTCCTCTCAGATAAATTCATTCGAATGAACCAACCTGTTCATTCGAACGAATGAGCATTGTTCTGTCCACTCGTTCGAATGAACTAAATTTATACTGAGGTGTTCGTTAGGATGAATAAAGTCATCCGAACGAATGCCTTAGTGTAGTTTTAGTTCATTCAAA
Source organism: Chimonanthus salicifolius (assembly GCA_013350335.1). Classification (NCBI taxonomy): domain Eukaryota; kingdom Viridiplantae; phylum Streptophyta; class Magnoliopsida; order Laurales; family Calycanthaceae; genus Chimonanthus; species Chimonanthus salicifolius. The sequence goes on from CM023532.1 coordinate 11,345,627, forward strand.
CGAGTGGGTAGAACAATGTTCATTTGAGTGAACGACTGTAAAAAACCATTCCTTTCAGATAAATTTGTTTGAATGAACCAACTTATTCATTCGAACGAATAAACAATGTTTTGTCCACTCGTTTGAATGAACTAAATTTACACTGAGGTATCCGTTTGGATGACTGTATTCATCTGAACGAACTGAGAATGAACTGGCAGTTCATTCGGATGAGTTAAAACGCGGGGGTAGAATAGTAATTTCACCCGATACTTCGAAAATGAGTATATAGAGGCAGGAAATCCGAGTGTCTGTATATCGCGTCCTAAAAAAATTAAACCATGTTCATTAAAAGTAGATTTATAAGTTATAATTGGGCAAAATTTCATCTCTAAAATAAATTTTGAGTCATTTGATATTAATAGTTGAAATAACCAACCGTTCTTTAAAAAAATTAAATACGCCACCGTTAAAATCAAGTGGCTGAATTTTGATTTTATAACAAAATTTTGGTCTAATCATAACTTACAAGTATGCTTTTACATCATATGATTAATTTGTAAAAAGTTAGTACTTTAAAGAAAAGGAAATTAACAAGGTGCGACAAAAGTGACCAATCACACCTAATGCTAACTTACCAAACGAAGACTATTAATTTATTAAATGATTGACCCACTTTTCTTTGAGAAATTGGGGTTTTGATTATCCAATTGAGGTTCCGATTGCTCATATTAGTAGGGCGAATTTTCAACTGGTGATTGGAGTGGAAGGAAAACCTAAGAAACTTCTCAAGATTTGGGAAATTATCGAGTTTTGGGTTCTCTCAAGTTTCTTGCAAACTTGAGATGGATTGGTTAATTTCTATTCTTTTGTATATATTGTAGGGTTTAAGGTACGAACACAAAGATCTTAATCAAGCAATGCAAAGATCTCTATAGTTCCACCAAAAAGTGAAATATAAAAATGACTAAGATGGTGGCATCGTCTAACCTTCCAATAATAAGCATATCACTCTGAGAGGTAGAAATAATGTCATAGCAGAGTTGGGACCACAGATGAGCATAAAACTAGAATCAATGCTGCTATCAAATCCATCACCATCACCTCAACCAAGGGCTCAAAACGAGCGAGAACTGTAACAATTTGAAGTAGGTAAAGGAACACAAGCCAAGAGGGCATAAAAGTAGATAGTTGAAACAAAGATTGAGATTTAGAAGCCAAGTGAATAATCTCAAGGAAGTTTTCAAGAATCATGGACACAAGTCCACATGAACATGTTAAACCCCAAACAGAAGATTTCATAATAAGCTATTTGAAATCATTGTAAAAGAACCTCAAACAGGTGCATCCAAGCCACCATCATCTTAACCAATAAATCCTTTAATTGAATCTTCGCCTAAAAACCCAACTCAAGTTGCTTTGAAGCAATCTAAAATGAGCCACATGAACCACAAGGATGAGAGGGAAAAAAGATGTAACACCTCATAGTCCAAAGACACTCCCTCGAGGTTCATCTGCCATCTAAAGGAACATACCAAGGAAATAAAGATGCAAAACCTTCAAAGACAACCAGGCATGAGAAAACAATGCAATGGAAATTGTTGGAACTCAAGTTGGGCCTCCTTTTAAAAAAACTAAGTACCAGACTACCAAAGAATATTAAATGAATATGGACTACATGGGCCTTATCTTACCGACAAGATCAAGGTGCCAATTTGAGTTGCCAAGAGATGAATTGAATGAAGTGGACTTCAAACTACACAAAGAGCTTGCAGAGAGACACAAGAAAGGGGATTTCAATAAAAGTAAAATCCACAAATGGTCTCTTTGCATTCTTCAAGTGAAATCCACAAATAGGCTATAAAAACCTTTGGGATAGACTGATAGAGCAATCAAGGAGCCATCATCTAATATAAATGGGTATCCTTTGTTGAAGTAACCAAGCTATATGAAGATTTGTTTGTTGGGAAGACGAGTCATTAATAAAAAAAACGTGATACTTGATAGTATCTACATTTAAGATATGCAAATTACAATGTCATCTACCCATGGAATGCCTTGTGAGCAATTTTTGGCCATGCATGGGTTGCTCTATGTGAGAGACCTCGTGGCAATCTACAAAAACAATGAAGAAGCCTTTTTTGAACGAAAGGGTAAGTTCATTCAAGAGGTAAAAACCCCCAAAAAAAATTACAAAGATACACATGTATAGCTCGATTGACAAAAAAAGATCGACCCAAAGAATGGGTCAAGATAAAGAATGATGTACATGGCCCAAAATAGGCCAAGATACAAAGGAGCAATTTAGTGCAAAAAACAGAAAACACCCTCACTTCGGGAGGCAGACTGGTTCAGGGGGTGAGCAGTGATCCAGTTGAAGAGGATGGACCAGAGAGGGTCCTCCTTGGAAACAATACTAACCACCACAGTATTGAAAGTTGCAAGGAGATCCCTTGATGCAAAAGCATTGACCTTAGTCTCCCATCTGCGGGAGATGTGATTAGCAATTTGTTGACGAAATGCGAGGTCAGGAAGGAGTACTTGTTGGAGCGGCAGATTATCAGAAGCACAAACAGATAGCACCTTCTGGAAGATCCTATGAGTGTCCTCGTTACCATTGGCAGAGGAGAAGGGCGTAGCAAAGAACCCCGATAGGTTGTCGCTGGAGTAGCAAGCTCCCAACACATTCAGCTCCTTGAAAAGGAATATCCCAAGGCGAGCTTTGTAGGTACAGTAGTGACGCTAGGATTCACAGGGGGGGACTACGTAGGTGGTGGGAGGTTCCAAATGGCCGAGAAGTTCCTGTCTAAATTAGATAGGTCACAATTAGAGATAAAGAAGAGGATACAATATCTGATGTCCATAATGATCCTATTAAAAATCATCAGATGAGAAGAGGAGCATTTTGGACGATTCTCTGGTTACGCTCAGACCAACAGTGCCAGATCAAGGTGGGGAGCATAAGATTGGCAGCAAGTTTATGAATGATGTTGTGGCAGGAAGGGATGAACCTGGTAAGATGTTCCAAATACCGCCCTCAAAAGGAGAAAGACGGAATTTCCTACTGATAGCCCTCTAGATGAGGTCAACAAAGTTGCAGGAGAGAAGATGATTGCCAGTTTCAATACAGGAGGCAAGGATAAGGAAAACAGCTTGGCACCTAATCCCCCGCCCAAGTTTGTAATACCCTGACCCAGATTAGGCGTGTTTTAGCTTAATAATCTCACTTAGATCAGCTGGAGGGGCAATTTGGTAATTTACCGCTTATAGTTATTATTTTATAAATTATGTTGTTATGTGATTATTATTTGGTTGATAATATTCTCCTTAGTCAAGAATTTGTATTTCTGATTTTAAAATAATTTTATTTTCAGAAAATGGTATTTAAAACCGCCCGTCAAAACCCCGAAAGGGAGTAATAATTATTTTAATTGGTAATGAGATAAATTTAAAACAAGTATTTTATGTTAGACCATTTTAAGTATGGTTTAGTTATTCTTTTAAACCCCAAAATGAGGTTTCTAAATTATTTTATTTAACATTTGTTTAATTAAGTAAATAGTGTTAAATTGTGATTTTATTTAAATCAATGGTTTTTAGTAAGAGTTAAATCCCAAAATTTTTATGGTAACTAAATTTTTTAAAACCCAACTTATCTGTAAGGTTGGATTAAATTTATGAGCCTTTGAAATCATGGTTTTAGTTAAAAATCAGATTTTACCAAAAGGGGGGACTTATTTGCAAAAGGGAGACTGTTGGAGGGCTGATTTGCAACCAGCCCAAATAGCGAATGTAAGCGGGCACTACATTTAGCCGCATGCAGTGGCCATCCAGCCCCCATTTATGGATGAAATTTCTATAAATTGGCCCTGTGATCACTGGTTTGAACTCCCACACCTTCTCTTCTCCCTCAGCCTCTTTCAGCTGCTCTCTGTGAAACCAAAAACCTAGCTGATCCGGCCTCTGTTTCTTTCTCAGATTTTTCAACCGTAGCTTAGAGGGAAGTTCTTTCAAAAATCCAGATTTTCAACGCAGGAACTCCAGTGAAGGTAACCACTGTGTTCTTCTTTCGTTTCCAGTCGGTTTAGAATCAAGAAAAACCGGTTTTGGCCCTGTTTTGAGTGAGTAAAACCAGTTTGAAGTTTAAGAAAAATCATGGGTTTTCTGGTACCCATGAGGTTTCAGTACTAAAATCAAATGGCTTAATGAGTTTCAAAGCTCCAAACCTCTCCCTTTGGAAAGAGGACTGCAAGAGGAGTAGTAAGCGTCAAAGCTCCAAACCTCTCCCTTTGGAAAAAGGACTCCCAGAGGAGTCCTCGGACCGGCTAGATGTAGAAACCGAATCCGGGAAACCCACTGTTTCCAGATTCGTATTTCATACAGTGTCTACTATTACTGTCTGCTGGTACAGATAATGAGGAAGACGACTCTCGGACGGTTCGAGAGTCGATCTTCGGACGATCCAAGGGTCACACCCTTCGGTCTATCCGAGAGGACCCCTCGGACGTTCCGAGCTTCACCCGAAGCCCAGAAACGCCCGAGGCTAGCCCAACTCGTCCGGATGTTCCGAGCAGAGCTCGGAAGAACAAAACCCCACTCGGACGATCCGAGCTTCACTCGGGATGTTCCGAGACACCAGACCCACCGAGACCTGTTTTTCGAGTTCTTCGGGTTCAGAAGGACTTCGGATGATCCGAGACCCGATCTTCGGACGATCTGAAGTCAGACCCAAGATCCGAGGTCAGTGACTAGTGTAGGCAGTGGTTCAGATGATCCGAAGCCACAGAACCTGGTTCCGAGGCATGTTCCGAGGGACCCAGTTTTTAAGTGTTAAAACTTGTTTGATTGTTATTGGTTTCATGTGATATTAGTACCCCCTTGCTAATTAAAAATGTATATTAACCCTCTTCTCTTATTACTATAGTGTATATACTATTATATTCACTTCCAGGCTGACTCTATTGGTCGGGCACTGAGTGATTTCACTTTTAGGCCGACGCTATATTTGTCGGGCACTGAGTGACTCGATGCCTTACTCAAAATGTCAGATCTGGTCCTATCCAAAAGACAACCCAGAAGTGACCTGAGAATCTAGACCTAACTCAATAAGTCAATCTGGTCAATGCCCAGAAGACAATATGAGTTTTGGGACTGAGCACCTTTTTATTTCTATATACTGTGGATTATTGTAATTTAAAAAGGTTAGAAACCAAGTAGGAGACTCAATTCCATGTACCTTGGATATTTTTGGGAAAACAAGTATGATTTCGAAATACTACTTGTGTGTATGCGTTTGATACTATGATATTGACGTGATAATGACTGTGCACTTGTTTGCTTGTTTGAACAGAGACCGCGAAACTACACAGTTACGGTGAGAGAACTTAACTTTGCAGTAAGATGTTAACAAGTTTTTATTGAGATGAGTCTTGAGCAATGAGTGGTTCAGGTTTGATGAACTCACCCATGTGCCTAGATATGATGCACTATTGTAAGAAGTGCTATGTGAAATGCTTAAGATGTTGATCATACGTGATATGTAATACTACTTCCACGTGCCCTTAACTATTGAACCAATATCGGCCATATGAGAGATGGTTTACGTCTACTGGACCATGGGTGTTGACAGTTACTGACTTGAGGGTGTCAGTATCGGCTATGGGAGAGTCGGAGATGTACTTGTAAGGATGTATTTTGACCGTGTCGGGACTTAATACAATGGTCTCAGTGTAGTCGATAGGCGTTACGTTGGATGACAACAGTAATGGAAGAGATGATGGAAATGATGATGAGACTTTACTTGATATTGTGAATTTATTATCAAGTATGAGATGTTATATTGCAACTATTGATTATATACTAACCTGTTGTTTACTTAAAATTGTACTGTTACATTTCCTTCACTTGGCTAGTTAGCTCACCCCACTTACCTTTCAGGAGATGAACCAGAGGAGGAGAACCCTCTATTTGAAGCATAGAGTGGATAAGCTGCGGCGTTGCTTTGGGATTCCCACTGAGGGGAATACCCTTGTCTTTGCTTTCTGGTTCTTGGAACCATTTGTCTTTTTAAAGTACCGGGTGTGGTACTTAGTCTATTTGAATGTTATGTATTAAAAACTACCATGTATCCGTAGTTACTCTGATGATGATTTTGAAATGATAATTCAGTGTTGGAATTATGTGTTCATCGTTGTATGATTGTGTTTATGTTGGGTAGGCTTATGGTATATGTTTTAGTCCACATGTTGGGATCATGTGTGACCTCTGGGCCCAACTGTTGATCCGGCCCAGTTAGAATGCTTGAGTGCTGTCTTAGCCTTCAAAAAAAAAAATCAGTCGCGTTCCGGGCCCACCCTTCGGGTCGGGGCGTGACAAAGTTACTCTCATATGTTCACGGTACCACTAAAGTGGAGGCAGTTGACAAAGAACTCAGGAGCAGAGACCTGATACTCCAGTTGTTAAAGGACAGGCACAACATCAAATGAAATTTTTTTGCTGATCAGACCCGTACTGAGCTAACATTTGAGGTCGAGAATTGGGTCTTTTTGCGGCTACAACCTTATCACCAGTAGTCTCTAAGTTTACAACGCAATGTTAAGTTAGCACCCAAGTTTTACGGGCCTTATCAAGTTCTTCAAGAAATTGGGAGTGTGGTCTACAAGTTGGATCTTCCTGACTCATGTCGAATTCATCCCGTCTTCATGTCTCATTCCTCAAACGTAAGGTTGGGGATGCGGCCATGTGGCAATCAGCGCTCTCTGCAGTTGACCCTGAAGTTGATATTGTTCTAGAGCTAGAAACAGTACTAGATCGTAAAGTGGCCAGACACGGGCGATGGGCCATCACTAAGGACTTGGTTCAATGGAAAGGGCTTGGGCCTACTGATGCTACGTAGGAGGAGTATCACCAATTGCAAGCCAAGTTTTCGACTTTCCTCCTCGAGGATGATGTCGAATTCGAGCCGAGAGGGATGTTACGTGCATAACTCTCTGGCCACGTGGTCCCCCTTATCTCAACCAACTAGCTATGTGATAAGAAGTATTACCGAATGTTTAGCAATAAGGAGTTGTCCCACGCCTCTCATCTTTTTAGTTTCTATATTTGTTAGGATTCATTAGATTATCTGCGGTTATCCTTGGTAGTTTTGAATTTGAATACGTAATCTCTCCTTAGATTAAGGAGTAGATTCTATATGTAATCTCGTTGGCATCTTGATGAGGAATTAATGAGAATTTTATCCAGTTGAACCAAAGCCTAGGAGGTCGGATTCCCTTGAAGAATCCAAGCGCATTTCACTTCTGTTTCATCGTCCCTCTCTTCTCTCTCACCACACACATGGCACAGGCCGAACCTTCATATCACTCATTAGACCCCGGCTTGGCTGAACTCGTCCCTTCCACACGACAAGCCCACCGCAGCTTTGGTGTGTTTGGTTGGAATGCAATTTCCTTTAAGGGTTATCTTTCCACTCTGATTCCCATGTCAAAGAAAGCTAGGGCCAGACTAATTTCTTGAGCATCAAATTTTCTACAATTAAGCATACCTTCAAGCCTGACCGGTACAACGTCTGTCAGACTGGCTTTTTATTTTATTTTTCATGTTAATCAGGCATATCACTTATTTATATATAAGAGTGTTTATTGTTACGAAAATAGTTTGTTAGTGAGCGTTAGGGAAATGCAATATTTCCTCTTAAGTTATATCATTTTATATCTTCAAGATCATATGATAAATTATAATTTGTTGACTTTTCAAGAATTCGTTAAAATATCAATTAAATGATTTTCCACTTTAACAAAGAATATAAAAGAGTATAACATCAAGATAAGTTTAGCATTTTTCAAAGTCTTAACATAAGAAAATATATAGACGCGTCATGGTCCAATAAAGCTATTATGCAAACGGTTTAATTTTTTAAATTCTTAGTTTCCATAGTCTATTCCATGGAAGATGGGGACCAATTTTGGGTATCTGAATTGTATGATAGGGAAATTTTTTTTTGAATTTACGTATGGAAAACTGTGAGATACCCAGCCTAAAATCTCCACAAATGAGCTCACTACCCGTAGGGCACACCAAGTTTAGGCTATGGGGTTCGAACCCGTAACCTCCCACTTCCTGAAGCGGGAGGCAATCAGTTGAGCTACACCCATGTGGATGTGATAGGGTAATTTGACTCTATATTAATTGAAGATGAGTGATGCCTGTGGAGTGCAACTTGGGTTATGTCCAAACAGTGGCAATTCAGGTTCGAACAAGAAAAATTTAGAGTTAGAACTCTACCCAATTAGGTATCTAAGTCTAAATTGAGGTTCAAAAGATTAGGGCTCAATTTAAATTTGGGCAGGCCTGGGCTTCACACTCTGGGAGTTCGACCTAGTCTGAAAGCCCGAGTTAAACTTTTGGACCTATGATATTTGATATCTATTTATATTTCATAATTAATATTATGATATATCATGATAAATTAAAAATATCAAGTTCCACACATAATTAAATCCTATACATACATTTCAAACTTAATTTCAGTCATCTATCAATTCTCTAGTCATTTTTTACTTTTAAAACCTAATCATGTATCTTTCTCCTCTATTAGGTAAACTCATTACCTTGTCTTGAAAATTAATTTCACTATTTTAGATGGTAGAATTTGATACATATAACTTATTTTATTTTGAAATTTATTCGTTAGATTTTTATTTGATGAGTTAATTAGAAGCGAAACAATAAATTGAGAACTTAACTGATTTGATAGATGTATAAATTAAAAATCTCGTTTTTGACTCAATAAACTCGGCTGAGTCAATTCAATTCGTTGATAAAACAAGTAACTTGTTCAGAAATTGACTGGGCATCGAGTTTTCATGAGACTTAGGATACATGGGTGAGTTACTCAAGCTAGTCAAGGCGGGTTGAGTGCATGTACTCATTGTTGGTTAGCAAATATGGAAGTTCAATGGAAATTTTTTAAGGGTAAAAGTGATTTTTTTTTTTTTGTGAAGGTGAGATGGGAACATTTGTTTTTGACATTCTGCTTATGAGAAGATTAGGTAAGAAGAAAGGAGAGCAGGAGGATAGGATGGCGTTCAACATTTGGTCTAGTGGTTGAGATATAAGACTTCAGGATTGAGGTATTGATTCAATTCCTAGTAATTCCAATGAAGGGCCACTCTCCGACAGATATGTATAAAGTAAGGTCTCACTACTTGAACTCAGCATGTGTGTGTAGGGAAGACGCGTGTACATGCTCTGAAAGACTAGTCGGACAAGATACTTGGGTACTTTTAATCATAAAAAAAAAATTGGCTCAGTATGAAGTTCAGCCAACGTAGTCGACCATTTTCAGTCATTTAGGAACCCATCTATCTTGGTGAATATCGATAGATTGATCATTACCTATATTCCAGGCTTGATTTGGTAGGATGTAATCAATATTTTTCAGTGGTGTTTATCATATTGGAGTATCTTTGTATTGCATTCATTTCTAAGAAATCTAGTCTTTGTAAATATTTGGCCATACGCATATTAACCCACCAAGACTAACTCTCTCTCAAAGAACTCCAATAGTAATCGAAGGCTGAAAGCTTCACTTTGTTCCTTAAGATTTCTTAGACCCATTCCTCCACATTTGGGCTTACAGATATCATTCACCAATTGCAGCTTTTTATTCCAAAAGAAAATTTTCTTTTGGGAGTTAAGTGAGTACTGAGTTTATTTTTTTTGGGCATGTGAAAATGTCCCAATCCGCACACACCGTATAAAACTACAGGAACTCAGGAAGTGACCTTTTGGAGTTGAGCTTGAATTGAACACATGACTCCCATTTTCTAAAGTGGGTTCTTGGCCATCAAACCAAACCCTCGAGTCAGTTTGATGGAGTTTATTAGGAAACTGTAGAAAAGAAATAATCTGAGTATTGTTTGAATACTTAAGCTATTACATTTATTTATAGCCTCTAGTCGACCTTAGGGCTATCACAATCAAACTGAAACTCTTAATTATTTATAAATTAAATACACATCTTAATTAGAAGTAAATCCAAACTAGAATCCTAATAACACAATTATTCTAATTATTCTAACACGCCCCCGCAAGCTGAAGCATGGATAACCGCGAAGCTTGGAACGTGAAAAATCGACAGATGAACTGCAATAGTGGCACACTGATTGGCCAAGAAGATTTGTTGAAGCAACAAACTAATTGACTGCAAAAGTTGTTGAAATGGCAGCGCACTAACTGGCTGCAAAATGATAGGCGGTGAATACATATATCGGCCTATAAAAGAGAATGGCACGGAAGACGACAATGACTGTAAAACAATTTTCCAGCAAAACAACGATCGCAATATGTGATAAAGACAAGCAATGAATGACCTGCAAAACAAAGGGCATAATACATGCCAAAAAGGCTGAAACCATCACATCGATCAATCCAATCGGAAGGCCAGCAAACAAAGAGGCTAAAGGCCAGCAAATAATGGATGTAGCCATAAAAGTCCAGCAACCAATAGCTGAAGTCATAAAGACAAACAAATAGGGCTATAGCCATAAAAGGCCCGCAAACAATGACTAAAGTTATAAAGACCAGCAAATATGGCTATAGCCATAAAAGGCCAGTAAATAAAGGGGACAAATCAAAGAGTGGATGAATTTCACAATAAATAGACATGTGTCCAAAAATGTTGTCTCATATTGGAAAAACGAGAAAACAAGGCATAGTAGAACGAAGGGCAAGTTGTGTCCCTTTCTTCAGCAGCATAATAGGGTGAGAAGGGCAAAAACAAGTTGCATCCCTTACTTCAACTCTCCCCCTTTCTTCTTGGCACAAATTTCGCAGATTGTGGCGAGAAGAATCAGCAAAACACCGGAAAAAAGGGCTAGGACTGTCCATGGAAGTTTATCAGGCCCATTAATTCCTTCCCAGCTTGACAAAATAACAAGTGCATCAAGTGCATCAGATTCATTACTGCCACACTCTAGAAGAGAAAATGCATCGACCCATCAATATTGCAACTTCTAAAAGTGAGGAATTCATGAGCTCAACTATTGGAGAAAATGCATCTTGATGGAAAACAAATACCAAGCTTTTCCTCCCTGGTAATGCGGGTTTGCCGCATGCTACAACCACCTGTCCCAACATATATCAAATGATGCCTCGAAACTTTAGGATTTAAGCTTTTAAATGTAAAACACCTCTGCAACATGTTGCAGGAAACAAATCACCAATAAAGTTAGGCTGCTGACAAATAAAATAGGATTTCTGAGAGAATCCACTGCAAGATTGAACAACAACAAGGACAAGTGACCAGAGAAACAAATTTGATCCGGCAACATCCAGTGATAAATTAGAGATCGTGCAAAGAAAGTGGATGAATCGCTACCTCCTTATGAAGATTACTGGTCTAGAGAGCAAGCCAGCGCTACAGAAACGGTAACAGCAGGGACGCCTGCAGAACGACTAACAGAGAGCAGGGGATATCAATTTAATCAGTGCTGAGTAAATCAAGGTCGAGAATGAATTGCCATAACGAAAACCCAAAGGGCTTTCAAGCAAGAGATCTGGTGCAACAACGGATTAAGGAGCCCGGATCTTCTTGATTCAAGCGAGAAGAGCAGATAGAGCTGCGGCAGCAGGCAGATCTAATGGGCAGAAGGCATCAAGCAGTGGAAGCAAGGCAACTCATATCACAGGTCTCCGATGTGGAAACTGCAACAATAAAACTGATGAAGATCTGATGAAGATGCCGCTGCACATGCAATCCAAACCAGCAGGGAAAGACTGGTTGACAGATCTGGTAATGAGGATCTCCCCTCCCTCCGCCAGATAACAGAAACTTCAAAGACTTGTGCAGCACAACAACGCAGGTAGCGGCGGAGGCAGCAGGGGACGGTGAAGTCTCCGATTGCACAAGCAGACAAACACGATGAAGGATCCAAACGGAGTGGAAACATATGAGTTTATTTTTTTCTTTTGGAAACTGATGCTTCTAGATATGTAGCAGAGGAAGGAAGCTGCAGATCTGAGAGAGATCTGCTTCAAACAAATAGTAAGCTTTCACAGAACGACGGGCAGAGGGAGATTTCAAAGCTACTAGGGATGGCTTTGTATGAAACGTAGAGGGCCCTCACTTCATCGGCAGAGGGAGAGAAGAAGAGGATCAAATTAGGCTCACGCAATAGGAGCGTATACAAGCTGATACCATCACTAAAGAAATGGTGAATTATTCCAACAGTAGCTTACTTGTCATCATCTAGAACTGCATAGAGGGCAGCAATTGATTTGAATTTTCACTATTTGATGATTATCTCAAATCTTGAATCCATCTGAATTTTTTCTCATTGGCTTTAACAAAAAGGGTTACATCATATGGTTTTCATTGAGATTTTTTTTGAGAAATTAAACTTTCATCTCAATAGCATGATTGAAATATTGGGAGAGATTCCACACAAAGATTTACATATATGGTGATAAAAGGATCCTCCTTGAGGAGACCTCAAGATGGAGCAAGTTTTTTACTTTGGAGCACCATTGACTAAAACTCTAGAAAAATTAAGAGTACTAAAGCACATCTTGGCTTAATTTACAAAATCATTAAAAAATTAACTTTGGTTTATGTCAAGTAAGACAACTTATTAAAAAAGGCAGGGAGAAAGATATTTATAAATGTCTTTATCAACTTACAAAAAGCTGATAAGACGAAAATATTTATATATTCTTTACCAATTTAGAAAAAGCTTACGATAGGACATTGAAGAAATTAATTTCATAGTTGCTAAGAAAGAAAAATCCCCATTATGTAAAAGTTACACAAAATATGTAAAATAAGGTCATAACAAAGACAAAAGGACATGTGGAGGGAAAAAAGACTTTTCCATTCAAGTGGTACTCCATCAAGACTTATGATTGGTATATTGCTTATTTGTCTTAGTCATGGGTAATTTAACATCATCAAAGATGAAATTGCATGATGATTGCATGTGATATAATACTCACCGGTAGGGTTGCAACTCAGGTCGGACGGGTTGGGTTCCTTAAAACTCAATCTGACTCGAATCGAATTCTCAATCCGAACTTCACAACTCGACTCGACCCGACCCGAATCAATTCAAATTCTGACCTGATCCTTATTCTGAATCCATTTTAGCCTAATTTTATCCGGGACGGGTCGGGTTGGGTTGGATTGGGTTAATTTGTAAAATCCTCAACCCGACCCGACCCGAATTTCATGCGGGTTTTTATCTTCTCAACCAGACCCGACCCGTTGACCCGAAATTCTCGACCCGACCTGCATGATTTCTTGGGTTGGGTTATGTGGGTCGGGCCAAAACCCAACCCAAGTTGTAGCCCTACTTACCAGTAAAACAAGAAGTTGGCAAAATAATCTATTGCAACTATGGATGAAAATTTTAGAGATGAGTTGTTTAATTAGTAGGAGAATTGCAGGATATATAGAATACAACTTCAGTTGAATTGAGAATAAGGAGGAAAAAAAATTTAATTTGATAATCACCTAATACAATATTGCAATAGATTTAGATAATTGGAATCAGTTATAAAGGATGGGTGAATGATCCAATTTGGTTATGGCTATTAGAATGAGTGAGGGTGGGTGAAACAAAGGCAACCTAGTGAGGTTGTATGTGATAAGAGAGTGTCAGTTAAATTAAAAGAATGATGGATCCTATAATATAACAATGAGACTAGCAATGCTATATAGAGCTTAGTATTAGAAATGAAAATGTAGAAAAAATACAACTAACTTATAAACGTATGTTGAATTGGATGAGTGAGATTACATTAAATGATAAAATTAGAAATAATTATATTAGAGTAACCTTAAATATAATCCCAATATATGAAAAAAAAAAAAAAAAATGGGAGAAGGGGTGCCTTTAATAATTCAGGCATATTTGTAGACGATAGAAACAAAATTGATATATATAATTTATAGAACTTAGGATAAGAGAAAGACCAATAAATACCTAGATCGGGAGGGAGTAAATAAGGATATGACAGATGAGAAAATAATATTTGATAATAAAAAATTAAATATTTTTATTTAAAGTGAGTGAATATAAACTTAACCAAATTTATATCAATTTACATTCCTTTCTCATTATACCTTCGAAATGAGCATGTAACATCCATACAAAATCTATTTATGCCTCTAAGAATGGTCAAATTTTGTTTAAACAAGCAATATGAAGGGTATTTCATGAAAAAAGGTTATGGGCTATTTGGTAAAAGAATTGGTAGGATATATGAGAAGTTTTTCTTAAGTTCTATATTATCTTTAATTCTTCATTATGTGAACCTTGCCATGTGATGAGCAGAGGAAAATGATTGTTTTATCCTTGTCTTCGGACTAGTTAGCCTTTGTTTTACGTGTTTTTTGATATGTTTAATGGAATTTTGAAAGTTTTGCAGGATTTATAGGGAAATAAAAGATATGAGAATTTAAATAGTGAATTTTATAATTTATGGGCATAAGTTGGTACTTTTGGAAAGTTAAATTTTTTAATTAATTATTTTACCACAATTTTAGGAGTTTTATTTGTAAACAAATTAATTCAAATCCATTTATGAGAGTTTCGATTAATTTAGTCATTTTAGAATTGAATGTAAGTGGTAAAATTATTTATTAGATTTTTTATAATTTGAAAAGCTCAATTATTAAGTCCATTAGGAAAAGCCCATGAAAAATCCACACGTGTGAAGTCTATTTTCAACATCTCAAGATACATATGAGGAAATTCAAAATTTACAAGTCATTATGAGAGGATTTCTGAATTTGGCAAGTGGAGTAAGGAAAAAGAAACAAAATAAGAAGTGGAGAAAAAGAAGGAAGGTTTGACGAAGTTTAAGTATTTTCGCCATAACGTTCTACTCCGATATTCGATTGCTTTGATTATTTTTGTGTTGGAAAGAAGACTTCAGGAGCTACAACTTTGTAGTTTACAATTTTTCGTGATTCAGACGTAACTATGTCAAAACGGAGCTGAAATATGTTACATGTGTAAAAAACATGATTTTGCACCTACTTTCCTTGTACGAATTTTACTATTTTTTTTCACCTCATTGCCTCCTTTAAACCATTCCATGTTTGACACAAACCATGTCAACCCTCCAAGTGTCCCTTGCATTATTTAAATTTTAGATTTTTCATGTTAAACATCCAATTTTTGAAAAAGTTTAGTACTTTAATTTTTCATTGTAAGGCTCTTTTAAGAGTAGGTGAAGAATTTAGATTTGGAATTTTATGTTGAATTCTCTTTAAACCGAAGGTTTATTTTGATTATTTCTTGATTAATGAATCTCATGTTTTTCTTAGTTAAATTAATTATGAATGAAAATTTTGAATAAATGATTATTAATAAATGTGAGCTCCATGTTATAGGTTTTGATTTTATTTTTAAAATATTAAAAATAATGTCTCTTTATTCTTCAATCCAAATTCCATATATGTTTTATTTTATCCTCATTTCATTTATAAATACTATCCCTCTCTCGTTGAGAAAATTGAACTTGGACTACTGATTTTTGGAGCAGAGGGAGGAAAGAAGAGAAGACAACGTGGAATTCAAATTCCACAATGGGTTTCAGGATGATGTTTTAATTTCTCATTGTAATTTCATATTCCAAGAATTTCATGGTTATATAATTTTAATTTTTTGTTTTATTAATAAAATTAAGACAAGCTTTTTAGATATATAGTTTTTCACTTAATGTTTGTTGTTTGTGAGAGTTTGATTTGATTTTCACTTAAAAATTGGATCTATCTTGTACCAAAAAAAAATGTATTCTCCTTTTCTTTATGGGCTATTCTAGAAGGTATTTCCATCATTTATGGAACTTATATGAAAAATGTTACAAAATCACTTCCATATTTTACTAGTTAAGTATGAGATCTATTTAAAAATTTTAATGCTTGATTTTAAGATTCAAAATTTTAATTAATCAATAATGATATATTAAATACAATAGTGAATATGACTTGAGTGTTTCAAAAAGTTTTTTTTTAACGATTCAAAGGATGACAAGGTAAAGGATAAATAATTAATTTTTTAATAAAATTAAATCAGCATATAAAAATGAGTAAAAAATCTCATTTGGATCAAGAAATTTGGTCAAGTTTTTAATAAAACAAAAAAGTCATTTAACTCACAAGATTGGAAATTATAGTGTGAGATAAATATTACAAATATATTGACTGACTTTGGGACATGTTTGATAGAAATTACAGCCAAAATTTAACTCTGTCAAAACTTTCTTCATTACACGTTTTTAATTTTTTTACCGAGTCTTTGAAACCCGAAAACTATATATACATAGACGGACGAAGGAGGAAGTGGAGCTGAAAAAAATGCCAGAATCCCAGCAGCAGCAAAAAGCCCAAACCCGAACCCTACTTCAGCAGCAACAAACCCCAAGCATCAAAATCGAGCCTGAGCTATCCAATTGCAATTCCATTTCCATTTCCGATTCAAAGAAGAAGAATCCTTCCAAGGTTGCCGTCCTCGCTGATCTCAACGATGATCCTCCAGAAAGTGACGGCGAGGATTGCCCGCTCCCTTCTGCGCCCGCTTCATCCGCAAGGTTTATTTTATACTAATCTCCCCATCCTTCATTTAATTCTAAGAACAATGCTACCACACAAACATCGATGTATTTCACTTTGCTCATGTGGGCATGTAAAATGGACAAAATGAAGTAGTGAAAGAATTTTCCTCTTTCTCTCCCTGTTCCATCCTGTCTTGATTTTAAATGCAATCTTTTGATATCCAATGCAGAAATTCCTCTATGAGACTTCAGGATCATGAAAATAGTAAACCTCTGTTAATGATAAAGAAAGATTAGTATTAACACTTGTCTTGTGGTGGGTGAGTAAATCTTGTACATCAGTGCAGATTGTGGAAGGAAAATGCTAAACATAATTTTGGAGTATCCAACTACTACAAAATAGGGCCAGTTCTTGCTAGTTGTCTGATCCATGCTATCGGTGGTTGAGGTGAAATTCAACGGCTGTTGATTTCAAATTGTTGGATTTAATGGGTTGAAATGAGTTTAAGCAATGAATTTTCATGGTCAGGTACTCCTTTTTCGGACAAAATTTGCCTCTTGAATATGGCAAGCCCTCTTGCCCACCACTTGTTGTGTATTGTAAAGCAAACTTTCTGTTCACTTTAATAAAGCAACTGGGATATCTTTGAATAACATTTTGGAACAGAATATATGATTTCTTTGTCCGAGGGGGACTGAAATTTAAACAGCGGAAATGAGTATGGACAACAGTTGGCACTGAATATGAATGGATTCACTGGTTGAAGGGCTAAGATTGTCCATTTTACATCTTCTGAGCAATTTAATAATCAGATTCATGCATTTTCACACATGCAGCATGCATGGCAGATGAGGTGCCACTAACTTTTGCATTGTGGAAAACACATGGTGTTAGCTTATTGTGAAGGCTGTGTTGGGGCAATTATGGGATATTTTTTAGCATTGTGTACCACCATTTGGTTTAGTATGAAACAAAAATAGATGTGTACTTATGCATTCGTGCCTCTTCTTATGAATTTATGATTCACCTAGGTGTTTTTTCAAATTTAGATATTTGAGTAACTGTGATTTTATTTACTTAAGATATGCAGTGTGCCCTTTGACTTATGATATGTGGTTGAACCAATCCATTGCCGCTTCTCATTCTTAATTCCCTTATTGCTGAGTAGAAATACTGTTGGCTTCCAATTTGATGCAACTTTTTGCATGCTGTTTAGTTTTTTACCAAGTAATATGGCAAATTTCATTCAGGAGTATCAATGATGAAAGCATTCAGGTGGAGAATACCTTGACAAATAAAGATACAGACACTGTAGAGGGTGATGATAAAAGATTTATGGAACTGGGAAAACTCCATACCCAAATTAAGGGTGAATATACTGAACCTTTACCTGGTACAGATGCTGATCAACAGTGTCAAGGACTTTCAACATCTCGTGAGGAAAAAGTCAGCAGCCTTAAATCTGTGAGTTCTTTAATTTTTTTTGTGATTCCTTTACACTATTAGGTATTCCCAGGGATGATCTATTTCTGAATGATAGTTGATGGGCACTTTTTTATTTTTTATGTTTCTATATTCAGTTCTAAATCATTGGCTTGCTGTGTAAGAAATCAGTATTGGATAGGTCAATACAATTGAACAGAAATAAATATAGTCCTGGATCTCTGGTCTTTGATTAAAGCTATACATGTAAATTCATAATATTCATTCTCATTATTGTATCATCATCATAGCTATTTATCCTTATCTATCTGGTGTTGGCATTTTGAGTTTACTTTTCCTATTCCCTTAGCTAATGTTTAAAATCAGATTTTTTGGACTGCCGAGCCAAACGGCATATTCACAATAAAGCCTGCCTATTTATTTGCTAGGATCAACCATCAGCTTGTTGATTGGGCTGACCTTGTTTGGTTTCATAGTCATATCCCAAAACAATGTTTTATGGTCTGGATTTTTTTAATGGTGGACTCAAAATAAAAGATCTTATCTCAATCAAGTGTGTAAAATCTGAATTATTCAATCACTTATTCTGCAATTTCTGTATCTTTGTTTTGGCCAAGGCTTCTTTCAACATTCAATCTTGTTAATAGTGGAGAGAGAGCATTATTGAGGAATTTAGATGTACTCAATTGATTTGTTAGGATCTCGGAGTAGTCCCAATAAATCACAATACGCAAAGAGTAGCATTTCATGGAAATCATATGATTGTTTTTTGGAGGCTTATGGATCCTATTTGAAGATCATCAAAAGTAATTTCTTGTAAAGATCGAATTTGAAGATCAATCATTAGAAGCAGTGGATCGTTTGCTTATGGAAGTTGAAGATTATGAATATCTGATTGAATCATTACCATTTTATCAAGTCTTCATCTCTCACAAAGATTTTGTAAGAGAAGGTTTGAACATCAATGTCAATGACATCTATGAAGCGTATGCTAATCCTTGTTTGGGAGGCCTTTACTCACAAATCATTGCAGTGTAATGGTATGAAACAATTCATAGATTCCATCAAGGATTCACAATTGCGAAGGATGATTGTTAATTTATCCTTCCAGTATAGATAAGAATCAAGCAATGCTAGTAGAGGACAAACTCTAGTGCATAAGAAGAAATCGAAGAGAGTAGAAGAAGATGAATCAGATCAAGTTTTGTCCCATAACAGGGGAGAATGATGTGGAAGAACTCTTGGATGAAGACTACATTTAACAAACGTCATAGTAGTGTATACATTGTTTGGATCATTTGGGACTCCCAAATGATCTCAAGTTTCTGGATCTTCTAATTGAATCCTTGAGGGTTAAAAGCCTTAAATTTGTCTTAGATGGTCCACAACAAATTTTTGAGTAACTAAAGTTGGCATTGCTGAGGCATAGTGCTATTTTAGGCATATTTTAATTACGAACATCATTTTTTGTTTATTGGATTGTAATTAGAACAAGAAACATATAGGGGAGAGTATTTTAACATTTTTATGATTTTAGAAAGTCAAGTTATATAGGGATATCAACCTCTTGTAATTGTTAAGATTAGTTGTCTTAGGAATAGGATATCTTTCCTCTGTATTAAAGCAAGTTATCTATTAATAAGAATGGGAAGAGAAGGGATAATAGTCTTTTATTTTGAGAACAAATTTTGTGTTTAACCATTATAGTGGGTTTTTGAAGGTTGTACCATCATCACACAGGTTTTTTAAGCTTGTGAACTTGGGGGTTTTAAGTCTATATGCTTGAGTCATTCGTATTCTACATCAGTCAGTCATTTGTATTCTACCCCGGTGATTGTTTTTTACGGTATTGTGAGCCATCCTTGAATTCCCTTGCCTTCCTTTTTCCGATCTTTTCTATGAGATTTTCAATTTGGAAGCCCTGGATACATTCAAAGTAGGCTGGGATTACGTCATTGGGGCTACTCTCAGTTCTCTCCCTGACCAACCTCTTCTTGTCATGCTCTTTAAACTTTTATTGACATGTATCATTTGGCATCTTGACTCCAAACATAACAGTAGCAATACAATTTGCAAGAAGATCCTATTGGACATTAGATTTTATTATTATTTTCTGGGTTCTAGTGAGGATTTCATAGGTATACTATGCTTCATTTTTGGTGGTTGGTGTCAATCCCATTATCTTGTCTTGCCTTCCTATGAGTGTTTGTCTCCTTCTTTCTCTGTTAAGTGTGGAAACAAAGTAGGCCTCCATCACTGGGTGTATTGTCAATAGACTGTAATAGGAATTGCTTTGGATACATGATCCTTCGCCTTGCAGATCAAGTAATAATCTTTGTTAATTGCCATTCAAAGCATCTTGGTTGATGCTCACAAATTGAGATCATGGTTAGTGGCATTGATTTGACTCATGTCAGAGCACAAGTCGTTTGGTTCAATTTTCTCCACCTTTGTCCTCGCCTTGGGAGATCAGGGCATTTGTTCTATCTATTCACAAGCTTCTCCTAGATCTTAAAGTTTTGAATTTAGTAGTATGAGAAGGTCAAACGTGATTGATTCATGATTGTCAAATTTAAATGATTAGTGGAACCAAAATTTTGCCACTAGCTACTTATTGAATCTAGTCTAAGTATCTTAGTTGTTAGCATAGATGGAGTTTTGGGCTTCTAGTTCATTCCTATGGGCTGTCCCTTTCTTGTTCTTTATTTTAGGGTTTGCTGTTAGGCTTGTTCCTTAGCCCAAACTTGACTTGGAACCTGCCCGAACTTGTCATAAACGAACTGGTTTGAACACATCTGACAACTCGTCGGGTCAGGTTCGGGCTAGGCATAAAATTTTGAGCCTGTTTATCTAAATGGAAGGCTCAGACTTTTACAAGAAGCCTAGGAAAGCCCTCCAGGCTTTTGGCCCGTTTAGCCATTATATGTGTACATCTGGTCCATTTTCCTTTTTCTAAATTATTTTGAAATAATTCATTAGAAAAACGACCGTTGGGATTGAAAGTCGATATGATGTGCTTCAAGTGGACTACATTTGAGTCCAAAATTCAATCTTAGTCAGTTAAGCTTAGTGGTCAAAGTCACTGGGAATCATTGTCTTGGTGAGTTTTAAAGACATTTGGTGACTTTGACCACTAAGATCAAGTGACTAGAAATTGAGTTTTGGGCTCAATTTGGTCTAGTTGTAGCTGCTCCTGTCTACATGCAAGTTGAATGGTTGAATTTTTAATAGTCTCATACGTTTGGCTTGGGCTTGGTACGTTATCAAATAGATGGCCTTGGGCTTTAACCTTGAAAAGCCCAATGGGTTGTGGATTAGCTCTGACTTTTAGATATTTGAAACGGGTTTATTTGTCATAGAGAAAACCTTGGCCTGAACCCAGCTTGTTAGCCGACCTATTTGTCATTTTGATGATATTTAGTTAACGTTATCGTTTGTTTAAAAGAAAAGAATTAGTACAACTAGCATACTATAGGAGAACTTTAATGGATTAGGAATTTTTTTCACTTGGGTGACGTCACCCATGGGCAATGTCCGATTTAGAGCCCCATGGAGGGCCCACGAAGGCCTCACAAACACCCAACTGGAGCCCATTTTGGGTTGATCTCACCGTTAGATTAAAAATCCATCAAAAGTTGTCCCAGTTTCACCATTGCTCATTGGACCCTTCAAAGACATGGCTTCTCTAATCGAATGGACCTGATTTTTTTATGAGAAACATCATCTTGAAAATACCTTTCAAACGCACCCATCCTTGTATATTGGACCCTTCTCATATGGGCCCCACAAGGTTGAGGGGACTTTGTCACGCATGGGCAACATCATCTTTGCGAAAGCAATTCATTGGATTAGTTACAATCAGAGGGGAAAAAAGAGAGAAAAACCCTCTTAGATCCTAAGACGCAATTTCCTGTAACTACAAAAAACCATATGGTTTGATATGACCTAATATCGAGTAAACCATAGAAAATTTCTCTTTTCTCAACCCCATGTTTAGCCATAGTTTGCATTGTTATATGGAGCTGAATATTGTGCAACAAGAAGCGATAGGATGATGCATGTGCTTGAGATCCATGTTTGGTCATAGTTTGCATTGTTATATGGAGCTGAATATTGTGCAACAAGAAGCGATAGGATGATGCATGTGCTTGAGATCAATATGATAAGATGGCTACAAGGACACAACTAGGAAGGGATACATTCATCGTTTCCACAAATAGGAGGGAGAGGAAGAGTAGTAGTATAAAAAGTTTCTTGACCATGTCTTAGGTAATTCTAGGCATTAAGAATTTGGTTGGGAAAGACAGAGAGAGAGAGAAGAGACAGAGACAGAAGGCGGGGGGGGGGGGGGGGGGGGGAATAGGTTGGAAATGGATTTTGGTCCTAAATAGGGATTAGTAGGCAGAACTCTAAGGCAACAGCTTCAATGATGATGATGTTTACTATTTCCAAAAAACTGATGATGATGTTAATTAAGTAAAATTAAAAGTTAACTGTATATGTGTAGTTAATTACATTGATTTCATGCAGATGAGCAATTTTGTCTGATAAATGGATTAGAATCCAGATGTTACTTTTGAATGTGATCCAGAAACAGCGTTCACAGCTGGATTTTTTATTAGATCCTTAAAAATGGTTGCAAATGATAATCAAATCTTTCAGCCATTTTGTAATATGTTCAGATTGAGTCATAATTCACAAGCTTGACACTATGGATTCATTTCTTATACACCTAGAATTTTTTTACCCTAATGGTAGAAAATCCAACTTCTTTGCTTTTTTTCGAGAACTCCAAATCACTGATCATATCATTCGTGTTTTGTTTTTAAGTCGACTCCAGATAGATGAGGAAATGGCTGACTATGACATGGATGATGATCACCAGTGGTTGGTTTTCTGTTTGAAACTGAAGTTTATGGTATTATTATCAAATAACTAAAGTTTACCCTTCTTGCACCAGGGCATGCTGGTGAGGATCCATTCCTGATCCAAGTTCATCTTGCTTCCTACTACTACCTAAGGATTGTTTTAATTATCCTTTCTTTGTGATATTTGTACCTGTATTTACGTAGACATTAGCATTAGAAATAGAAGCAACTTATTCACTTCTGGGCTTTGACCACCTTGTTACATGCTTATAGGGTTTGGTACATGTTGCTCGGAAGATGCCTAAAAATGCCCATGCCCATTTTATACTTGGCCTCATGTATCAGAGTTGAATCAGCCACAAAAGGTAATCATTGAATCTTGTTTTGCTATTTGTTTTGGACATTGTTTTCTTTAAATACTATCAATATATTGAATTTTTTCCCTCTCTTCATCTGTTTCTAGGCACTCTCAGCATTCGAAAAGTCATTGGAGCTCTTACTACAATGTGAGGAAGAAGTTGGAAGACCAGAGTTGCTTTCTTTAATTCAGATTCACCATGCACAGGTGCTTCTAGCTTTTCCATGTGTCTATGATGTCCTGCATGTTTACTATTCTTTAATTTCCAACATGCCAGTGGATTGAACAGTCTGATTGACTCTAGACCTTAGTGCCTTCTGCAAGGAAATGCTGCAGATAGTTCAGATAAAGAGCTTGAATCTGAAGAACTTGATGACATAATTTTGAAGTTGAAGGAGTCGCTGCAATTAGACATTAGACAAGCGGCTGTTTGGAACACACTTGGTTTGATTCTTCTTAGGACTGGCCGCCCACAGGTGAACATCTATGTTGCATAGACAATTAAAACTGTGTAACGTACCTTTGTGGACAGTTGTAGACACTCGCACCCGTGTCAATACTATAAGCACTTGTAGACACTTGTACCTGTTCTTCTTAGACTATTTTAGTGCCTTTATTGTTTTCTGAGATGACTAAAATATTGCAACACATTTCCCCTCTTAAAACCTTTGCCACCTAAATGTTTAGAGCAAAACTAGTATATGCTTTTCTATTGATGTTATTTTCACATCTTATTTTCATTTAATAGATTTAATATTATTTAATATGGTGCCGTGTCCTGCTTTTTTGGGTTTGCCGTGTCCGACACCTTGTGTCCATGTCAGACACCGACACTCGTACCCGTACTCATGTAACTTAGGTTAACATGTATTTTATGTTCTTGTTTTCCATTTTCTTTGCAGTATATTCAAGAATTATTGTTTTACTCCACTAAATTCTTCTTCCTCTTTATGTTCTGATATGTTTGTTATTTCTCCTTTTCTAGAGTGCAATTTCTATTTTGTCATCGTTGTTGGCAATTGTCCCAGACAACTTGGATGCCCTAGCAAACCTTGGTGTTGCTTACCTTCAAAGGTTGGTTAGTTGTGTTATTATATTCTGTGCATCTACTCTTGAAAGTTTCCATGCAATGTACTTAAGAAATTTACATGCCATCTTCTTTTTAGCTAAAAGGAGCTATAAAACAATTGCATGAGAATATGAACAGTTCATTCTTGTTTCACTTTGTATAACAAGGTGTAAGTTATCCAAACCATTTATATGATCATGGCTGTTTATTTGCTGTATTCAGGCTGAGCTTTCCTGTACCCCATATCAAACCCAAGTCCATTATCTTCATGTACAAGAGTTAGTTAAAGGTGACTGTCAAATGAGTCTTGACCCTTCGTTCATTAAATGGCTGTGTTTTGCTTCCATGTTAGCAAGCAAAAGAAAATAGGCCAAAAATTGTAAAAAAGATTCTTAAGATTTGATTGTAAATCTATAGCCGCTGTTTTGTTTTAAGGCTGCATTTGGATGGGGGGTAAGAGAGGAGAGAGGGGGGGGGGGGGGGGGGGGGGGGGGGGGGGGGGGGGGGGGCGTGGTTTACCCCCCGTTACCCTTGTTTGGTAATAGAGGGATGGGGGTAAAAATTCAAATTTTTACCCCTCCCCCTCCTTTTTTGAAACCCTTTGGAGCATGGGGGTTTTCAGGAAACCCTTGCCCTCTTTGCCTCTTCTCTGTACCTATGGAGCAAAAATATTTTAAAATATTTTTTAATAATTATGTTTCATAAAATTTTATTTTTATTTTTTATATTATATGGATTTAATAAAAATTATTAATTCTGATAAAATTATTAATATTTTATTTGAAGTGCTTGTGAATGCATGAGAAATGTATGTGGTAGTTAGACATTAGATAAAGGGAAATTGCCAAAATGTCCTATTTTTAAAGTGTGATTCTGTCGAAATTTCGATAGGATCTCGGAACTCTGAAAGAGTTTGAGGTTCAATATTTTAAACATTGTCTTATATCATGTGGTTAATATTGTTTGTCTTAGTGAGATGGATTCCACCAACATACCATTTATAGATAGCTAAATATATAGAGAAACCTATGTCTAAATTTATATTTGGTTGGGAGAACGGTGTCTTTGACAAGTGAACAAGTGCCATATATGAGGTTTTGGGAGTTCTCTAACATTTAGGGGTATTCTTGTCATTGAAGTGATTTAATAGTATCAATCCTCTAGCCAATAGACTTGTGACTTCTTGATGGCAGGGACTTAATTAGATAGGTGGATAAAATGTCAAGGGCCATCATACGAAAATAACACATATAGGGACTCTTTTGCAATTAACCAATAATATAGGGGTTGATATATAGTAAACCCCAAAAAATAAAAGCATCAATAGATTATCATTAGAAAAACACCCAACTTAATGGCCTGAAAGCTTGATGGATTTGGTTGGCATTTATAACAAAGCACAAGCCTGCCTATTTTAATAAGTGGGCGAAAAAGTTGAGCCAAGCTTGGCCCATTGGTCATACTAACTTGTTCAAGCATATTTATTGAGGCTAGTTTTGGGCCAGGCTTGGATTGGGTTAAAGCCCATGAACAACCTTAGATATGATGGCCCCACCTTGAGTGGGCCATATTGTTTATTTAGTGGGATTAATTCAAAGGCAGGAGCTAAATCCTTGTAAAGGGGATTTCTCCTTCATGCAAAAAATATGATGCTTTAATGACACTAAAATAGAGACAAAGGGAAAACACAAGGACGCAACGGCTTTCTTGAATGCCCCTCAAACTTGGACAGAGATCCTATTGCTCCAACTTAATAATGATGGAATGCAATTGGGCCTTGGAAGTGCTGTAAGAAGTCAAAGCCAGTTGTTCTTTGGACTTGGGTGTTGAGAAAATTCTGGATATTCTACTAAAGAACATCCATTTTGAAATCACTCAAAAAAAAAGAGCATTCATTTTGGAGTGTTAAAAGTGGTAAGAATGTTCTTGTTGTCTCTCTCTCTCTCTCCCTATCAACTGTTATGCTTATTGCCTTTATAATAAAAGCCTTTGTCACCAATTGGGAAAAAACTGTTTCTTAACCTTTTTCCCTCTCTGCAGTGGGGATTTGGAGCTTTCTCAAAAATGTTTTCAAGATTTGATCTTAAAAGATCAAAATCATCCTGCAGCTCTAATCAACTATGCTGCTTTCTTCTGTGCAAATATGGTTCAATTATTCCAGGTGTGGAGTTATCCAAATTACTTGTCTCTCTTGTGAGTTGAAAATTTGTGTTATTTCTTTTTTTTCTTGATCATGATTTGTTTCTTATAGTTTTTGATACTTTTTGTATGATACAATGGCTTAATTAGTTTGATTACAACCTTTGGCACAGTTCGTAAGTGCTCATTGTTGCAATCTCAAGGTCGTGGGTTCAAGTCTTAAGGGCATCAAATAGGTTCTTGGCCCATAGGAGAATTCCCATTGTCTCTTGGGGAGGCGGATGAACTAGTGTCGAGTGGTGATTCGTCGGGCATATACTCAGTTAAGTCCATGGTGGACGTGGTTCTCAATCAACCAGACTCTAGTGCCTCTATCCCAACCTTTGCGTGGAAAGCTCTTGCCCCACCTAGGGTCTAGTCGTTCATGTGGTGTGCTCTTGGGGGAAAGGTGTTAACAAGGATGGCTCTTGAAAGGCAAGGAATGCTAAGTTCTGAGGGGGATTCCAATTGCCCTCTTTGTGACTACCCGGAGGAGGATGCGGACCACCTCTTCATTAATTGCCTGACCGCGAGACATTTATGGCTCAAGTTTTTGAACCTCTTTGATACACCTTGGGGTTTTTATAGAACTTGCAACCAGGGTTGTGGGTTCATGGTTTATGTCGAGGCTCAACCCTAGATGGAAGATGGCTTGGTATACGGTTCCCACTGCAATATTCTGGACCATTTGGAAAGAGAGGAACTCTAGGTTATTCGAAGGAAAATCCACTGAGGATAGTGATCTCTTGCAAAGGGCCAATGGAGGTTGAGCATGTGGTTGTTAGTGGGAAAAGAATTCATGGGACTTAAACCCTACTGATTTCCTGGTGTCTTGGGAGGGCTGCTTAAAAGACGGAGGTAGGAACATCATACCCGTTGTCTCATGGTGCCCACCTCAACAAGAGAGCATGAAATTCAACATGGACGGAGCTTTGAATAGTAAATCAGGTCCAGCAGGGATAGGAGGTGTACTTAGGAACCATTGTGGTGTTTCATCTGTGATTTTCATGGAGTCTGAAGGGGTTAAGGACTCAAACGAGGTGGAACTCCTTAGCATTAGGAGAGCTTTGACCATCTGGAAAACCTCCAAACATGGCTCACTAGTAATTGAAGGGGACTCAGCAAATGCAATTAAGAGGGCTAAGTGTCTTAAATGACCTCCATGGAGAATGATCACCATTGCGGCTGAAATTATGGGCCTAGCTTCGGGATTGGATGTCTCCTTTGCTTGTGTCAGGCGCTCTGCAAATGGCGTGGCTGATTTCCTTGCCAAAAATGGGATCAATAATCTGGTCTTCAAGGTTTTTTTTTGTTGTATTTGAGCCTTTTGAGGATTGGGACCTAGAGTGTAATTCGTTTTATTGATTTTTGATCTTGGTCTAATCCTTTTAGACCTCCTTCGTCCTGCTTTCAGCTGTTGTACTTTCTCTTTTTAAATAAAATCTTTTTTTACGTCTCAAAAAAAAGAAAAGAAAATTTGTCAAATCCAAATTCAAATGCCAATCCCAAATTGATGGGATGAGTGGCTTTGATGATGATGATAATGATGACAATAGCTTAATCAATTTTCTATTAGAGTGCATTTATTTTCTTTATTCCATCTATAATTGCTTTCTCTAGGTTTAGATGGGCGCATAGTAGGGTTCCTTTAGATAGTTTCTTATGAAATCAAATTGCATCATAAAATCATTTAGAATTGCAAATTGTGACTTGTAAGGCAAGAATCGTAAAATTCATAACATAAGAAGCACGCAATCCAAAAAGTAATAATATGAGCAATTCTCCAATTTCTTTCAATGCTGAGTGAATATTTGTATAGATTGCAAAATGAAGTGAAGCAATATTTCACCATTTCAATCGAGTTCAAATTTGAAAGCTCCGACTTCCAAAAGTTTTATACTAGTATATACTTCAATTAATTTGTAAAATGTTATCAATGAACTAAAAGCTCCATGAAAGTCCAAAGATCCTACTTCAAATGATAAAAATAAAAATAAAAAAGAGAGAATCCAAAGATCCAGGATGCGGACACTCGAGCCTTAGAAATTGTTGAAACCAAAAGCTTCATGTTCCAAATTCTAAGTTTCCCGTGATTATACTATCCATGGAATTGTAAGATTTCTAAATCAATGCAATTGTTCCTTTGGCTATATCTTACAAATTGTAAAATAGGAATCTATTGTAAAGATTTTAACATCACAATGTGGATATTGAAGAGGCAATGTATCCCTACTAAATATAATGAGATCACCAAAAAAAGGCTAAAGGAGCAAATCATGCAAGTTTGTCGGATGGAATCAGGGTTACACCAGGGTTACCTTTTTGAGTCCTATTTTATATACACATGGAATGCAAAAGAACATAAGAAAATGGAGTGGCAGAGAGAAATGTTTCTATGTCCTGAAAGCTGGTTTTCTTTGTACATTGTTCATGCTTCTCAAGAAGTAAATTTCCAACTAATCAATTACAGTCTTACTACATTTGGTTGCAATCATATACTGAATGATTTGGGATAGTATGCAACATGTTTTGTACTCTAAGGCATAAAGCTATTTCTGTCTCATAGATAGTACAGAATTCCAATGAGTACTATAGCTGTTGTTTTTTTTTTTTTTTTTCCCCGTATTATTTATTGTGCCCTAATTATGGACAATTTGATAGTGGAAACTTAGGATGAACTGTTCATGTATGTTGTTCCACATAATTCTTATATATATATATATATATATATATATTATATATATATATATATAGAGAGAGAGAGAGAGAGAGAGACGAGAGAGAGAGGGCATATATGTTGTTTTTAACAAGGGAAAAAGAAAGAAAGGAAGAAAGAGATGAGATCAGAGAATAGTTATTCTCTTAGTTGTATTGATCTATTTTTCCTCTTAGAGAGTACAATAAATAAGAGAAAGAGAGCCAATTAAGCTGGTCAAAAAAAGAAAATACATCAGTACTTATCTACACATAATTTTAACACCTATACAATTGACTGCAAAATAGGCATAGTCGGGTCCGATTTGGCCCACACACTCCCCCTCAAGTTGGCTCGAAGATGTCTAACAAACCCAGCTGTCAATACCGAGTAAGTTGGTGAAGAGGATCACTTGTCAGATACCGCCAATTGGTCCTTAGATTTCACATATGGAGTGACAAGTCGGCCTACAAAATGTTTGTCGTAGGAATGATAATCAACCTCAATTTGCTTGGTCCGCTCATGAAGACCGGATTAGAGGCGATGTTGATAGCCGCCTGATTGTCATAAAATAAATGAGCGGTCACATGGACAAAACCCTAATTCCTGAAGAAACTAGCGGATCCAAACTAACCAGCTGTAGTATTGCCATTGCCGATACCAGCTTCAGCACTTGAGCGCACAATACAATTGTTTCTTACTACGTCACCGACGATGAGAACTCAAAAAGACACAGTAGCTAGTTGTTGACGGCGGCGATATTAGGAAGTCGGCCCAATCAGCATCGGAATATCCACGAACGAGAGGGAGACTTTCGTGCAAGAACAAAACCCCTGCCAGGATGAGCTTTAAGATGCGTGGATGTGAGACAGCATGAAGATGGGTATCCCGTGGGTCATGCAAGAACATGAACTGATTAACCACACCAACTGCTATGAGAGATCTTGTCGTGTGATAGTGAGATAAAATCAATTTCCCCACCAACTTTTGATAGAATGAAGGACTATCAAGAGGAGTCCCGTCTGCGGCAAGGAGTTCGTATTGACCTCTATGGGTGTCAGCAGTTTGCATCCAAAGTATCTAGCATCCTGAAGGAGGTCAAGAACATACTTACGCTGAGATAAAGAGAGTCCTGAGAAAACGAGCGACTTCAACCAAACTAAACAATGGCCCCCAGACTTTAATAGCAAATGCGCTGTAGATATTCCTTGAAGGTAGATCGCAATAACGTCATTACCGGTGAGGACAATGTCATCACATACACCACTAGAATCATGCCACCAAGTGAAGACAGTATAAACATTGAGTGATCCACCTGCCATTTAGAGAAACCATAAGGCAGCAGGCACGCTAAACTTCTCAAACCACGCCCGTGGAGATTGCTTGAGGCCATATAGACGTTTTCGGAGTTTGCAGACAGGTGAGGCTCCCCCTGATTAACAAACCTAGTGTGGAACCTATAAATTTCATCATGGAGATCACCATGAAGAAGACAATTATCACATCTAACTGAAGCATCGGTCAATCATAAGTAGTGGTAATGGAAATCAAGATGCGAACAGAAGTAATCTTGGCCACGGGGGAAAAGGTTTCCTGATAATCCACCCGTACGTTTGTGTGAATCCTATGGCAACGAGATGCGCTTTATACCGAGCGATGGAGCCATCCGGATTATGTTTTAATGCAAAAACCCATTTACACCCAACTGGATTTTTCCTTGAGGCAAGGGACCATGTCCCATGTGTGATTCTCTTCAAGGCTGTGATTCCTCTTCCATGGCCCTTCCACAGGGATCACGGAGCGGTGTCAACTGCTTGGGTATCTTAACGCTGTCCAAAGCTGCAAGAAAGTGTGATGGCAGGAGAGACCAGCATGATAAGACACAAAATGGTCAAGGGATGAGAGGTACAAGTACGTTTACCTTTTCGAGTGCAATGGAATCAAATGCTCAGTAAGGGAAGGATCTGGGCCAGGAACAGATGACGTGGTGGTGTTCTCGCGGAGCGGAGGCCTGTTCTCTTCTCCTTGCTGCCTGCGTGATATACGAGAGTTGGCTGTCAATGCTAGGGGGACGCACGTCAGAGCTAGTAGGCTTAGGCAGGAGGGAGGAGAGGAAGAACTGGAGACCGATACAGATGGTGAAGAAAAGTAAGGGATTGTCTCGAAGTAGTGACATCCATAGACACTTAAGTTTTGCCAGTAACTGGATCAAGACTTGCCTTTATGGAATGGGGAATATCCCAAAAAAACACATCGTACAGACGGAGGGGAAATTTCTCACCAGAAAATTGGTGAACAAAGCATTCACATCCAAAATATGTAGGGAAGAAGAGGAATATGTTTTATGAAGTGAGAAGACAATGGTGTTTTGTCCAACAAAACCCGGGATGGCATGCATTGATAAGGTAGCATGAGGTTAGGACAACCTCAGCCAGTAGGACTGTGGGACATGCATGGTAAGATGAAGATTGACGCTTCAAGAAGATTTCTGTTTTTCGTTCAGCTACAACTGTTTTGTTGTTGGTGTAGATGGACAAGACTTGAGATTCAACACCAGAGACAAATCTCCCCCATTATCGCTATGCAAATTTTAATTTTAGAACCAATTGAGTGGCAACCTAATTATAAAATGTGTGAAAGTGATCAAATACTTCAGCTTATGTTTGTGATATAAATCCAGGTCATGGCGTGAACACATCAATAAATGACACAATATCGTAAACTAGTGCGAGAAATAGAGGGTGATTGCCAAACATCAGAATGAATAATAGAAAAAAAGAAGATGCACGCCTATTCAAAAAGAGGAAAATAGTTCTTTTTTTTTGCCATATTGACAAGGTGCACACTCAAACTGGTTAAATGATAAAGAAGACAGTTTCTTGAGACAGAATTAGAAGGATGTCCTAGCTGGCAATGCCAAAGCCATATATCAGACGAAGAGAGAGCTAGGGTAGGTTGCAGAGGCATCAACAGGACCATCCAGAAGATATAGCCTCCATCTTCACGACCACCACCAATCACCTGCTTCGTGGTCAGATCCTGAAAGACCAATGAGAGGGAAGAAGAGTAGCTGAGCAATAAAATTGTTTAGTGAGTGCGCTAACAGAAAACAAATTGCGAGATAAATGAGGTACATGTAACACATATGGAAGGTGCAAGGTGGAAGAGATAGGGATGATCCTTTTTCCAGCGATGTAGTGGATGAATCATTCGCTAATTTAACTTGACTATAAGAGACGAGATATGGAAGAGAAAAGATTAGACATACCCTATATAATCAGTGTCCCCAGAATTGATGATCCAGGAATGAGAAGAGGCATGATTGGCAAAGGACTCAGTACCTGAAGTAGAAGAGGCAGCATTGGAAACCTCAGTGTTAAGGTGATCCAGTCGTTGTAACAACATGTTAAAGTCTTGACAAGTGTCCGGGGCATTGTCGCTAACGAGAGGAGGTAACAGGCGAGGTGACGGAGACTGTAACTTGCTTTGGATGGCCATGCAATTTATGGCAGGAATCAACATAATGGTTCGTCATTTTACAAAAAGTGCAGAACCGAGACCCCTTCTTTCGGAGACCTTTGGGTCACGATGAATGTCAGAAGAAGGTCCTTGCCATGAGAACCAGAAGCCCCACGTGCGAGAGAGGCATGGAATGATGTGGTCACCAAGGCAGACCTTTCGACTAGCATAGGAGTCATAACCAGGCGCGCCTATCATATCGAAGTGAGGCAGAGTAGACCTCTCCGAGAGGGAAGAGGGCGTTGGTCAAGCATTTGGGCCGAATAGCTCAAGGTCTTGTGTTAAGGCCAGCCAAGAACTCAAAGGTCCCGTTGTCGATTTAGAAGCTGGTTATAGAGAACACATCAGCAGGGTCCACAAAAACGAACTGATTCATGTTGATCCATTCAAGCGAACAGGTCCGCATCTTTGATAATACTGAATGGGGAGAGCTCCCTCTGTCGAGGGTGAGAAGCGTCGGATAGAGCTCATAGACCGGGGCAGAATTATCACGTGTTCGAATATAAGGCCTTAATGGTGTCCCAGACATCCTTAGCCGTGGGAAGAGTATAGACATCCCACGAACATGATCTTCCATGGAATGAAGGAGCCAAGACCTGCACCAAAGAATTATTAGCTTGCCAGGAACGTAGGAGAAGTCCTCCTTTCCTGGTTCAGAGGCAGTATCATCAATAAAAGCAGAGAGCTGTTTGGCATAAGAAACATTTTAGCCGAGTTTGGAAGTAATTGGTCCCATTCATAACATAGTGGTGATCTTGCCAATATTCCGAGTGCCAGAAGAAGTCATATCAGTGTAAGAAGATTCCCCAGAGGTCTTCATTGGGTCCATAGATGCGGCCATTATCCCAAGAAGAAACTTTCAAGCAGGAGAAATGCAAAGAGAAGAACAACAGAGAGGCCAAAGGCAGCAAAACCCAAAAAACTGGTTGCAGTCTTCCAAGCAGCAGCACCTAAAACAAGAAAATTGGGGTCCACCTAAGATGAAAGGTGGGACACCCAAGTTTGATGTGATCTTGATGTAGGGGCGAAAGTAGGGAGGCACCAGAAGTAGAGGAACAAGAGTCCCAAGCAGCAGATCTGATAGAGCAATCCAGATATATATATATATATATATATATATATATATATATATATATAATATATATATATATTGATGTTGTAGATTGGTACAGCAGCAGTAGAAGAAAAGGGCACACGGGGGGCCCACTGTTGATCGAAAGAGGGGGGGGGGGGGGGTCCACCTTGGGCATGAGGAGGTAGGCCAGGGGCGACAAGAGTGGAGAAGAGTTGATGGAAACCAAGTTCAGATCTACCGGATCTAAGCAAAAAATGCAGATCTGGACTGCCGGATCTCAAAAAACTGTGGAGAGAGAGAGCTTAGAGAAACCTTAGTAAACCAGTCCAAACAGGAATCCCCCTTACAGATGGATAGCTCTGTCAAAACGGCAGGTGAAGATGGGTCCCTGCCGGCAGTACCTTCGCCAGAAACTCTGATCGTCTCCGGAAAAGGACTGCAAAAAAGAGGAACTGGAAACTTAAAAAAAATCAGAGAAGAAGATCTTCCTTGGCTGATACCATGTTGTTTTAATAAGGGAAAAAAGAAAGAAAGGAAGAAAGAGATGAAGATTACAGAATAATTATTCTCTTAGTTTATTGATCTATTTTTCCTCTTAGAGGGTACATATATAAATAAGAGAAAGAGAGCCAATTAAGGTGGCCAAGAAAGGAAAATACAATCAATACTTATCTACACATAATTTTACACCTATACAATTGACTTGCCAAAATAGGCATAGTTGGGTCCCATTTGGTCCCACAACAATATATATATATATATATGGAAAGAGAGAGAGAGAGAGAGAGAGAGAGAGAGGGGGATGTTTTTGTCCACATAATTCTTTTAGAGAGAGAGAGAAGCTTTGTGATTATCAAACTTGAGGGCAATCAACTTTGTGACTATCAAACTCAATCCAAAATGTAGACACACTCAAGTCTTTTTGTATCCCTTTTCTACTTTTTGTATAAGCTAATCCTTCATTTTTATTTTTTATTGGAGGTCTACTCAAGCTGGTCCGGTTGTTTTTTATGTTCTCCCAAAGATCCAAAGCTATCCCTTTTTTTGAAAGGCAACAAAAAAATTATTAAATAAGAAAAAGATACAACTAAAGAGGGGCAGTATAGGAAACTTATACCCCACATAGTTAGTGAGACATAAATACATCTACAAAAACCTCAGCTCCTAGTAAACCAAATATCAAGGCCCAGTTAAACACAATCTGTCTATCATTACAAAAGAGCCATCAATCCTATGCCTCCTTCAATTGTAGTTTCGCAAGGAAATCTGCCACCTTATTAGCTGACCTCCTAACGTATTCGAAAGGAAACTTCAACTGCATACTCAGCTCCTTGATCTTCTTTGTGGTCGAGATAAATTGTAACGATCCGCCTCACCCAACACAATATTGTCCGCTTTGGGCATGACAGACTTTCATGGCTTTACTTTGGTAGTGAGCCCATACACGCACCCCAAAAGGCCTTGTGCTAGGGAAGGGAGAGCCCTACTTAAATCCTAGGGTCAGGAAAGTTGTCTAGGCGATGTGGGACTTGTACTAGTGTCACCCTGACTATTTTTTTCTCTTTGATTCCACACCACCCTGGAGTTCTCCTCCTCCTTTCACTGGCGATCCTGATTCAAGCACTCATCGCTCGGATTCTTGGCCACCAAGTACACCCTTCAAGATTGGGCTATTACATTAATCTCCATGGAAGTTTCTTCCTTCTATTTGCCCACCTAATTGCATTCATCGAATCACCTTCGATAATCAATTTACTAGATGTGACTTGACCAAAAAAGGAGAGTCCTAGTGCCCAACAACTTTGCCTCATTCGAATCTCTCTCTCTCATTAACTCCAATAAACAACCTAACACTTCTCACTATAATTTCGCACTACTACTCCTAACCTTGCCGACTTTGGTTTGCCTCTAGCAGACCCATCAACATTGAACTTAAAGCATTCTACTAGGGGAGGTTGCCAAACTCTCCTCGTAATCCTAGCTTTTGGATTATCTCTTGAACATCCATCCTACGATAAGTAGAATTCAGCTAGAATAATACTCTTGGTTCAACTTGTTTAATGAAGAGGTGGTGATGTCAGGAACTTCTTTTCGGTGAACTCTTTGGACTGCAACAGTGCTGAGTATAGTGTGGTCTATTTGGCTAGAGCGAAATAAGAGAGTTTTTCAAGAAAAAGAAGGCTCCATATCGAACCTCCTAGCCATTATCAAACTTCGGCTGGCTCGGTGGATGGTCGAGTTGTCGAAGTTCAGGGGAATTTCTGTGTCAGATTTATGTAGAGATTGGGCATCAATTGACTATGTTTCGCAGTGGACAGATTCTCGACTTTCAATTCCTTGGTCTCCTCCACCGGTGGGGTTACTCAAATTAAATTTTGACGGCAGTTGTATACGTGAGATTGGTCTTGCAGGTTATGGAGGACTAATCAGAAATGATTCGTGCTATACTTTCCTTTCTTTGCTGGTCCTCTCCCAAATGGTTCCGTCATAGAGGTGGAATTATTTGCATTTTGGAGAGGTATCTTGGAGTTGGAAAAATTAGGGGTTAAAGGGAGTATTGTTGAAGGAGATTTAAAGGTTGTTGTGGGGTGGGCTAGAGGTTCTTAGTGCCCGTGGTTCTATTTAGATAAAATTGAGTAGATTTGGCAAACTACCTTTATCCATGATTTTTAGATTGTATGGTCCAATCGGTCAGCAAACTCTGCTGCAGATGACCTAGCTCGGGGGCGTCTCTAACAATGGAATTGTGAATAGGCTACTGTAATTCGGAGGGTTTGTTTGTTCTTTTCTGTTAGAGTGGCCATTTCAGTCAAACTCTTACAGTGTACATTTTTTTCTTCTTTTTTAATAAATTACGTTACCTTTCAAAAAAAAAAATTTAATAATTCTCTTGAACTCTTTTTGGGACGCCGGCAAAAAGGATACATCGGGATCTAGATTTTACTACATCATGGTTGGATAATGAATTTCTACATAATCCCTACATATCTGACCATGGATAGAGGTAGATCCAGCCAAGGATAGCCCAAATTGGGTATAGATCCGAGATTAGATTGCTTGGAAGGCCTGATCTGACTATTCGTTTCATCGGATTGGTTTGGGAGCTATTTGGTCCGTCGGATCTTGGTTGGCTTGATCCGAACTGTTAAATGGATCCAGAGTTGTCATTGTCTTTGACTTGGGAAGTTTGTTTTATTGTTTGTTTTATTTTATTCAAGTATCAACTTTAGGGAATGTAATAAGTTAATTTAAATGGTCTGTATTGTTCACACTCTTCCTTGTTTCTTAGGTTTTCTTTTAAATACTTGTAAACACTCATTATTTTATAATAGAATAGAAGTGAAAAAAAAAAAAATCTGCATACTCTTTTGTGAAGACTGCACTCTTAAGTAGGTGCTTTCTATCCTTTCTCCTCCTCTAACTATCTTCTTCTTCTCATTTTCTTTCTTCTCAAACTTTCCCCCAATTTTCTCCGCAATTTTGGAAACCTAAACAACCCAAAATCCCAAATAAACCCAATTATAGTCCAACCAGTCCCAGATTTGGACTTTGCAGGCCATCATGACCTGGACCCACCCGGCCATACAACCCTATGTACAGAGTTATTTCTGCCCTGTTTTGGCCTTTGTTGAATCCTAACTTGGTTCCCTACCTTGCAGCCAACCTTTTTGTGCAGAAAACCCCCGAAACAGCCCATTTCGTAGACCTATTTCAAGCATTTTTGGGTTTCGATTCAAGTAGGACTATTTTTCATTGAGAAACTATACTTGTTCTCTTGTGTGGGGGATTTTAGACGTCTTGAATCTGACCTTAGGATATTTGGAATCTCTAATATCGATTTCTGATTACTTCTAGGATTTAATATGCTTACATGCTATAGATCTCTTTAGTTCTTTTGATTTTGTGATGTTATTTGTGTTGATCTTGTTTTAATTATTGATTACAGAATATTGATTTCTTAAATCAGCGTTTTCATTGCGTATTGTGAGCATATGACAGTAGTTATTATTTAAATTTCCTATTTTCCTTCATTACATTCGTAGGTTTAGGTTTTTGAATGTCATTACCTCATTTTAGGGCACATTTCACTTCTGTCTTGCGTCATAAGTCTTTTCCTATCGAAAGCCAAGAGCACAAATGCCACGGTGTTGCCTCAAAAAGCTCATCCACTCCCTTTGACACATTCTTAAAAATCCTTGAATTTCTCTCTTTCCATAAGGACCAATAAATAGCAGACGGAACGGAATCCCACGCTCTTTGTTTCTTTCCCCGAAATGGACAGATCCAAAGCTACCATAGCATACTTAGTGTCAGCGACTCTCATCATCATTGTCATTAAAACTTTTAAGTTTTACTATTAAAAAAATAAATCAAAACCATTTATTCTTTGTTGCATAAATTTTTCCAGTACTTTCTAAGATGGTTTTCAAGATGACAAACTAATCTCACTTTTTTTTTTTTAAATTGAAACCTAACCAAAATAAATGTTTGTTAAATTTGATAATTTAGAGAAAGATTTGTATTTTGACATGAACCCGTAGTACAACTGGTTTGGGCTCATTGTCTTAGCCTAGAGGTTGTGGATTCAAGTTCCATAAGCGTCAGATCGGGTAGTCGGTCCATGGAAATAATTTGCCGAATCCAAATATAAAAGCCAACCCCAGATTGATGGGATAAATGGCTTAGATGATGATGATGAAAGCAAGATATATATTTTATCTTCTGTTATTGTTATTTTTACATTTGTTTTTGTTCAAAAGTTAAATATAGAGTTTATTAGAAAATCATGCTAGATCCACAAGTTATATTTTAGGATTGGTCTAGTCAGACACTTGCCAGCACCGGATGTTGACCCATGTACCATGACCCTGCAGCAGAGCATTTACTTGATCTAGTTGGGTCATGCTCTGCGTTCTCAGTTACTCTACAATCAGCCATCTAAAAAATCATTTTCTGAATTAATCCACAATCTATGGTGTCCTTTCTTACTAGTTACAACTTCAATCTTAATCTTTAATGGCCTCTCTCTTCTCCTTGTACCTTCAACTTTTAACCTTCATCGTACTGTGGCTGATCTTTGTTTCCTAGGAGTGTTCCCTAAGCATCTTAAATGACATTCCCTTTTCTCTTCTTCTTCTATCAGGCAACTTCTAGCTATCCTTTGATGCGCAGCTATTCTAATTCTGCCTTTTATTGTTACTCCATACCACGTAATGAACTAAGTAGTTTAAATCTAAAAGAGAACAGAAGAGGTAAAAAAAAAAACCAAAAAAAAACAAACTGGAATGGGTTTTCTATCTCATCTATGAAACTTGGAGTGCAGGTAACTTGCTAAGCCTTAGAAGCCAAAAAGACACTACCTCTCACTACTACTTTTCATCTTCTTTCCTTTTTTTTTTTTGGGATCCCTGATAGAAATGATCTCATTGCATTGCTTAATGGAGGGAAACAAGAGGAGCCTCAATTGACCACTTAAAAGTGGATCTGACCACTTAAAGAGTTGCATGAAGTACTCTATTGAAGGCATTAAAAAAACTGCAAAAATCTTATTGTGTACTACAACTCAAATTGACAATTATGACTTAAGATAATATTTGTATGGTTCTCTTGAACGTACAGTTCACTTATTGTTTTAAATCATTTTATTATTCAAATTGAATCATACAATATGAATCATGAATGTTACAATGGAGTGGGGACATAAACGAAATGGATGATGCTGCTCAAAGATTTATTTTTAGGTAATGGAGAACTATTCTTGTGCTGTGAAAAATAATTGGAATTATGACTTAGGGCCATCCTCGTACCACAATGTGATAAAAAGTACTTTTGTAATCATCTTGGAAAATTGTATGCCCAAATTATTTCATTAATTCTTTGGGTTATTTTGGTGGCATTGTTACTGTATCCATGTTTAAGTACTTGAGCTTTTGCTCAAACTTGCTTAGTAACCATGTTTAATGCATCAATTTTCAGGAGCTGGGGCCATTGCAGGTGAAGGGTCTGCTGCAGGTCAAATTATGGCTGCAAATGTTGCAAAGGAATGTTTGACAGCTGCAGTAAAAACAGATACAAAATGTGGACGCACATGGGTGAATCTTGCTAATGCATATTATGTGGCTGGTGATCATAGAAGTGCTGCCAGGTGCTTGGAGCAGGTGTTAACCTCTAATTGCCTCCTTGATTTCTTACATTAAGGATTGCCATTATTGCAGTCATTTGTACTTTTAGTTGTGTAAACCAAAACATCTTTGCATTCTTGATCTCAACTCCTAGTTCACCTTGTAAGCAGTAATGGAGCTAGATATTTTCTTCTAACATTCACATTTCTTCCAGTTTTTTTTTTCCCTTGTTTACTGCATTCTTGGATACACTGTTAGAATGCTAAATAACATTTTTGTGTCTGTTAGACTACTGTGTGACTGCCCCAGATGGCTATTTCCTGCTGAACAGGATCCTCTACTGTGGGGAGCCTTTTGTTTGAAATGGAGACGAGCAAAATATTATAATTAATATAAAAAGAAAGGTACAAATTCAACAAAAACAAAGCAAAAACAAAGGCTCTGTATATGAGGGCTATACAAGAGCACAACCAACTAGAAAATAAATCATACACGAAACCCCAAAACCATAAAATGCTCAACTACTAAGGGGGGACTTGATAGAGATACCTCAACCATTCTTAACCATTAATCACACTCTGATTGCATGGTCATGATTCATCCACCAGACGTACTGTTCTATGTCCTCAGCACCTAAGGATGCACAAAGTATGATCCTATAGGGCAGATCCTGTTCAAGTAGGTTGTAGAGCTGTAAGTAATATTTTGGAAAAGAAAACTATGACTGAACTGAGTCACTTGAAATATGCCAGTAGTTTAGGTCCACTTGCTTATCTAGCCCAAGCATGGTTGGTGGATTTCCATCTTTTGAAAATCAACCCCATCAAAGATTTTGTCATCCAGTCTAAGGCAAATCTTTTTGCGGGCATTTTAATCCAAATCTTCTAGTTCTGTAGAGTGATTGCGATTGTGCAATGAAGAGAGTGTCCATTGATAAGAACTTTGAATCATCATCATTAGCCAGAATCCCATATATCTGGGGTCAGCTTTACGAGTTCTTCTGCAATTAACTCTATCATAAACCAAACTGTTAGTGCCTCGGCTTGGCCAAGTCCCCATGTTTGTCAATTCCATGACTCGGAAAAAAACACTTGCTAGAAGCTTGAAGACCCAATGTGATCAAGAATGAAGATCACACTCCACCAGATTGAAGCTCATCGTTATAGCAATCACAAAACAGGTAATATGGCTGTAGATGACTGTAGGTGGTACCGACACCTCAGACAGGAATATCCATAGGCTTAGTGGAACAAATGATTAAATCATAAAAAGCCTAGAGAAGAAGTTTGACAGTGAATTGGAACCCAACTTGGAAATATGTATTTGGTTTCATTGTCAGCTCGACCAGTTGTCCTCACCGACCCCTCGATGGAGACAGGATTGACCCATCGTGGTCAAAGACTGGTCGACTAGATTGACATATGTTCTGGATCATAGAACTGTCATTCTGTGAAAGCCTCTGATCGAGAGTCTCGTATGCACCGACCCGTCGGTGAAAGGCTAAAACGACCCTTCGTGATCAACGACTCATCGATCAAGATTTATGAGTTCTGGAACTTAAAACTCAAGTGAGCTCTC
Source organism: Chimonanthus salicifolius (assembly GCA_013350335.1). Taxonomy (NCBI): domain Eukaryota; kingdom Viridiplantae; phylum Streptophyta; class Magnoliopsida; order Laurales; family Calycanthaceae; genus Chimonanthus; species Chimonanthus salicifolius. The sequence continues at coordinate 11,387,072 of CM023532.1, forward strand.
GAGAAAACAAACATATCGGTAGTTCAAGACCAATCGAGAGTAGCCAGTACCGACCCCTCGATAAAGGGCGACATGTCGTTCTGGGTAACAGGTTTCTAAAGTAGAAACTACTGTCAGCATGCTTTTGCCTCAGACCGAACCTCTCGTATGGAATGACCTCTCAGTGTCATTACTGTCGACCCATCGGCGACGACATGTCGACCGAGAAAGAATATTACCATTGGAGTGCATTATTGCACAACGGTCGGGTTGTTGAACGGTAAGATTTCTAGTTACCGACCCCTCGGTGCGCTCGACTTGTCGGTACATTACCGTTGCTGCAACTGGTTGCATTCTCTATATAAACCTAATCTTTATGCAACCAGTTGTTATCATTTGGCAAGATCAGTTGGGCCCTCATGTTTATCAGTGAGTTTAAACAAGGGCCAACAGAAAGATCACTCTCTCTCTCATGCTTATACTTGGGGAATCAATTACAATCAATCAGGTGAATTGAGTTGTGAGAGAGAGGAGGAAAGTAAAGCCATAAACAACCAATCTATTGATTGAGTTTGCAAGGGAGGAAATGAGGAGAACATAATCTAGGAAACCTTCGGTACAACTAGTTTCTTTGTCGCCCTGGATTGTGATTGCTTTGTGATGACTACAAGGAGGAGCGTTGACACCGGCACACATTGAGTGGATCTTGAAGAAGCACACATCAGGAGAAAAAGCTTCAAAGGCGAGTGCTTCTTAGCTTTAATTTTCGTTTAAAACCTTTGTTCCGAAAGTGGATTAAGGAAGATTGGTTCTGGAACCACTATAAAAAATCTAGAGCGGAGTCTTCGGCACAGTGGTGGGTGGAATTCTCAGCCAAATGGATAGGTCGAATTCCTATTCTACAGTGGTGGGTGAAATTTCCAGCCGATTGAGTGAGGTGGAGTTCCTATTCTAATTGTGAGGGTGTAAGTCCCCACTTAGTCGATTTTGGGGATAGCTCAAGGTTGAGCGAATTCTAACAGTGGATGTAGGTTGGCTAACCGAACCACTTTAAATTGGTCTTATGGTGTTTGATCTATGTGTGTTTGCATTTACTATTTAAGTACTTTTCTCAACACACATCACTTTGCATATTGATTATCTTATTTTATACATTGTGCACAAGCATCGATGATCAAACGTTATGTAAATGATCATAATCTTAGTGTGATCAATTAATGAAATTATCACACTAAACAAATCTCTTGATATATGTTGCGGTGCACTCAAATTAATCAAGAAATATGTAAACACCATTAAAAATGAGATTGACCTATTCACCTCCCCCCCTCCTCCTCCTCGTCCTCCTCGTCCTCGTCGGTCACTCTACAATCTAACATGTCATTTATCTCTTCCCTCCATGTTTTCACTATGCAATGAAGAGTGTCTATTGATAAGCACTTTGAAGTTCACTAAAAAATGGGATAAGTTGGATCAATATCAACTAAGCACTCCAAAAGGAAATTGAGCAAGGAAGAATCTTTTTGGTAATTTGGCCAATTGGTTTTGAACGTTAGAGATTTAAAGATTTTGGTAGGGGTTCCTTGTTTTCTCTTGGAAGCGTATGCTTATTCATTGTCAAACAATAAGAGATCTACCATGAAAAGGACTGTATCTTTCTTCTAGGTAATTTGCTCTTGTTGTGGACTCTAGATAAGGTGAAGGAAATGTTGGCCATAAAAAAATCATCCTGGATTAGAATAGCTGGAAGAACAAACTTAAGTATGCTAGCTTTGACAAGAGGAGATGCACAAAGGATATGTGTTGATATCTTCATCTTCTTGATCAAGGCTATAGCAATGCCCATGTTGGTATGATTGAGGGAACAACCAAGTAAACAACTACATCTTGTGAGCCTCAATCCTCCAACACAATATTGTCTTCTTTGGGGCCCATACACCCTCACGGCTTTGCGTTGGCAAGCTAACCCAAGAGTTTCTCCTAAAAGGCCTTTTGCTAGAAGGAGGAGGGATTCCAACTTATACCAGAGGGATTTCCAGGCACTAGGCTACGTGGGACAAGTTGCGGCCCTCACTAGCGACTTTTTCTCTCCCCACACGCCCTCCCCTTTCAAAACAGAGGTAGTACAATCCACCTCCCTTAAAGCTAGAGCAGCCCTCGGCTCTGCGCACAACATAGGGGTCACACAACCACACCCATACTCTCAGGCAGAGAGTTGAACCGTTCTCTGATACCATTTGTAACGACCCGTCTTTCTAGCACAATATTGTCCGCTTTGGTCTTGAAAAATCCTCACGGCTTTGCTTTGGGTTCAAGTGTCTCCTTTGGGCCCAAAAGGCTTTGTGCTAGAAGGGAGGGGTGCTCCCTCACCACTAATTCCAAGTCCTTGGGTGATGTGCAAACCTCTCCTATCCACAAACACCGGGTAACACTACGGGGGTGGCCCTTTTGTGTTGAGAGTGACTTGAACCCAAGACCTCCCACATCTCAGGCGAGTTCGTGACCGCCAAACCAACCCCTTGGACCCAAAGCAAATCCGTGTGGGTTTTTTGAGCCCAAAGTGGGCAATGTTGTGCTAGAGGGACGGGTCGTTACACATCTACTATGCATTTTTTGTCAACCTTCTTCACCTTAGATTACTGTTTTAGATCACATGATTGGAACTGAAGATAGGGAGGATGACTCAGTTATCTTGCAAATCGCTACATATGTACAAATTGTCTTGATTTTTAATTAAAAACAAGTTATCGTGCAAATCTCTTAGAAGGTGGTACCCCCAGGTCCATGGGGGATTTGAGTCTTTACAACCTCTTTCTACCTTATATTGGATGTTTCAATTGGTTTTTGGCTTTTGACTTTTTATTTTTCAGCATGTCCAAATTATAGACTACAAAATCGCAGTTTGGATGATTTATTAATTGTTGCATCAAAACCTATCTAGGAAGGTAGTCTAAGGATGAACGGATCACTTTAAGGGTTTCAATTTCATGGGAAGAAGTGCCTTTCATTACATGAATAAACTCTTCTATTGTTGGTTTCCAGAAACTGAAATGGTTTGGTTACGGCTTTTTGTACTGCAGGCAGCAAAGTTGGAGCCCAATTGCATGTCCACCAGATTTTCTGTTGCGCTTCATCGAATTAAAGATGCAGAAAGGTTTCAAGATCCCACAGAACAACTCTCCTGGGCTGCTAATGAAATGGCTTCAATACTTAGGGAAGGTGATCCAGCTTTAGTTGAGCATCGCATTGCATGGGCTGGGTTAGCCATGGCTCACAGGGCTCAGCATGAAATTGCATCTTCTTTTGAAGCTGGACATAAGGATTTGTCTGAATTGGAAGAGCGGGCTATTTGCACTCTAAAGCAGGTGCTCATTGTGTTCCTTTTGTGTACTTGTAACCTTATGACTAAATCTAAACCAGTTTGCCACTTATCCCTCCCGTTTTGATGCTAAATCCTAGGGCATCATAACCGAATAGTATTATGTTGTACCATTTGATTATTTAGCACCAAGGATTCAGTTATCCAACAACTGATTTTGCAGTCTTTGGATGGGAAGTGCTCCTGAATTTCTTGATTAGAAGATCGCAGCAAACCAATCTTTTGTGTACAAACTGATGCTCAAGAAATGGTTCATCAGCACTCTTAAAAGGACAATTATTGGGCTGTTATGATCTTCCAATCCAGTTGATTCTTGTGACTATTCCATTAACTGTTTGTTTCCATGGTAGTGTCTTCAAACCAAGGGAACATTTGTAATAGTGGTGTCAGGACAGGTTAAAAATGTCTTAATGCACGTAACTTCAGTTTTGTCAATCTTTCTATGGAATAGTGACATTCTTATGTGATTCTCGAATAATTTATTATGAGATGAGCAGACACACATTAAGAAATGCTTCACTTCAAACTTACAAGTACGGCAGAAGCAGCTATGCAGTATCAGAAGTAAACTGTAGACTGTAAGTAGGAGCACAAAGAACCCACTTACAAGATGAACCTCACCTACTAGCACTCCACAAATCATCTCTATCTACACTAGTACTGGACAAATCTTCTGCTTCTTCCTCTGCAACTATACTCATGTATATAAAATTGTTTTCAATCAACTTGGTTCCGACCAGAGTATCCTTTGGGTGTTTTCTGGCCCCCCTAGTTGCATTAGATCACAGCCAGAATATAAAATGGCATCTCATTTTTTAGTAACATACAAATATGTTACCACCAACTAGGCCAAGACAGGCCTGAATTGACCTGCATCAGCTGATGCATCCTGGACCATATATCTCCAATAATAAACGTGTGCTTCTAGAAGGATCTTTCTTAGCAATAGAATGCCTGAAAATCCTGAGTAATAGAATCAATGTTTCCATAATTGGCAAGAATTCTGCCCATTTTTGGAAGTATTTGATTCCTATTGGCCTAGAAAAGGAGATAATAGAGCCCCTGCTTTTGTGCTTAACAACATATATTTTTTTTAGAGTGATGAAAAGTGTAACTGTCCTAGGTTCAATGCAGAGAACCTTAGAACCATATTGAAAATTTAGAATCTAGACTTCTGCAAATCTACACTTACGGAAAATAAAAATTGAGGTAACCAGAACTTAAATCTCCAATGGGAAAGGGTTAGGAGACCTTCTACAAGATCTACTTGGAAGATAGGCTGGAGGAAAATGGACTCAATTAAGTTAGGAACTCCAATTTCTACAGAGAACTCAAGTATGATCTCTCTCTCTTAGGAAGAAACCCATACTCTTACCAAAACACCTTGAATGAATGATTTGCTCTATGGAAATCAAAACACATAATGAATAAATAAGAGAACTTTGGAACACAAAATACACAAGAATTCTCAGAGGGTACTCAAAAGAGTAGAAGAAGAACCCACAAACTGGGATTCAAAATTGGGATGATGCCATAGTCACACCAAGGGGCTTCTATTTATATTACTGCATTCCTAGAATTTCTACAGAAATTATCTCCATTTACACTTATATACCACACTGAGTGCTATATCTGGATCTAGGAATTAGTCCTACACATCACTCCAATCATATTTATACACACCATTTCCCTAATTTTATTCTGCTAATTACAAAGTGACTTGTGGAGAATAAGAAATAAAAATACAAAAGTAACTCCTAAACACCTCTCCTTGTTGACACCACAATGTGTAAAGAGAATAAATAGGAGAGACAGAATCAACAACATGGTTGCCCATCCTTGCTTGGAGCAACCTTCCGTCTTCATGTAGTGGCTTGTGCTACATACTTTTATCTCCTTCGTTTCATGTCGATCTTTGTGATATTCTTGGGATAGAGCATGTGAATTCGTCACTCCTAGCACTCCCTACTCTCTAGGTCTAATTAGACTTGGTCCCGCATTCATTTTTGTGAAAAACTCATGTGGACCCATAGCCCAATGGTCTAGGTCATTTTTAATGCGCATTTTACCTTTGGATGCCCTTTGAATTGGTGAACTTTTGAGGCATCAAATTGATTATAATAATGTAGGTCCATGCTTACAATATGCTCTTCAATTTCTTCAAGATGCTTTTCATAAAAAATCCTAGAGAAGAAACTTTTAGGTCTCTCCTCTCCCATTTTCTTATTACCTAGCTACCTTCCACAAACTTTTTCATTTGTGTGATAGGTGCTGACTTTAACCTTTCTATGAGATTAATCTGCACAAGTTTGGGCTCTATCATAGAACATATCTTGTGACGTGGCTGCTATAAAACCAAGTTTACATATGTTACTCCACATCTTCCAGAAATTGTACATGATGTTGGTGTTAGGTTTAAATAGAAAGCATGCAAAGTGTCAAGGCAAGTATCATATGGGAATGTACAAGTATTGGGTAATGACATAATGAAGGCAAAATTTCAAGGATTATCCTTCCCATTCCAATTACTTATGATGCATGAACTGTGGCTTGTATGAAACTGGTGTTGCCAGACATGGTGTCTACTCCAAAAAGACACCAATGCTCTTTCTAATTTCTTGAGACTTCCATTCCCAACTGTTGATAATACTCTTCTTAATCTTCCTTACTGAAGAAATCACATTTTTAAGTCTCTCTTAATAATAAAATTCCTAGTGTGGGGAATGGTCACAAATATCTTTAAATCATCCATTATTTTTTAAAGCTTGGTTTCAGCCTATTTTTAATGCATAATGAGTTGGAGGAAATTTCCTTGACATTTGTCATCATTCTGAAGGATGCCACTAATGCTTGCTAGCCTTAGTTCATCCCAACTTTTGCCAGGTCTACTCAAGACTACATTTCAAATAATTTTAACACCTAACAATTCATCATTTACGTTATTGTATCTCCTTAAAGGACCATGGACTTGAGAGGCATATCCCTTCCAACAAAGGACCCTAGAAAGCATTATACACCTTGAGCTGACAATATTACAAATCTACAATCTTCTTTTTTTAGAAGGGCTGAACCCCTCACAAGAGAGGCTCACTTACTATGGAGGCAAAACACTTCTACTAGGGGTGCAACTTGGGTTGGGCCTCACCCGAGCCTACATGAAAAGACCCAAAAGAATTTAGTTTTGGATTTATCCGATCTCGAGTCGGGCTCATTTTTGGGTCCAAAATACTAGGCCCGAATTAGAATTTGGGCTGAGCCTGGACTATTACATGAAATCCCGAGGTTGGCCTATTTGAGCCACATATTATAAAAAAATATTTTCTTTAATTGAGATTATTTATAAATATATAATTTATTTAACATACAATTAATATTTGATAGAAATATAGAAAAGAAATTTTATTTTAAGCCCAAAGAATCCTGAGCCTGGATAGGCCTGCATATACATTTCGGGCTTGGGCCCTTCATATATAGTTTGGGCTAGGCTCAGGTTTGAGTACTTTAGGTTAACTTGGGCTCAGGCTGAGACTCAGCTTGGTCCCTTTAATTGCAATTCTGGCTTGGGCTCAAGCAAGCTCAACATCAGGTTCAACTCGTCTAAGATGCAGCCCCTACAGTTTCCCATCTACATAGGGTTGGCTTTCTGACTTCTATTCTTCCATTCCAACCCATCATAAACCATACGGTTACTCCCTGTAGTGTAGACTTACTTGGTATGTGCGGATTGAGAGGTTTCCACATGCCTCGAAGGACTAGTTGGATGAGACACTTAGACACCTTCGGTCATCAAAATAAATAAATAAACCATAACCTCTATCATTGCACATTCTACCATGTCTTTTTTCTTTTCCTTCCCTTTAAAGTTTTTAATGGCTTCTCCTACTTGTAGCGTTTCAATGTTTAGAATCATGGCTGATTCCGGTCTTCACCTTAAATGAGACTTATGATTCTCCAAGGCAGTGGGATATTATCAATGCCAAATGTTAATTGGTTTGCTTTGATGAAATTGAGAAAATTCTAGATGAATTACTTAGAACATTTTTTTCTCTTTACTATTGACAAAAAATACTATTATGCCATTCCTTTTATCAGTTAAGAGTTCCCTTTTTCCACTGTTTTCCATGTTAGTTTTACCTGTTCTGTGGTAGTGAAATGAACTAAATCTCTTCTACTCTTATGATAGGTGAGCTCTATTTCGGCAGTCTTGGGTGGTAATCTCTTTTAGTGCTACCAGGATGCCCTTACATATTGTTTACCTCCCAGATGGCCAAACAAGGCACATTAAGGACACATATTTTACATATAAAACACACAGGATATGAAAATGTGCACTACTTTGGAGTCTTTTAGTATTATAACCTATCATTACAATCTATACCTTCTTTCTATCTTCTACTTGATAGTTGAAGTCGATTAAGATGAGACATTATTCCTTTTAAATGAATCATATAACATTGTAATCAGCGTTGTGCCCAGTGAGCTTGGTGTACGAGTCTTAGGTCTACTGATGTGTCTTATTAATTAATATTTTTAATAGGCAATTGAAGAGGACCCAGATGATGTGGTGCAGTGGAATCAACTTGGCCTGCACAATCTCTATACCCTTCACTTCAAGACATCGCAAAAGTACCTCAAAGCTGCAGTAGCATGCTGCAAAGAATGCAGCTATGCATGGTCGAATCTTGGTAATTAAATGATAGCTTATGCTGAGCTAACAATTTTTGGTCTAGCATTTCCTCTTTTAAACTTTGGATGCATTGAATATATCTATAGGGTAGGGTTCAGCTGCACACCCCATAAAGGGATCCCACAGTGGTTGCTCCGTGATCATGCGGTTGGGTGAGTTTGAAAGATTATGTGTGTATATAATGCTTATAAAAGATCAATTTAATTAAACAACACTAGCCATGGTTCTGGAGGGCCCACTAATCAACGATAAATAAGAGTGCAATTTTGTCAAGTTTAATCCTATGGTTAGTCATTTTGTCAAGCGAATTTTTTGTAAGCATTAGATACACATGATCTTTTAAACCATCCCAAACCCATGATTATAGGCGGGCTCCATAAAGCTTCCACTGTGGGAGCTCTTTGGTGTTTGGCCAATCATTTTCCTATATATATGTAACATACTTCACTCAAAGAGGTAAAAAAAAAAGTCCAACTTTTAGAATCTATCACCGTCACTATTCATTAAAACAGTTAACCTGTCATGTGGGTTCCGTGCATGGCTTAATACATCTTGGACTACATAAGAATATCTCTACACACATACACATGCACACATATATTTGTCACTGAAAAAGAAAAAAAAGGGGAGGGGGAGGGGGGAGGGATGGGAGGGTCCATTAAGAATGAGGTGCTCTGCAGTCTCCCATTTTATGATTCTAAGTTTGACTGGGTTCCCTAGTGGAACCTGATACTTTAATCAAGCAGCCATGATTTTCTGGTCCATTCTAATGGAAATACATTTCTTAGGGCTGCAACTCAGGTCGGGCTGGTCGGGTTCCTTAAAATCCAACCCGATCCGAGTTGATATATATGAAAACCGACCCGACCTGAATTCACAACTTGAACTTCACAACCCGATCCGACCCAAATTCTTACCCGAATCAACCCTAATTCTGACCCGTCCCACATTCTAAACCAATTTTAGTCTAATTTTAGCCGGGCCGGGTCGAGTTGGGTCGGGTCAGGTAAACTTGTAAAATCTTCAACCCGACCTGACCCGAATTTCATGCGGGTTTTTATTTTCTCAATCCGACCCGACCTGCTGACCCGAAATTCTTGACCTGACCCGCATGATTTCTCGGGTCTGGACATGCGGGTCGGGCCAAAACCCGATCCGAGTTGCAGCCGTAACATTTCTCCATTAAATTGTCAATTCATCCTTCTTTTTTCTTGAATATTTTTCCCTCCTTGGATTTAGTCAACAAGTGTTGAGAGGAGTAACAGATTTGGTGCTTCCTTCCATCTGGTCTTACGTTCTCTTCATCATTCATCAGGTTCCATGCTCCCACCTTGTTTAAGTGATGGATGGTAGAGATCCAGCACGTGGATAACACAATATTTAATTGTCAGCCTAATAGGATTGCAATTAAAGGAAAAAAAAAAAAAAACTATGGATTACTTTAAGGAGCAGCGAATCCATCAATTGGGTGAGTACAATCATAAGAAATGAACAAACTATGTTTAGTAATCATTAATCAACAATTGGTCGTTCTTCTGTATGGATGGTTCAGATATGACCTTCCCTAGCCAGTTGTAGGGTAAGTAAAACTGGTGAATCAAAATTCCTGCTACCCAGGGCAATGGATTAGTGTACTAACAGAAACAATGAGAGAATTGAGTCTGTGTAAAGTTTGCATGCTCACTTGCTTTTGTGTGCTTACGGGAATATTTTGTTATTTGTTTTTTCATTGTAATGTGCATTTCCAGGTATCTCCTTGCAACTATCTGAGGATCAGTCGATGGCTGAACAAGTATACAAGCGGGCACTTTCATTGGCCACTCCCCGACAGGCACATGCAATCCTCTCAAACCTTGGAAATCTCTACAGACAGCAGAGACGGTTTGAACATGCTAAAACAATGTTTGCAAAATCACTCGAACTGCACCCTGGATATGCACCTGCTCACAACAACCTAGGGCTCGTTTTTGTTGCAGAGGGAATGTGGGAAGATGCCAAGAGCTGTTTTCACAAGGCTCTAGAGGCAGATCCTCTTCTGGACGCTGCAAAGTCCAACATGATGAAGGCAGTAGCAATGTCTAGACTATGTGCAACTAAAGAAACATCTTGACATAAAGAATGGCTTACATTTACTTTGCAAGTAAGTGATGGGTGCTAATCGATCCCGCCATGAATTGAAATGGTTTAATCCTTCAGCCTGATCACTAACAGGAAGTATTGATAATTCAGACAGTCCAGGAGAACTGCGAAGGATTGAAAGCTTAGGTTCTTCCAATCCATAGCCTTTTGTGGTATCCGTTCTGTCAGGTTCACTGTAAAATGGGCAATTACATGATCAACTGTTGATTCCTGCAGTTCATCTGTGATATCTGTTGTAGTTCCATTTGTAAGATGCATGTTCATTACTGAAGAAAGGAATGTAGTGATCATCCCTTATACTCTTTGCCTGTTATTCTTGCATAAGCACGCCAAACAACCTCCATTTCCCAACCCGAGATTGCATTTGTTATCATTTCTCTAAGAATTTTGTGTCTTTTTGTGGAATCGTATCCTTCTCATAAGTCTTTTTTTGAGCCTTCTACAATGATTCTATGCCTTATTATTTAAATTAGATATAGAAATTATACAAATATTTAAAAAAATAAAAACAAAAGTGTATAATACAATTTTTTGGATGTTTGGTGTGTTTTATGTGTTTTACCATATGCTAATAAGGTATTATTTTTATGGTAATTTTATTGTTTAAATATAAGTATTTAATAATATAATACATTTTTAAGCATTTTAGTGCATTAAAAGAAATCAAATTATATATCTAGCAATTTGATTAATAATATAAATAAATAGTTAGTTGTCACAAAAATATTTAAATTTGGCTATAAAATAAGATCTTATAATATTAAAAAAATATAGTAATACATTAATCTAAATATATCAAATTTCTTTTAGTCTAATTTACTAAGGAAATGATGAACTAAATATTTTTTTGTTAAAATACGTAGAAAATATCAATGACAGTAAATAGGTAAAAGTTTAACTCCATTTTAAGATCTTAGCCATATGATCATAAATTTTAAAATTTGATTATTATAAATCGTTAATCTTCATGATTGATGAAGCTATGATAATTAGATGAAAGAGTATCTCTTGAATAAATCTTTACAAAAATGTAATATTTGCATCTAAGGCAAAAAGTATAGTGTCTTTGTGAATTACCCTTCCTATTAAGGGCTAGAAATAATGTAGAGTACAATGAGATATCTAACACTTTTTCTTTTCTGAGCTTTCAATCTTAAAACTTCACCAATTGCCTCAAGAGAGGGGAATTTGTTAAAGTGTATGTCTATATTCCTCATAAAAAGGGAAAAGGATAAATAGAAGGTAAGGTTGATGAACAATTTACAAATTATACAATACAAATTCTATATTTACATGAAATGCTCATGTTATATATTCATCTATAATTGAAGTATCTCTGGAAAAAGTTCAAAATGACATTTAAAAAAAAAATCATACAATATAAATTATTAGATGTCAAATTGCTAAATGTAATTGGAAAATGATTACTTATAATCGATCTTATGTTTTTTTTAGCTCTGATTATATTAGATCATAGGCATTTATTCTTTAAGTTTTTAAAGACAATTGATTATCTAAGAGAATAAAGATATTCTAAATAAAAGTATCTAAGTAACTTAGACATAATTTAAGAGCAAGTTCAAATAAATCACTAATGAGCAATTCAACTTAAATTTATTTAAATCCAAATGATAGTATTGCCAAATGATTTCAAATTCCAAAGAAAGGAGCAACTCTAAAGAGGGTGAAACAGTAATTTTCTCTAGAGTGTGTCAATTGATCATGGGCGAATCCCTATATTATAGAAGGCTACATGGATTAGAAAGATGATATATTGTAATAGAAATAATAAACTATAGTTATGCCTCCCCCACCAACACACCCACCCAGGTGCACACACCAGACAGCATGAGGCGAAAATTAATATGGTTCATCATTGATGCCTACATTCGCTTGAAAGAGAAGAAGAAGGTTTTAAATTAATCAAAAGATGGATAAATGAGAGAAAAACAATGTAAAAATCGGCAGGCTAAAGACATCTTATATTTTATATATTTTTGGTCGGTTTTTTTATTTTTTCTGATTAAAAAAATTAAAAATACAAAAACGTGGCTGATTTTCTTATTTCAGGAATTGAAAAATCCAAAGCAGGGGTCAAAAAATCGGCTAGGCCGATATATCGGCCGATATGTAAATATCGGCCGATAATTTTATCTCTCATACCGATATCGGCATTTTCTCTCTCCTCCGATATCGGAACCGTGAAAAAACCGCAAAAAACCGTGATGAACAGTGATGAACCGTGACAAAACCGCAAAAAAACGCAAAAAACCGTAAAAAACCGTGAACACCCCTGAGAACCGTAAACCCTGAACCGTGGAAAACCGCGAAAAACCGAGAAAACTTCAAAAAACCGTGAATACCCCTGAGAACCGTAAACCCTGGAAAACCGCGAAAAACTGCGAAAAACCGCGAAAAATCGTGTAAAAACCGCGAAAAACCGTATCGGTGTTTTAAATTTTTTTTTTTTTTTAAATACCGATATTGTAACCGATATTCGGTATGTACGGCCGATACTTATCGTATCGGCCGATATTACTCGGTTTAAAAAAACCGATATATATCGGCCGATACGATATGTATCGGCCGATATTTAAACCTTAGATCCAAAGGCTGATATCCGCCGATATTGGCCGATATCTCAGCCTGAGACCACAACCGATTTTTTTAAAAAAAAAATGATATCTATGACTATCAACCGATATTTGACCGATACATATCGTCGAGATATCGGTAATATCGCCCGATATCCCAATAGTACGGCCGTTATCTATGGTATTGGTAACAATGAAATCTCAAATGGTACTTTATCCCGTTGTAACGAATAATGGCCATCAAGATCAACTACTCACATGAGTCAATTCTCCATGGATTGAGAGTTCTTATTTTCAATATGCTACAACATGGTAATTGACCCAAGAGGAAGGGTGGCATTTTCCATGGTGTTTACAAATTTCTTGATTGTTTTAAGTGCAACAGAAATTTTATCAAGAGATTTGTTTAGTGTGAAAATTTCTTTAAGTGATCAAAATAAGATTATGACCCTTTACATAATACTTGATTATCAATGCTTGTGCACAATGTTTAAAATAAGATAATAAATATGTAAAGTAATGTGTGTTAAGAAGAGTATTTAAATACTAAATACAAACACACAAAGATCAAATATCATAAGACCAATTTAAAGTGGTTCGGTTATCCAACCTACATCCACTATTAGGACTCACTCGACCTTGAGCTATCTCCTAAATCCAGTAAGTAAGAACTTACACCATCATAATTAGAGTAGGAATTTCATCTCACTCATTTGGCTGAAAATTTCACCCACCATTGTAGAATATGAATTCCACCTATTCATTTGGCTGGGAATTCCACCCACCACATGTGCCGGAGACGCCCTTCCAGATTTTTTATAGTGGTTCCGGAACCAAGCTTCCTTAATCAACTTTCGGAACAAATGTTTTAAAAGAAAATTAAAACCAAGAAAAAGTTGCCTTTGAAGCTCTCTCTTTTGATGTGTACTTCTTCGAGATTCTACCCATGTATGTCGACGCTCCGCCTCGTAGCCGTCATTTAGAAATCACAGTCCAAGGTGTCAAGGAAACTAATTCTTCCAAAGGTTTCCTATTTTATGGTTCTCTCATTCTCACTTTCAAACTCAATCCTCAGATTGGTTGTTTATGAGTTTTCTTCCTTCCTCTCTCTTTCGCAACTCCATCAATTTGATTGGTTGTATTTGATTCCCTTAGTGTAAGCACGAGAGAGAGAGAGAGAGCGATCCTTTTTTTAGCCCTTGTTAAGCTCACTGATAAAGATAAGAGTCCAACTGATCCGTCCGAAAGATACCAACTGGTTGCATAAAGGTTGGTTTATATATCGAAGGCAACCAATTGAAGTAACAGTAATGTACTGACATGTCGGTCGCACCGAGAGGTCGGTGACTAGAGATTTTACCGTTACATTTTTGACCGTTGTGCATTAAGTGTACTCCCAACAGTAATATTCTTTCCCAATCGACATGTCGTTGTCGCTGATGGATCGACACTTACAGTACCGAGAGGTCAGTCCATACGAAAGGTTCGTTCTGGTGCAAAACATGCTTGACTGTAGTTTCAACTCTTGAAACCTGTTACCCAGAACAACTTGTCGCCCTTTATCGATGGGTCGGTCCTCGTACTCTCGATCGGTCTTTAATTGCCAATATGTTTGTTTATTCGAAAGTCCACATGAGTTCAAGGATTCTAGAAATCAAGATCTTGATTGAGAAGTCGTTGACCACGAGGGGTCGTTTCAGCCTTTCACTGAGGGGTCGGTGCATAGAGACTCTCGACCAGAGGCAAACCCAAAATGACAGTTTAATGTTCTAGAACCTAATGTCATTCGGGCCGACCAGTTTTTGACCACGATGTGTCGATCCTGACTGCACTGAGGGGTCGGTGAGATATACTGGTCATGCTGACAGTGAAACCAAATACATATTTCCAAGTTGGGTTCCAATTCACTGTCAAGCATCCTCTCTAGGCTTTATATGATTTTAACCATTTGTTTTTCTAAGCCTAGGGATATTCCTCTCTGAGGTGTGGGTACCACCTAAAGTCATCTGGAGGCCATATTACCTTTTTTGTGATTTCTATAACGACGAACTTTAATCCTGTGGAGTATGATCTTTATTCTTGATCATCTTGGATCTTTAAGCTTCCGGCAAGTGCTTCTTTCTGAGTCATGAAATTGACAAACATAGGGTCTTAGCCAAGCCGAGGCACTAACCGTCTTTTATCTGTTATTCATTATGATGTATCTTAATCAACTAGTTCTGATGGAGTGTTGATATTAGGGCCATTAACATTGACATGAGATATTGAGATGCAAGTATTCTTTTTTTACTAAAAATAATCTCTACATGTAAACTTAACTCAACTTTACCCTAATTTATTAGGTAATACCTTATTTAATAATTTCTTTGCTTAAATAGGACTAATATAAGCCATTCTAAAATACAAGTCTCACAAGAAGAATGTATGGTATAGTCCAAAGTCTCGTAAAAATATGATTTTTTTTTTTTTTATAAAAAAGATCTCTAAAGATTGCAATTAAAATAATGAGAGAGGAGAGGAGAACTTTCACAGCTCCTACATTTAGCATGTGGAACTCTCCATCTAACATTATAATACGAGTTGTAGAAAATTAATAATTTGTAATAATTAAATTTTAATTTCTTAAATTTATATAATTAAATAAATAAAATTCTATCCATCCATCAGATGATTTTATTCCTTTCTAACGAACAGTATCCAACTTAAATAAAAAAATTACTTAGAGGTTTGTTTTATGTGATAACCCTCGAGCCCTAAGAGCTATAACCGATGTAGGAATATATACGAGCCCATACTGTCCAAGAGTCCAAATTGTTGGTTTTATAATTTTAGGATGTGCATCTTAACACGGATAAAATTTGTTAGGAGACATGGGATGGAGTGAAATTCCCATCTTACTCCTATCGGTGTACCGCTCATCAAGTAGCGGTGTACTGATATACAAAGCAGCGTATTATCGGTACATCGATATTTGATAAGTGGTACACCGGTAGGGGTAAAATCAAAATTTTACTCTATCTCATGTCTCTTAACAAATTTTGCCTGTGTTAGGATAGCTGGCTATACTTTTATTGAAGGGAAAAAGAAATACCAGTTGCATGTCTTCACCATCTAAACCGATCGGATCAGGTTGGGTTGCCATAAATAATCACAACCGTCCACATTCTGCAGTTGAAATCAGATGGCCA
The DNA here is from genome assembly GCA_013350335.1 of Chimonanthus salicifolius. NCBI lineage: Eukaryota > Viridiplantae > Streptophyta > Magnoliopsida > Laurales > Calycanthaceae > Chimonanthus > Chimonanthus salicifolius. Next base: position 11,403,038 of record CM023532.1, read on the forward strand.
GGATCGTTATACTGGATACCAGTTTTTACATTATCCTCTTTTTAATTTTAAATAAAATATTAAAATATATTTGATTTATTTGTAAAATATATACAATGTATACCCAGGTTTCTACCGGCAGCATCGCTCATGGGCAACAAAACTCAGATGAGGCTTATTTGCCCCCACTTATACCCATAACTCTTCCCATCCTATTCATATACCATTTTTCACTCTTAAGCGGAATGTTTCGGCATTTTAGTCACTCCGGCATTCCGTTCCGTTACGAAAAAGGCGGCATGAAAAATTAAAATTTTAATTCAAGGCATAAAATAACAACAGTGTATTTGAAAATTCAAAAGGTTAAAAATAATTTATGCTTTTTTGGATTTTTGGATTTTATAAGCATAGATTAGAATGCAGTACACGATCATATCTAATTAATTTTTTGAAAATGATATATTAGATTCGTTGAAGTGTTGGAATCTAATTAAGCATAGATTATTTTTTTTGTCTTATCCAAATGTTATAAACTAAAGTAGACCTGTAGAGTAGATTGATTAAAATTAATGATTGAAATTAAAAAATCAATTGGCTAAAAATATCACGTGCACTGAGAAAATTGAGAGTTGTAACTCATTTGTACATAGAATTATATCTCAGCTTCAAAAAAAAAAGATTGAAAATTCTTTTAGAATGAGTTGAATTGAGATTAAGAAAATATTTTTTAACAGGTGAATTTAAGCTTTACCTTTGGTTTATGAAGAGGGTTTAGCTTTAATACATGGTATGCCATGCCATGGCTAACTTATATTTGATAATTAAATTTTCTTTGGTTAATGAAGAGGGTTTAGCTTTAATACATGGTATGCCATGCCATGGCTAACTTATATTTGATAATTAAATTTTCTTTATTCTTAATAATGAAATTGATGCATTCTTTAAATTGTAATTGGAGAATATTAATCAAATGAGACTTATCATGGATCTAATCATCTCCTTTCTGCCGTCAAACTTATCTACTCCAGCGAATATGGTACTCTTTTCTAAACTTGATTTAAATTCAAATTAAAATGTCTATTTATCTAACATCATAAACTTTCATTATTGAATAAAATTCAACTTTTTAAAATGCATAACTTTATGTAGATTAAAACAATTTTTATAAGGCTGGTTATGTAGACACCAAGCTTTCCTAAAAGCAGGCACTGCCATTCGTTTTTTTTGGTGTGAAATTACAATTTTACCCTTTCTTTAAGTCTAAAATTACAATTTTACCCTTTCATTTTTAATCGTCCGAACAAACCTCCATAATTAAAAACGTAAGGACAAAATGATCATTTTATACCTAAAACGAAAAACAGAAAATTGTGGCGTCTACATAGTCAGCCTTTTTATAAATAACTTTTATATAAAAATATTTTCAACTAATTCATATTCCCCATAAAATCACGTGAGGTCCATCTCCCGGTGGGCTCAGTTGAGAAAATCCGAGCCCAACAGAAATTACCCGTGAACATTCAGTCAAGTGCTGAATGGTGACTTATCAGTTGTTGGCTTTTGCATGTACAGGCCAGTTAAGAAGAAAGCAACAGTCCAAAGAAGATGAGATGGAAAGGCCCACTAGATCAACGGCCATGTCATCATCATTATTATAAATATTGGCAACGGCAAGAACAAGAAGGCGCCATTTTCACGAGAGAGAGTAGTCAGGCACTCGGCAGCCATCATTGGCTGCTGCCCACGACAGCAAGAAAACCAAAAGGTCTGCATGATGAGGGAGGAGGACGGAAGAGGGAAGAAAGAGGACGAAGAGGAAAAAGTTCCGGAGGAGAAAGTCAAAAAGGGCAGATTGCAGAAACAAAAAAAAATTAAAAAACAAAGCCAACGACAACGGAAAGCATTCCAACGGTCTCTGCTACAGAGGGCAAAGGTTTTATATTTGCCTTCCCTTGTCCCTATCATTTTCAGATATTTCTATCATGTCCCAACCCATGGAGAATTAAGGATTTCAAAACTCTAATAAATTCAATCTAACTCATATAAAAAAATTATTTAGTCCTATCTAACCTGACTTGAGTTATTGGTCTGAGCCAACTCGAGTTATCGGCCCGACTCGACCCAATTTGCTGGCCCTATATGATGCAGTTAAATCTCCAATTATAGATTTTGATTTGGAGTTTTAGGTCGAATCATTAATTTCGATGAAGAAATCCAAAATTGTTGTTCTCGGGCTCCAATGCAGTATGAACTCGGTGAACTGTTATCGGGTTAAATAAGTTCTAACACGGAAAACGTTCTAATGAAGTTTAACTTAAAATGTGGAATTCAAATGTAATAATTGCAAGACATGAAATAAATATTCACTATGCAAAATCCATTAACCCTTTAATCAAATCTAATTCAACACATATGAGCAAATCAAACTTTCTCAAAAGGAATAAATCAACTCACCATCCTAGAGAGATGAACAAAAGATCTAAGCTTGATAAAATTCAATTAATAAAAGTCTGCCTATAATAAAAAAAAAAAAGAATTACACATGACTAAAAGACCAAATACTAATGGCTAACTACTTACGATCTCCACCACCAACGTCCAAAGGAGGAGTACTACTTGTTCAAGGCTTGCCAACTAATTAGATGGGATTTATTTTCAAACTCTTGCATGCCATGAATTTGGATGATTGCCAACGATCACGCCAGGGATTTAAATCTCGGCTGATATGATCTCAATTTTTTAAACCTTGATATATTGGCTAATACAATATGTATCAGCCGATATTTGAGATATTATACATGGAAAATGGGATGAAAATTTGAGATAATTTGGAGATTGGGTTTGGTGGGTTTGGGCTTGGCCTAGGAAAGTGGCCTTTGTGGACATGGGCTTGTGGATTGGTCCACTGACATTAAGAGACCTCCCAATTGGGCCTTAATACACTGCATTTGTAGGCCAGGTTTCCTCGGTCTGTCTGACGATAAATTTGAAGAACAAACTCATTAGTTCGATCTGATTGGGACAGCTCATCTTTACCTCTTTGGGTTTGATGGATCTGATGTCTGCATCAATTATCATGATTCTTGATATTTTAACTTTTATCAAAGCCTCTAAGTTTTGCTGCAAATTAGAAGGGACTTTATTCAAAAGTTAGATGTCAATTCAGCCTTGTCAAATTGATTTAAATTCTAGAGAGGATATATATATATATATATATTAAGAGTTAGGCTAACAAGATTTTCTATCAAATGGATCATAAGTCTCACATAATTGAGTACGTTTGATAGATGTTTACATGAATATGAAGTATGTAAAGTTTCATCATTAATTGATAAATCAATCCATGTAATATTGACCTTTTAAATTTTGATAAATTACTGATTTTTATAAAATAAAGAGATGGGATTTTAAAATGAGGGTGAAACTTTATAAACACGTTACTTCTATAGTCCTCTTTATCTTACACTCAAATATGCATGATCGAAGATCCATTTAAAGGACAATTTCATTCAAATCCCGATAAAGAAAGTCCTTGTGGAGATTTATTTTGATATTCTAACTCTATACCTTAAAAATTATACGGGCTGGTTTGAGAGACACTCCGATTGAAAAGTAAGAGTGTTTCATGGACTATATCAAATAGTGAACTCTATATGAAAATCATAAAAAATATATAAATAGATAAATTATTACTAGAACTATCATACTACAAAATCTCAGACTTATTCAATCATGCTAACTTTTGATTTTTAAGAATAAAATAGATAATTGAATAATATCTTAATCAAGGGTTCAAAATTCATTATCGACTCATATTTTTCTTCTTCCTTTTTTTTAAAAAATAAAAATAGCCGAAATATCAGCATATCGGTCAAATATTGACCGAAATTTAGACCCCTAATCTTAACCTATTAAATTTAATCTAATAGTGATCATACATCAAATAAAAGTTATAAAAAGGTACATATAAATTAATATTAAGTGGGTTCACATGAGACCGTTGCGGGGGTCGCTAAAAATGCAGCCATTTTGTATTTGCGCCGAAATTATATTCTTCATACTACACTCTTTCGTACCTTTTTAAGCCACTTTAATTTATACAAATACTATCAAGGTCTTCCCTTCTTCCAAGTTTTTTTTTTTTTGTTCTCTCTTTTAATCCCTGATCTCTCCTCCTACTACATCGACGGCTACGATCAACTGAACTCTCTCAGTTCAACGGCAAAAGCAAGGCAGCGTATAAAAGAGACCCATCACTCTAGCCTACAAAGGAGGGAAGAAATAAAGAAAGAGAGGGCAAAAAGGGAAACAGAAAAAAAAAGAAAACAAGAAAAGCCAACGAAAACCAAACACTTTATAAATCAAAACTGCCGTTCCAACGGTACAGGTGCAACCTCTCCTTCTTCCCCAGAAAAACTCGATTCTTAATTTCTCCCAATCATTTTCAGATATTCCCATCATGTCCTCATGAAGACCTTCTTCGCCACCTCCGCCGCTCTCAAAGCCTTCCTCCTCTGCCTCTGCCTCTCTTCCCTCCTCTGCCTATCCATCCGCACCCTTCGCTTTGGCACCGTCCTGATTTCCACTCCAGCATCCCCCACCGGACTCCGAATCCGCCCCGGCTCCGCCACTTACGAAGCCTACATCCAACGCCAGCTCCGGAAGACCCTCAACCCCCGCCTCCGCCAAGTCTGGACCACCACCGACTGGAGTCGCAAAGTCGACATATTCGCCGCATTCTTCCGTGAACACCGACGCGTCGGCCTCCTCTCCAACACCTCCCGCGCTCTCAGCGTCGGCGCCCGAGTCGGCCAGGAGGTGGAAGCGCTCCGGCAAATCGGCGTGCCGGATTCCATCGGCGTTGATCTCGTCCCCCACCCGCCTCTGGTGGTGGAGGGTGATTTTCATCGGCTGCCCTTCAAAAACGATTCGTTTGACTTTGAGTTCTCAAACGTGTTCGACCATGCTCTATACCCTGACCGGTTCGTGGGGGAGATTGAGAGGACTTTACGGCCAGGAGGCGTGGCGGTCCTCCACGTGGCTATTATGAGGAAGGGAGATAAGTACTCGGCCAATGATTTGTATGACGTGGGATCCCTCGTGGCGCTCTTTCAGTCGTCCGATGTAGTTCATGTGAAGAGAGTTGATGGGCTGGGGTTGGACACAGAGGTCGCCTTCCGGAAGCGCAATGTCTCCTCCTCTTCTTCTTCTTCCTCCTCCTTATCTTGCGAAAAAGGTGGATGTTCTAGAGAGAAGAGTTCCGACGACTCCTAAAATGGGGTCCACTTGATGAACGGGTCAGATGAATTTGATTTTTTTTTCTTTTCATATATCATCTTAGGTTACAAAGATTTCTCCAATACGTTGCAGCAGCACTGTAACACCTCTTTCTTTCTCGCTCTCTCTTTCTCAATATTGTTACTTATTTGTTGAGTGGGTCATTCTGTCTGATATCATCATGATTTAGAAGATTTCTTTCATCAATGAGATTACGAGTTAATTTTAAAGAATTAACAAATAATGATACATAATAAGGAGTGTACTCATGTATCAATATATATTTATTTAGGGTAGCGATCTTTCTACGGGCATTTTGTGTAACCTGACACGGATTTTACTGTATTGCCCATTTTGCCCTTCGAAATGGCTCGCCAAACCCTTCAAATCAGCTCACTGGATCATTGACCCTTCTACTGCGGTATAAATTGGCTCAATGACCGGCTGACCGGCTCACTGAAATTTATCTAAGTGAGACTGTTTTTTCAAACAGAACAGCAAATCAGATCACTGAAACCGGCTCACTGACCAGATCACTGAAATTTATCTAAGTGAGACTATTTTTTCATATAGAACAACAAATCGGGTCACTGAAACCGGCTCACTGACCGGCTCACTGAAATTTATCTAAGTGAGACTGTTTTTTCATACAGAACGTCAAATTGGATCACTGAAATCGGATCACTGACCGGCTCATTGAAATTTATCTAAGTGAGACTGTTTTTCATACAGAACAACAAATCGGATCACTGACCGGCTCAATGACCGGATCACTGATTTTCTTTTTTAAATGCTTTCATATGGCAGTGGAAGGGTAAAATGGGCAATACCCTAAATCTCGTGTCTCGTTACACAAAATGCCCATGGAAGGATCGCTACCCATTTATTTATATTCATATTTATATTTATATTATATATCATTTGGATAATTACGACACGTCATAACCGGTTGATTCTAATCCAAGTTGCACTCCTAATAAGCAGTAGTTCTTTTTAGGCCCTCGATGGCTAATAGTAGTGAGTCCAATATATGAATATGTGTGAGTAAGATATTTTCATAATAATGGTTCTCATTAGAAATCAAATTTACTAAATTGAAAAAGTCATAATTTTTAACAGATTGAAAAAATTATTGGTTAAAATAAAGTTATTTTTGAATGAATTTTTTATCTAACCTAACATAAACTCAAACTAAATTTAAATCGAAAGGGAGAGAGATTTCAGGCTACAAAAAGACCCACTTAAGAGTCTTAAGTAGAGAAGTTACCCTCCTGATAATTATTCTTATCTTAAATGCTTATCTATTATTTTAATTTAGCTTTGTTAATGGTAGAATAATCCACGATCTTATCTTAACTATGATGGGTTTATTGCGTTGATTCAACTATATGATTTGTGGTACAGTCGTATCTATCTTCTATCGATCTATCTCTAAAGATGGACGGTCCATATTTAATAGAGAAGATGCTTGCATGACAGCAAAGGGTAGGATGGAGGCATGGAGCAGATCTTATCAGGTTAATGAACAGTGTAGGGTTGCAATGATTTATGTGATGCAATGCTTGGAGTCGGAGTAGAACAGTCTTGATTGTAGGGGATAAAATATTTCTTTCTCAATTTCAAACTTTTTCTCTTAAAATTTGACTATTTTTTAATTATTTTCAACCATTTTTAATTTTTGCTCTGAGATTATCTTGATTTTGGGTTTTTTTTGTAAAAATAATCTGATAAAATAATATTAGTACTTATGGAATTGAAAGGAAATGTCTTAATATGATTGATGTAGTTCGTAGGGTGTCATTGTGACTTTTAAATTTTTTTAAAAAAATTAATAAAAGTTGGGTTTTCTAAGATAATTCCCATTTTGAAGTTTCTTATGAGAAAAATTAATATAATTTATTTGAATTAACTTAAGAGCTTTTAATATGATAGATACAGTTTTTAGGTTATGTGGTTTTTCTAATATTTTACTATTTATTTGAATTTTATATTTTCTTATGAAAAAAAATCATGAATTATAATAAAAGATTCATGCCTCTATAGGATAGTGGAGGAAATAAATTCTATATTAAGTGTTTCTTCGTATTGATCTCCTATTTTTTAATTTTTCTAGACATTTTTCAAATTTTAAGAATAATTTTTAAACTTTTAAAATATACTTTATTCGTATCCAAATTTTAACTCTCACTTTGTAAAAATAAACACTTTATGAGACCACGTGAACTTCACAATATTTATATTTAAAATGTTAAATATATTGATGGCTAAGCGAAAAAGGACTGGTCGATCGGGCACTGGCAAAGAGCTCGGTAAAGACGGTGGGGTAGCTGGGCCGAAGGACACCAGTGTCGGGCAGGTTGCTGGGAAAACCCACCGTCCGACGTCCTTGTCGAAGGGGCCCGTCCGTTTTACTCTGTCGACAGACGGGAGTGCTGGGAGTCTCCAAGACGAAAGGGAGAAGACGGGCAGAATTATGTGAGTTCCAAAAGTAAAAACTGTAATTATCTCGGGAAATGATTTATGCACCCCCCCTTTTTACCCAAAGTGCACTTTCTATGAGTGAAATGTCAGTTTTGCCCTCAACTTTTCTTTCCTTTTTCAGTAAAATACCCCCTATTTTTATCCAAAATTGACATTTCACTCATAGGGAGTGCACCTTCGGTAAAAATGGATAGTGCACAAATCATTTCCCTTATCTTAATGTTACTACAAGACTATAAAGTGTTATCTTTGACTCATTTAATAATAATAATAATAATATTCATTAATAATGGAGATGATGAAGAGAGGCTCAATGTTCATGATAAAAAAAAAAAGCCATTTGTTGCAAATTGTTTGGAATCAACATTCAATTCAAACAACCACACATGGAAGCTGATGAAAAATGGCATCTACATGTCTATTTCCATACTTATAAATAATTGGAGAATTTGTGTTAGGATGTTACATCACGTAGATTCATTTATTGGATGATAGAGATGTATATAACTTTTTAAAATATTATTTAATATTTTTTAAAGAAAAATATTGTTTAATGTTCATTATCTTGTTTGATACTTGTTAGACTGTCTTTCAAATTTTTAAATGATTATTGATCAATATGATACATGTCGAATAGACTAAAAAATCAGTAGATAAGCTTAAAATAAATATGACATATTTTATTTTATTTCATTAATTCTGAACTCTTTGTTGTGGACGTTTTTCTCATAAAGTAGAATGAAAGCAACTTAAGAATCAACCTACTAAAACTTCCACCAATAAGAAGAGAATGAATTGAAAATTTTAACAAGAAACAAAGATGAAAAACTTATCTTAGCTACATCTATAAAATTATGTAAATTTTAATCTCATAAGCTAACATATGATAGACTCAAAAGACAACCCACTAATCAAGTAATCAACATTTCTCAATTCTTTTTGCATCTTCTTCTGAAAGACTCTTGTTATTATTGATTTTGGGGTCTGAAGAGTTACTAGAATTCTACATTATTGTTATTCTTGTTATTGTTATTAATTATTATTACAAAGAAATAATGAATTTTATCTATCTAAATATATATTGACATCCACACCAAATTTACAATTTAGATCTTTGTTTGGATAAAAATCAAGTGGATTAAACATATACATCTAAACCTAGTTTATTTAAAAAAAAAAGAAGTGCTTTAAAATGTCACAATCTTGAGATGTAATGAATTTAAGCTGTATTTGGATGAGGGGTAAATTTGCAAGAGTTACTTTTGACTAGGGGGTTATTTTTTATCAAGGGTTACTCTTATGAATATACCCTTTGCTGCAAAAGAATTTTAAATGTGAGATTGAATGGGTAAATTTTAGACTTTTTATCTCTATCCTTTGTTTACCAAATGGAAATAAACCAGGATTATCTTCCATTATCCTCTATTACATGTGAAACAAGTGCAGCCCTAATTAAACTCAACTAATTTTAAGTCTAGTTAAACCTTTTATCTAACCCTTTTGATTTGATCTAATCCATTTATTATATTGTTTAAATAAATGAGTTGACTTAATCTTAATCCAAATTTTACAGCAAGTTTCCCAAAAAAATTTACAAAATTAATTTTCTTCAGCCTCAAAAGAAGAGTGTCTCTCTCTTCAATTATTTGCCACAACTTCCTACATAAGCTTGTCCCATGGCTAGTCTATTCGTGATACTTGCAAAATCTTGAATCATTGACATCAAAGCACAAAGTGCAATCAAAACGCCAAGGAGTCCTCAAATTTAAACTACAAAATGCATATTTAAGAACGGGTTTAATTTTGCTAATTACTCTCATTTAGATATTCTGAAATATGTGATTTATGCTCTTATTGCATCAATATTTACAAAATATTACAATAATCATTCAAGAATCTAAAATATATTGGCAACTGATGTTCTCATATTATATACATGAACAAGTTGTATTCTCAAAAAATTAAAATTCTTTATGACTTACAAGTGATTCATCTTAACTACAATAATTACTAGCTATTAAAAAATTCTAAAAATTAAAATTATTATATAAAAAGAAGGTTACAAAAGAACTAGGTGAAGGCCGAGATGCAAAAATCAATAGGTAATGCGCAAAATAAATCTAAAACTTAAGCGAGGATTTAAATACAACAAGAGAGACATCTTGAGAGCAAATGGTGACAAATTTTTCTTTGGGAATTTTAATCTCAAATGTCTAAACCTAGGGTTGAAACTTGGGCTGGTTGGACAGGTTTTAATAAACCCAATTCAACCCATATAAAAAATTATTGATCCCGATCTGACCTGATTCGAATTGGTGACCCTAATTGTTCAATTCAACTTGAACTAAATTGTTGACTTGACAGAAATCGAATGTTGGCCCAAATTGCTTGTCTGACTCAACCCAAGTATTAGATTAATTTTTTTTTGAGTGAGTCAGGTCAATTCGGGTCAATTTTAAAAAAACTTGACTTGAGTAAGAAATTATTAAGAAATTTCTAGAGTAAGATTCTTTGGAAGTAAAATTTTTTAGAGCACTCTTAAATATACATTTTTATTGGTTTTTAATTAAAAATCATTTAAATATCAGATATATTAAAAATAGTTTAAATAATTTTTAATAAAGATAGCAAAGAGAGGTCATCCACTTCCACAGTACTCTTGAGTTAACATATCTACTATACAAACTTGAACTTATGTTATATCTATATACTTATTAAACTTATTGAAATGATTAAAACAACATAAATTTGTTTTTGTTCAATTGAACATTACGGGGACATAGTGCTTCTGAAAGGTAGAGGTGCATGGGCTTTTTTTCATTTATTTAACTTTTGATTCTCTTTCTTTGTTTATGATTAAAGATTTGAGATAAACTTGGAATTATTTATTAAATCTTATGAATTATATAAAAACATGATAAATACAGGGGTTGAAATCTCAGTCTCGACCGATATATATCAGATATTGTCAAATATCACCCGATACTAAAATCCCCAGATAAATGTATGGTTTGATATTTTTAAAAAAAAAAAAAGTGATCAAGAACTCACTTTTTCATAGGGCTGCAACTCGGGTCGGGTTTTGGCTCGACCCGTATGATCCGACCCGAGAAATCATGTGGGTCGGGTCAAGAATTTCAGGCCAGTGGGTCGGATCGGGTTGAGAAGATAAAAACCAGTATGAAATTCGGGTTGGGTAGGGTTGAGGATTTTACAAGTTAACCCGACTCAACCCGACCCGACCTGGCTAAAATGGGTTTAGAATGCTGGTCGGGTCAGAATTCGGATTGATTCGGGTTAGAATTCAGGCCAGGTCGGATTTTAGAGTTTGGATTGATAATTCAGGTCGGATCGGATCGGGCTCTATATATATCAACTCAGGTCAGGTTGGATTGGGTTTTAAGAAATCCGACCCGCCCGACCCGAATTACAGCACTACTTTTTCATATTGAAGATTATAAACTTCACTTTTAGTGTTCAAGAGCTTGATGTCAATAAGAACGGGTTCAACCTTAGAAACCTTTTTATTGGAACTGATCTTTCATATATCTTATGTAATGAAAAGGTGTTGGGTATGACCGTATGAGATCATTGCAATGATTTGGTTTTGTTATCTATTCACCAGACAAAATCTCCTCTAATCTGAAAAGAGAGCTTTTCCAATCTCAAATGACATCCCAACCACAGAACCGAAATCCTCAATGGATCGGCCAATAGTTTTTTCTTTTGAAAAAAAAAACAGGATATACCAAATAATAAGTTTTCACTTCACTTGTGAGGTTCATAGAATCTCACAGCTCGTTCAATGGATCGGTGGTAGTAAAAAGAGTTTATAATTTCAAATGTTTATTTGTTCATAGATTTTTATCATATAAAAAAAAATCAGGTGAGATAAATATTGGTTTTTAATTAGTCATTTTTCCTTTCATTTGATGGATCAATGTACTATAAAGGTACCATATCTATCACGCTCCGATCTGCGGACACGTGATCTAGCTAAAATCACTTAAGAATTTTTTTTTTAAATAGCGACGTGCATTTTATGTAACGAGACACGGGATTTAGGATATTGCCTATTTTACCCTTCCACTTCCGTACGAAAACATTTAAAAAAAAAATCAATGATCCGGTCAATGAGCCGATTTCAGTAATCCGATCAGTGATTCGATTTGCTGTTTTGTATGAGAAAATAGTCTCACTTAGATAAATTTTAGAGATCCAATCAATGATCCAGTGAACCAGTCAGTGAGCCGATTTATACCACAGTAGAAGGGTCAGTGATCCGGCAAGCCGATTTGAAGGGTTCAGCGAGCCGGTTCGAAGGACAAAATGGGTAATACAATAAACCCCGTGTCAGGTTACACAAGGGGCTTGTAGGAGGATCGCTACCCAATTTTTTCCCTCATTTTCATACTCCTATGCTACATGCATAATAATGACACAATTCTCAAGACGGAGAGTTTTGCAATTAATGTTTTATACAACGGAAAAATTCTATGAAAATTTTGGAAAATAAGTTGGACTTTGCGAAATTTTCCCTCCATCTTATTGACCTGTTATAATCATTCAAATATTCATCCCTAATTCCAAATTCATGGTAAATAATGAACGATTAAACATCACACCTCATAGATCAAAACTCAAATCCAGTAAAGACATGTAGCTTAGAACTAGTTAACTCTTACTCATAATACATCACTTCAAACAAAAGGAACTTTGAATTATTAAAGGTATCTAAATCATATTTAGGTTACCAATTCATATTCTAGAAAATTCAAAAGACTTCACATAAAAGTTATTTGAAACTTAAAAACACCTAGCCCTGTGTGCTGGGTGGGGGAAAGTCTCATATGCTCAATGCAACTGGGTGATGAGGGGATTGCAACTCTCTTTCATTATAAGGTCTTTTGAGCCTAGCTTATTGGATTAGACTTAAAAGTAAAACTGTACTACTTCAGATGAGGCTCAAAGCAGACAAAATAAAGGTTAAACCGTATCACTTCAGATCAGGTCGCAGACAATATCTAAATATAATAAAAGACAAAATGAATAAAGGTTCATAATTACGTACCAACGTGGAACTCACCCCCGCATAGCTTTAACAATAACATTCTTGGCAGCCTTTCATAGATATAATATATTTAATAAATTATCATACACTTTTAAATGAGGACGTGAAACACAAATCTCATAATCATAACTCTTCAGATATATCTTTCAATACAAAAAATGATATATATTTATAGACTGTAAGCGGTTTTAGAGAATGTCAGTTTCATGCTTTTAACATGACCATCTGTCAATCCTTTGGCCTTGAATGATATATTCAGGGGTTGAAATATCGATCGATACATATCGTATCAGTCGATATGTATCGATTTTTTAAGACTGAACAATATCGGTCGATACGATATGTATCGGTCGTACAAAACGAATATCGGCCGCTATGGCCGATATTTGGTCCACAATATCGATCACCATATCGGCCGATATGCATAAATATCGGTATTTAAAAGTTATTTTTTTATTTTTTATTTTTAAAAAACTGATACGATTTTTTACGTTTTTCCACGGTTTTTTACAGTTTTTTTGCGGTTTTTAACGGTTCTTCAGATACGGCTTTCACGGTTTTTCACGTTTTTTGCAGTTTTTCACGGTTCGTCACGGTTCTTCACGGTTTTTTGCATTTTTTTCACGGTTCCGATATCGGAGGAGAGATAAATGCTGATATCGGAGGAGAGAGAAAATTATCGGCCGATATTTGTATATCGGCTGGGGCATTTTTTTGACCCCTGGATGTATTAATGTTGGCTACAGAATATGAAATTTGTTGGAGATTAAAACAAATCAAGCCATAGATCAATCACATGATACAAAGATTTAAATGGTTTCTGCATAAATGTACTATGTCTACGGAACATGATGCATGATTTCACTATGAAGAATAGTCTGAACAACTAGTTATATGGATTTTCAACTTTTCACCGTCACTCCTTTTCTTGCTTCTCTCAGTGAGAAAAAACTTAGAACTAAAACTCTAGAGAGAAAAGTCCTTATATAATGGATATTACATAAAATACAGATTGGGCCCTCTCAGCCTTACATAAACACAACCTAACTTAATACAGATCTATGAGCCAAACCCAACAAAATTTAGCGCTTGTAAAAAGAGTAGGCAATCACAATCAAGTTTATAATTCACCTAGGATCTCTACCCATTTCCACAACGCACCATTCCCACCATCTAAAGCCTCTCTCTCTCTCTCAGTATGTTAAATTAGAGAAGCAGATTTATTGATTCGTTTCCATTCTTTTAGCAATAATTAATTTTCCTAAATTAATTAGGTTTTTTAGAAATAATGGGGTGAGTTGGATTTGCTGTCAACCACTAACTAGAAGTAATAATTTCTTAAATAAAAATAGGGAAGCGAAACAGAATAGATAAAAGAGAGCCAAAATGGAAGATAGCTTCGCATGGTTGAGTGCAATGTTCAATGATGAATTAACATTGTAAATTAGCCATCATATATCCCATTGCAAAATCTAAAAGAAGCAAACTTGGCTTCATGAAAGAGGAATAAGACTCAGTTGCAGGACTCCGTGTTGTATGCTTTCAATATTCTGTTGCATATTTGGTTGCTTATGTTCAGTGTCAGTCCCGAGATACCTTAAAATCTCAGAGGTCTTAGGCAAAACTGTTAAGATGGAACCCTACTGCAGATGCCCTAAAATCTTAAGGACCCTACTGCAGTTATTTTTTAGACTTATTTTGAGGGGCCCTAGGTAGCGGCCTATACCGCCTATAACCAGGGCCGGCCTTGCTTATGTCTCTTTCATGATTGGGGCTATAGAGAATGAACACAGTTGTGCTCTTTGATGAATTCGAAGTTCTTTCATTATGTCAAGAGTATTGTATTACCATGATCAAGTCCCCTTTCCAAGCTTCAGTCGCCTCCAACTTGTGGAAGAAGTTTAAAATGCTCTCTTAGCCATTTGTGATTGTTGCTGCACTGACACTCTAAGCATATGAAGATACTAGGCCTTTGCCACTGTTTCTGTTTTCTTCACATGAAGCATCTGCTCTGCATCCTTTCTGTACATACTTGTTGTTGGGTTAGGTGGAATTTCACCATTAAAGATATATTGTTGATTCGATCGCGGGTAGTTTATATGGTCGTTTTGTGAGATCATTTCTAACGAGAGCCACATCTTCTTTCTTTTACATTTGAATATAGTGGATTGGTTTGAACCCCGTGGACGTACCTAAAGAGAACCACATAAATCTTTGTATTGTGATTTCTCTTTGTTGATTCCTCTTTTTTGTTTCCCAATATTACTGTTTTTGTTTGATTGAGAAAGTGATTTTCTCCCAACACGTGTAAACGCAAGCCTACAATTGAGTAATATAATGATCAATGAAGTAATTGGATCACAAGCATTTCTCATACATCCAAGCAGGAACATAGGTTTTCTTCCAAGTTCTACTTTGTAACAAATCTATGATATAAAAAGCACTTCATCAAACCCCTATCATATATCTCTTCAATATATTTCATCAGGTCTCCAACAATTATTATTTCTCCTCAAGTGAATTAAAATGCTTATGAAATTATCCCATTAAAAGTTTCGGGTCTCTTCTATCATCTTAATTAGTTTTTTCTGTTCTAATTTTTTTTGTACACGGAGAGGTTGAAGACAAGGTGGTCCTCTGCCAATTTATCTTTATATCTTGGCAATGGTATCAATTGCTTAAATATTTTCTACATCTCTTCACACCAAGTAATTAACTCCTTTTAAGCTACCCAAATCAAGGGCTTCCATATGCTACTTCAATGTACAGTTGATATAACATTCTTTCATAAAACCTATAAGAAGAATGTTGTGTGGAATCAAAATTTTATTAAGTCGAGTCAAATTGGATCAACTTGTCCAAGGTTTTTTAAATTTCTAAACTATGACGCTCATGTATAAAAGATTTCTCTTAAATACTTATGTGAATGACACTTTTATACTCAAGATACGCTAAACCATGGTGACATTTTATGACATGTGGTTATCACATAATTGAAAAAAAAAAAACTAAAATTTCAATTTTGTGGGATAAATCATTGTTCTTAGTACTGAAAAAAGCAAATTGTCATGTGCATCCTATATAGGAAAAACTAGCAAATGTTCTAGTGTTTTGTATGCATGGGCACAAGGGCTCAAATCTAAATCATTGAAATTTTTATTATCCCTTTTAAGCATAGATTCAACCAAATTTTATGTCTATTAAGTGCATCCTCTCTATTCGATTGATCATGATAGGTAAATATATTTATCCATTGGTTTGTTTTTTACTTTTAAAAAATTAACTAGGTTAGATGATTCTATGGATCCCCTTTTGAGCAAATTGGTAGCCCAATCTATCAATACATCTATTTTTTGAATCATAGGATGAGATCTACCCTTTGATATGACATGTTAGAGCACTCTAGCTTTTAAGGACCCAAACATCAAAAGAAACCTCTATATATGGGAATTCTTATACACATTTATACTATATAAAGTTGTATTAAGCCATGACATGTCTTTTCGAATAATATTAACAATGAAAGAGTTCAAAACATTGAAATTTAAGCTCATTTTCTTTTACACCATAAATTATATACTGGGTGGTAATTACATAAAGCTGTGATAATAAGACACCAAAAGTCTATATACACCATAGGCTCTCCTAGAGCTGTAAACCCCTTTCACTGATAAAATCTTAAAACGCGTCCTATGAGATATAGATCAAAAGATTAGTAATACAAAGAAAGCATGAACCTATTCCCCAAAATACTATCCCTCTTATTAGGATCTTTAGAGTCTGATCACTAGAGATGTATTGTTTATCCGTTTGTGAATCGAGCTTCGTGCTGAACTCGCAGGGGTCAAAGAAGCAGCACCCCCTTATCTAAGGGTCCGATCCTAAATTTTTTTT
The DNA here is from genome assembly GCA_013350335.1 of Chimonanthus salicifolius. Taxonomy (NCBI): domain Eukaryota; kingdom Viridiplantae; phylum Streptophyta; class Magnoliopsida; order Laurales; family Calycanthaceae; genus Chimonanthus; species Chimonanthus salicifolius. The sequence goes on from CM023532.1 coordinate 11,419,740, forward strand.
TTTTAGGACAATATTGTATTTTTCACATGAAGTCTTATGTAAACCCTAATTAGGATAATATATATGGTTGTTTTGTGAGAGAGAGCAGAACATCTATAACTAGAGCCACCTCTTCTTCGTTTTGCCTTTGAGCATAGTAGGTCGGTTTAAACCCCATGGATGTATCAAAAGGGAACCAAGTAAATCTCTGCGTTGTGGTTTGTTTCTATTTCTTTATTTCTCTTTTCTGTTTTTTGATATTACTGTTTGTGTGGTGTCTTAAAATGTTATTTTTCTCCCAACACCCCTAAGCATGCTCTCCTGCATCTACTCTGAGTTGGAGTTAGAAATGGAGTCTTCCTGAGGTGTCTTCCCAAGCTCCTTCATGACTACCTACTTGACACTTTCTGCAAGTTGATCCTCCATATCAAACCTCCAAGGAGTTGGAGGTCTTACCTGGCAAGAAGATGAGCAAGAGAGTTGGCTTTCTAGGGCAAATGTAAGCATCCTAGATAGCCAGCTGCTCAAGTATCTGTGCTGCTAGTCCCATTCATTGGTCTCCTCCTAACCTGGGTTGTCATGCTTTTATAGATGATGTTTAACAGCTTTTCAGAATCGATTTCTAGGATAATATCAGTAAGGTTCCATTGTAGACAATATTGGATTCCCCAAACAGAACACAAATTTAAGACAACAGAGGGGTACCTCAATCTATCCTTTAAGAAATTTAAGCTCCTTTTCAATAGTGTAATAGTGATATGTTATAAACTCTCATGATGATTTATTGCATCTTGGAGCATACAATAAATTCTCTATTGAGACTGAGGACTCGCAAGACTCATGCGGCCTTGGGCTTGTAAAGCTTACAGTGAACTCAATGAATCCATTCCTCCCCTTAAGTCAACCTAATCTTCATATTTTGCATCTAGTATCCACTCTCATTTTAGTATATCTTCTCTGTCTCTTCATCTAACTCGATGAATTTTCACTTTAGATAAATGTAGATTTTTAGAAGTCTTAAAAATAGTTTCATTTATCTAATTAAAATAAAATTTTATAGACACTATATACAAATCAAAATAATTTAAAATCCACTTATCCACATGTGTCAAAGAGGAGCCCACCAAATATGTGGGTAAATTGATCCGTTGGAATGGTCTTTCTTCAATATTTTATCCACCAAAAATCATCTTCATCAAATTGATCAAAATATATTTTAAAAACTTTTAAAAATTTATCATTTTTAAATTATTTTTTAATCTCTAAACTTTATAAGTTTTAAAAAGATAACTTGAAATATATTAAAAAAATGTCATTCTAATGGACTCATCTACGGCTCTATTTGATAGGCTCCATAGTTAAGTGGAGATCATTTGTGTTAGAAGTATATCTCGTGGCAAATTATTACCATTGTCCATAAATGGTGTAGTCCACACGATTAAGGGCTTATACTTGGCACGTGTGGTCACTGGCACGAGTGTACCCATCCTCGAATCCCTCTGTTTCAAACAATGTTATCAAAACCGAACCGAACTGTGGTCGAACCGGCGGTTCAACCAGAACCGGCAAGGCCACGGTTCGGTCAAGCGGTAAAAACCATTTTCGGTCAAAACCGCATAAAACCGGTCACAACCGCGGTTTTATACAGTTTTGAGGGTAAAACTGTGAACCTTGAACCGCGGCTCACAAATTTTTAATTTTTTTTTAATTTTCCCTTCAAAATATAAAAAATTAATATTAAAAAATAAATATATTTGAAATATAAAGGTTTCTTACCATTTCTATCTCATACCTTTCACATTTTGGTATATTACTCAGAGTTTGAATTTTATTTGTAATATTAATATTAATTTATTTGTAAAAGGTGAAATACTTAATATTATATGTAATATTTATATTATATTATTCATTGACCGGTTTTGACCGGCCAATTGAACCCAAAATGCCTCAAAGACGGTTCGTTAGACGATCCAATTATGATAACATTGGTTTCAAATGAATGGCCAGTGCTCCACCGATACTTCCACGAGAAAAATCTTCTTCTAATTCATCAGAGAGCGAGCCTCAATGCTCTTCTTTGGTCCCATGCCAATCATCAAAGGTAAGAAGAGTCTTTCCCTACTTCCACAAAATTACAAAGTCAGTTATGAGAACAAGGCTCTTTCTGTAACACCCCAATTTCTCAATGAAGTGGAAAATTACAAAAATGCCCCTGAGTTATTAAATTAATTATTTTGTGATGTCAAATAAGGAAATGGTGGGACCATTGCTCAAATTAAAATCATGTGAGCACATTATGAATGTTAAGTTTAATTGGATGGGTAATTTTCATCATTTGGGTCAAAAATGGCTAAATTGGTCAAAGGGCCCAAAAGAGAAACATCGGGTCTTACTGAATTATTTGACCGTTTTGTGAACTTAAATTAAATGGGGTTAAGCCTATTTGATTGGAAATCAAGTGGAGAAAAAATGGGTAGGCTTGATCCATATGTAAAAACCAATTACAAATGACCAAAATACCCATAATTGGGTCATGAAGTCAAAAACGGGTCAAGGAGCTAAAGGTCGACCCAACGGGTCGAGTTGACTATGGTTGACCGTGTGGACCCTCAAGGGAGCTAAAATATGAGTTAAATCAGTTGAGTGGGACTGAAGTGAGTTGGAATTAAATCAAGTAGTGAGTCAACACATGTGCATTAAATGAAATGCATTAAGTATGTGAGTTGGGTGAGTTGAGATGGAAATCTAAATAGCCTTGAGTTCAAGTGAGTCAAAAGGGAAATTGAAGGGGCTGTAAAATCAGTGAGTGAGTGGAAATTTGAAGAGGTTGGCTGGTCTCAAACCAACCAAAACAAGTCCCACACGTTGGGGACTTGTTTTGGTGATTTCCATAATGTATTTTAAATGAGAATACATGGGATTGAGATGAGATGAATGGTAAACTGAATGGCTGCATGGGTAGGTGCCAAGGGGTGCCTTGGATGGCACCCAATGCCCATCGAGTTTGTTAAGAAGTTATGAGGGAATTGAGAGGTCATGGTGGCTGAAATACAAAAGCAATGAACCCCATGTTTAGCCGATTTTTGTCATTGCAAACCCAAGTTTTTCCCATCTCTTTCTCCCTCTCTCCAATTCATGTTCTTGGCTGGAACAGCAGAGGTTTTTGGCACCAATTATTCAAGCTTAAACCAGCAAGGAATTAAGGAAGAAAGGAAGAAATAAAAGGAAGAAGTCAAGGAGCAAAGGCAATAGGAAGAGCTTGGAATTTGGTAAGTGTTTCATGGACTTTTGGATTAATAAAATGGGTGTGTATTGGGCCATGGTTATGGCTGAATATACCAAGGTTTTAACCTTGATTAATGGAGGTTTAGAAATGGTAAAGATGACCATTGGATTAGGCCACCATGAAGGGCCGAACCCCATGTGAAAGATTGCTTGGTTTTCATGTTTTGGAAACATGAAAACCATGGGTTTTATGGACTGATTTTTGGGTTTGATTTAAGAATCAAATACATGTTATTGAAAAGATTATAAACCTGTATCTGAATGTCAGAAAAGGCTGAAGTTTTTATGGTCTAAATCAGTGGATTAAAAGATGGAAATGGACCATTGGGTTCGACCACTTTGCATGGCCGAACCCCATGGAAACAAGTGGTTGATGTTGATGGTTTTTAAAAATTAAAACCATATAAAATTGGGACTGTTATTAGATGTTAGTGTTAGTTTTAAAATCATGTTTTAAGAAGGCTAAAACATGAATATGGATGATTGATTCAGACCTAAGATAAATGATTGATTGTTTCAAAACCAAAGGTCATAGTGTTCGGCCAATGAGCATGGCCGAACCCTATGAAATTGGGTTGGTTTTTAGATGAATTTTTAAAGGGTTGAACTCGGTAATAATATGTTGTTTATTACATGATGATTGGAGGTTTAAAAATAGTGAAAATAATCATTGGATTCGGCCACCATGGAGGGCCGAACCCCATGTAAAATATTGTTGGTTTTCATGTTGTGAAACATGGAAACCATGGACTTTTATGGACTGTTTGGATGAATTTAATTAGATGGTTTCTAAGTGGTTTAAAGGCAGCAATATGATACTGATATTGCATGTTTAACTAACGCCTAAAGCATGTGTGAAAGATCAAAACATGGACATAGGGTTCGGCCACCTTGGATGGCCGAACCCCATGTAAGTAAGTAATGGGTTTTGATGAAGTTTAAATGACTGTTTTGGTGGTTGGTTATGTGGCTGAACCATATGTAATTCATGGTTGGGTTAACATGATTAAATCATGAATAATCATGGGAAGTTGAGGGATCAATCAGATCAAGTGAACCCCATGGATTGCTTTAGGGTTTTTATTTGATTTACATGGAGTAGTGTTGGTAGATAAAAATGAGGATTGGAACCAAGTGATTTGAATGGTTGTGAAGGGATTAAGAAATACAAATTGGATTGGTAGGGTTCGGCCAAGTAGTATGGCCGAACCCCACTAAGGTAGATTACTTTGATGAACTTTGATTATGAGCAAGATTAGACATTGGTTAGATCAATGGCAAATCTGTGAATACAAGCCAAATGAAAAGATTGATCAAAGGACTTATAAGTTGTTTTAGGTCTCATATGTGAATGGACATGTAAATGAGAGTATGATTTACTTATTGTTGCATAATAAGGTATCAAAAGTTGAACGACGAGCGAGTCGTGACCAGGTGAAGCTCAAAAAGGAACAGACACTTAAGGAAAGTTTAAGTAGGTTTCCTACCTACCTGTAACCACAATTTATGATCTGTTTTTATTATGTTCTTATGAGATATGTTGTATTTGAGTTACGTTACAAATGTGGTTTTGAATGATGAGTTAAGTATTTACAAATGACATACAATGCACAAACATCTCATGCATGGCATGGGATGATGATTATGGAAACTGGAGCCCACACTCCGCCGGAATATCCGAGAAGCAACTGTGGGGCCTCCTTTGGCGGTGATGCGTCACGCCAGGAGAATTGACAGATGATTATGAAAACACTGGAGCCCGCACTCCGTCGGAATGTCTGAGATGCAACTGTGGGGCCTCCTTGGGCGGTGATACGTCACGCCATGAGAATCTAATAGGTTGATATGAGACACTGAAGGTAAAGGCTATATGTATGTGTGATGGGGTGGGACTCATTATATTTGCATACATACATAGCATGTTTTTATATGTTTTTGATGATCAAGTAATATAATATATATGCATGCTTTTATATGCTAACATGTGGTAGCCCTGATTCGGGAACCTACTGGGCGCGTTGATTTAACGCCCTAATTCTATCATCAGAAGAAAATGCAGGTACAAGTAAAGGGAAGGGAAAGGTCGTTGACCGGGAGGGGAGCCAAGCCTAAGCGCTTGAATAATGGACTGGACTTCTTTATATTACTGTCATTCGAACTATATTTTGTTGGACATGTAATAAGTCACTATTTGCTATGGTTTGATTAGGTTAATAACTTCGGATGGTTGATTTATGTTAATTAATGTTTGAGACTGTTAATTGTTATCTAGTCTTTCTATTCCGCAGTTAATCTAGGTTATTCCGCATGTTGATGTTAGTTCCATGTGTGATTCATTATCATGGTCTAGTCCATGTACACATGGGTGGCCAGTTAAGGTTCAGACTTGGGTAATCTGAACTTAACTCGCGTTGTGACGCCGCCCGCTCTCTTTCGATGTTTTATTATTACTTTTAAAAAAAAAATTAGACTCTGAATTCTCGGAAAGGGCGGGGCGTTACACTTTCTTCTTATTCTTCTTTTTATCCAATACACAACACCAAGGGAAATTGATTCCAGAGAGAATGGAAAAAAAATGAACTTTTTTTTATTTTTTGAAAAAAAAAAAAAAAGAACTTTTCTAATCTGGGTTTGTTTTTACGTATGAATTCCCCCAAAAATGCATGCTTTGGACTTCTGGTCTTAAACTGAAGGAAAAATAATATTTTTCCTGTAATACTCTGCCCTAGATTAGGCGTGTTTTAGCTTGATAACCTTGTTTGACCGGTTAATCTCGAAGATTACGGTTAGGGCTTTGAGGAAAGCCCAGGTGTGGCCCAATCTGAGCTCGTGAACTCAGTGATCCAGCTCGTCCAGCTAGAAGGGCATTTTGGTAATTTACCGCTTATTGTGATTATTTTTGGTAAATTGTGTTGTTAGGTGATTATTATTGGTTGATAATATTCTCCTTAGTCAAAGATGTGTATTCCTGATTTTAAAATAATTTTATTTTCAGAAAATAGTATTTTAAATCCCCTCGTCAAAACCCCGAAATGGAGTATTATTTATTTTAAGAGGTTTTGGAAATGAAATAAATTTTGAAACCAGTATCTTGTGGTAGACCATTTTAAGAATGGTCTAGTTATTCTTTGGCACCCCAAAATGAGGTCTCTAAATTGATTTATTTAACATTTATTTAATTGAGTAAATAGTGTTTAAATTATGATTTTTATCTAAATCAATGGATTTTAGTGAGAATTAAACTCCAAAATTTTTGTGGTGATTAAGGTTTTCAAAACTCAACTTATTTGTAAGGTTGGATTAAGATTTTTAGTCTCTAAAACCGTGGTTTTAGTTAAAAATCAGATTTTTACCAAAATGAGGGACTTATTTGTAAACTTGGAAGTTCTGAGGATCTGATCTGCAACCGAAGCCCGAAACAGTGGTTACGCCCGAAACAGTGGTTACACTGTATTGGACGTTGGCATCAGCCGCATGCAGAAGCATGCAATGGCTCGATGGCCACTTCATCCGGGCCAAAGCTCTATAAATTGAGCCCTTTAGCTCAGCCTTCAATCCCTCAAATCTTCTTCTCTCTTAGCCTCTCATCCAGCTGATTGAAAACCAGTCGACCGTTGTCTCTCTGTCCTTCGCTATTTTCAGTAACCGTAAGCTTAGAGGAAGTTTTTCCAAAGTTCAGTTTTTCAGCCCAAGAACTCTAGTGAAGGTAATCACTGTGTTCCTCTTTCAATTTCAGTCGGGATAGAATCAAGAAAAACCAGCTTTGGCCTTGTTTTGAGTGAGTAAAACCAGTTTAAAGTTTTAAGGAAAAACCCGATTTTCTTTGTATCAGTGAGCTTTCGATGCTAAGATCGGATGGTTTAATGAGTTTCAAAGCTTAAAACTATTCCCTATGGAAAGACGACTCCCAGAGGAGTCCATCGGACCGGCTAGGTGTGGAAACTGAATCTAGGAAACCCTCTATTTCCGGATTCGTATTTCATACAGTGTCTACCATCACTGTCTGCTGGTGCAGACAGTGGAGGAAGACGACTCTCAGACGGTCCGAGAGTCGGTCTTCAGACGATCCGAGGGTCAAACCTTCGGACGGTCAGAGTAGTACCCCTCGGACATTCCGAGCTTCACCCGAAGCCCAGAAACGCCCGAGACTGGTTTGACCCACTCGGACGACCCGAGCAGAGTTCGGAAGGACCGAACCCCACTCGGACGTTTCAAGCCCCACTTCGGATGTTTCGAAGTGTACAGACCCACCGAGACCAGTTTTCTCTATTTTTTCGATTCGGAAGGACTTCGGAAAGTCCGAGACCCGATCTTCGGACGATCCGAAGTCAGACCCATGATCCGAGGTCAGTGACTAGTTTAGGTGTGGTTCGAATGATCCGAAGCCACAGTACTTGGTTCCGAGGCATATTCCGAGCGACCTAGTTTTTAAAGTGTAAAATGTTCTTGTTTGATGGTTATTTGATATGATGTGATGTTAGTACCCTTTGTTAATTAAAAATTTACTAACCCCTCTTCTCTTATTACTATAGTGTAAATACTATTGTATTCATTTCCAGTTCGACCCTATTGGTCGGGCACTGAGTGATCTCACTTTCAGGCCGACGCTATATTTGTCGGGCACTGAGTGACCTCGAGGCCTAACTCAAAATGTCAAATCTGGTCCTATCCAGAAGACAACCGAGAAGTGATCCGAGAATCTAGACATAACTCAATAAGTCAATCTGGTCAATGCCCAGAAGACAATATGAGTTTTTGACTGAGCACCTTTTTATTATATTATTATCTTGTGGATGATCATAATTTAAAAAGGATAGAAGCCGAGTAGGAGGCTCAATTCCATGTACCTTTGATGTTTTGGGAAAACCAGTATGATTTTGAAATACTGCTTGTATGTATACATGCTATATATAAATGTAGCTATATACAGTGAGGGAACTTAACTTTATAGCTTGATATAAACAGGTTTATTTGATATGGATATTGAGCTATGAGTGGTTTCAGATTTGATGAACTGACTCATGTGCCTAGACTTAACGCACTATGGTAAGAGTGCTTATGATGCTGGTAAATGCTATGATCAGACGAAATGTGTAAGACTGCTTCCACGTGCCTGGACTATTTAATCAATATCGGCCATATGCGAGATGGTTTACGTCTACTGGACCATGGGTGGACTATGGGCATTAGTTGCTGAGGGTGTTAGTACCGACTATGGTAGAGCCGGAGATGTACTTGTAAAGATGTATTTTGACCGTGTCGGGACTTAATACTATGATTGTCAATATGTGATCTAGAGGCTATATTGGATGACAGCAGTAATGGAGAGATAATGAAATGATGGGAATGATGATGAGACTTTACTTGATATTGTGAATTTATTATCAAGCATGAGATATTATATTGCAACTATTGATTATATATTAACCTGTTGTTTACTTAACTGTACTGTTATATTTCATTCACTGGGCTAGTTAGCTCACCCTACTCACCTTTTAGGATATGAACCTGAGGAGGAGAACCCTCTTTTTCAAGCTTAGGGTGGATAAGCTACGGCGGTGTTTTGGGATTCCCCCGGAGGGGAATACCCTGGTCTTTACTTTCTGGTTCTTGGAACCTTTGTTTTTATTAAGTACCGGGTGTGGTACTTAATTTATATTAATGTGATGTATTAGACTACTGCGTTTCTTTAGTAACTCTGATGATGTTTTGTAATAATAAATCAAAGTTGGATTTATGTGATTCTATGTTGTGTTGTCGTTGTGCTTTGTTGGTATGCGACTTATAGTACATGTTTGAGTTCACATGTTGGGATCATGTGTAACCTCTGGGCCCAACTGTTGATCCGGTCCAGTTAGAATACTTGTGAATGCTTGTAAGTTGGTTTAGTTTATCTTTCAAAAAAAAAAAATCAGTCGCGTTCTGGGCTCACCCTTCGGGTCGGGGCGTGACATCTCTCCTTGGAGTCTTCTTATCTGGGTTTTTGTTTTCATATTTAAATTCCTCAAAATGCAAGCTTTGAGCGTCTAGTCTTAGGCTGCGTTTGGATGAGGGATAAATTTTAGAGGAGTTACACTGAGTAGGAGTTACCCTTGAGTGGAGGTGACCCTTAAACTGAGATTATCCTTATCTTGTTTGGTAATTGAAGTGTTAAAGTAAAAACTTACTCTAATGGTAAAAAATCTTTTTTGGTAACTACAAGAAAGGGTAATATGATATATTAATATTTTTTTATTTTTTTTATAAAATATAATTATTAAATAATATTCATGAAGTAAATTCTAATAATATAACTTATAATAATATTATCTATTTTAATAAATTATTTTTCATAATTATAATTTAAAATGAACACTTGCATTCTAACATTATAAAAATAAATAAAGATTTTTTTATATTATTATTTTAAATCTCAATAAATGAATAAAAAATATCAACATATCTCTTCATAAAAATTTATAATTTTTATTTTTATATTATATGAATTTAATAAAAATATTAATTCTCATAAAATTGTTAATATGACATGTTACCACTGCTTACCGTTACCCCTACTCAAGGGTAACCCCCGTAAAATTTCCCCCTCATCCAAATGCATCACGTTGAAAATATTGACACATTTTTAAAATAAACTTTCAATAGAATAAATTGTTAATTACCCCAAAAGACATTACGATGAACATCAAACTCTTTTGGAGTTTCGAGACTCTATCCAAATTTGGACAGAATCACAACTTAAAAATAGGACATTTTGGCAACAAGATTTCATAAAATTTTATTTTTAATTTTTATATTATATGAATTTAATAAAAAATATTAATTCTTATAAAATTGTTAATATGTCAGATTACCCCTGCTTACAGCTACCCCTACTCAAGGGTAATCTCGTGTAACCCCCGTAAAATTTACCCCTTCATCCAAATGCATCATGTGAAAATGTCGACATATTTTTAAAATAAACTTCCAACAAAAAAAATTGCTAATCATCCTGAAAGAGATTACCAAGAAGTGAAAGAGATTACCATGAACTTCAAACTCTTTCGGAGTTTCGAAATCTTATTGAAATTTCAACAAAATCACCTCTTAAAAATAGGACATTTTAACAATTATGCTTCATAAAATTTAATTTTTAATTTTTATATTATATAGATTTAATAAAAATTATTAATATGTTAGATTATCCTTGCTTACAATTACCCCTACTCAAGGGTAACTCCCGTAAAATTTAACCCTCATTCAAATGCATCATGTTGAAAATGTTGACATATTTTTAAAGTAAACTTCCAAGAAAATAAATTGTTAATTACTCCGAAAGAAATTATCATGAACTTCAAACTTTTTTCGAACTTTCGAGACCTTGTTGAAATTTCGACAAAATCATCCCTCAAAAATAGGATATTTTGACAATTGTGTTTCATAAAAAATTATTTTTATTATTTATATTAGATAGATTTAATAAAAAAATATTAATTCTCATAAAATTGTTAATATGTTAGTTACACCTACTTACAGTTACCCCTACTCAAGGGTAACCTGTGAGACCTTGACCCAGCCCAGACGGCCGAGTCCATGAGGGCCGGCCCAAAGGAGTGAAAGTGGGAGTGAGAGTGTGTTTGTGTGCTTGATGGTGGAAAATAAGGCCACACGTCGGAAGTTAAGGAGTTTGAGAAGGGGTTTATAAGTAGCATTGCCCTCCTCTTAGAGCAAGATACGTTTTGGGTCCAAATTTGGGCCGGGTCCGATCCAAAAACCATGCGGACTCGCACGTGTGCCCATGTAGGACCAAAGAGGACAGTATCTTGCTGGGTCGAACCTCAAGCCCTGTTTATGGGTTGGGCTGTTACAAATGGTATCAGCGCCGAGTTCAATACTCGGACTATTTGGGCTTACTATTACCTTCCACTGGATTCATTGGGTCAAGCCGGGGACGACTCTGAGCTTAGGGGGGTGGATTGTGAGACCCTGACCCAGCCCAGACGACCGAGTCCAAAGGAGTGAAAGTGGAAGTGGGAGTGTGTTTGTGTGCTTGAGGATGGAAAAAGGTCCTACGTCGGAAGTTGAGGAGTTTGAGATGGGGTTTATAAGTAGTCTTGCCCTCCTCTTCCAGTAAGACGCGTTTTGGGCCGAGTCCGATCCAAAAACCATGTAGGCTTGCTCGTGTGCATATATGTGCACGTGTGGGCCCAAAGCAGACAGTATCTTGCTGGATTAAGCCTCAAGCTCTGTTTATAGGCCGGGCCGTTACATAACCCATGTAAAATTTACCCCTCATCCAAATGCATCACGTGGAAAATATTGATACATCTTTAAAAAAGAATTAAATTGCTAATTACTTGAAATATATTATTTTTTAATTATATAATATGTTTTTTTAAAGATTTTAATTTTATAATATATAATTGATAAAGAGAGGAAGTCAAGAGGTATTGAGGGGTAGGGTATTATGAATACTCTAATCTCCAAAAGATTATTAAAAAATAAGATAAAAGGGATAAATTTTTAAATTTTTACCCTCACCCTTCGTTACCCGAGGGTAACGAGGGGTAACGGGGGTTGCCCCACTCTTACCCCATCCAAACGCGGCCTCAGAGAGACCGCATCTTAAATGCAATTTTCTTCTTCGGGTTTTCGTTTGGAGAGAAGGGAAAGTTTCAGAGAGAAAGAGAGATTTTCCTTCTTGAATGGAATTTTCTCATCTGAGTTTTTGTTTTTACATATAAATTCACCCAAAATGCAAGCTTTGAGCATCTGGTCTTGGAAAAGGGATTTCTTGGCAGCACCCTATTTAGATTCTGATCTCACCTCTTCGTGCACTGCAAAAGAATGGAGAAGGAAGAAAAGATGGGGTACTTTTCTGGACTTTAGAAAAGGTTGCAATCTTTCATGTAATTCAAGGGAGTTTTGCAGATTTAGCCATAGAAGAGTTCTTGATTTACAGAAAGGATTCTTCTTGGATAGTTCAAAACTTAACTATCTTCACGTTCTTGAGCAAAAGAAATGTCTTATTGGGGCACCATTTGCTTCGGTTTTTGCATTGGAGCAAGAAGGGTCTGGAAGTGAGACTGCTGAAGTACCTGATTTGAATTGCATGATTTCTGAGAAATTTGATAACAGTGAAGTGAAAGATCTTGAGGACATTGTAGGTATAGATGATGAAGAAAATTGTGACAATGGGAGTAAATTAGGTGACGAGAAGAGCGTGAAGATTGATGTCCGTGCATTGGCATTGAGTTTACGGTCGGCTAGAACTGCAGACGACATAGATGATGTTCTTAAGAATTTGGAGGAACTGCCTCTTCCAGTATATTCATCTATTATTAGAGGGTTTGGTAGAGAGAAGAAACTTGATTCTGCCATAGCTCTTGTTGAATGGCTCAAGAGAAAAAGGAAAGATTCCCATGATTTTATTGGCCCAAATCTTTTCATCTACAACAGCCTTTTGGGTGCTGTGAAGCAGTCTGAACAATTTGGAATGGTTGATAGCGTCATGGAAGAAATGGTCGCGCAAGGGGTTATTCCTAATGTTGTAACTTACAACACACTGATGTCAATATATTTAGAGCGGGGTCATCCAAATGAGGCCCTTGATGTTATGGCTGAAATTCAGAAGAAGGGATTGTCACCATCTCCTGTGACATACTCGACAGCCTTGCTGGCATATCGAAGAATGGAAGATGCAAATGGGGCTCTCAGGTTCTTTACTGAAGTAAGGGATAAGTATATGAACAGGGAATTGAGAGATGCTGATGAAAATTTGGAGCAAGAGTATGTTAAGCTCGAGAAATTTGTAATTCGTATCTGCTACCAGGTGATGCGTCGGTGGCTTGTGAAGGGAGATCTTTTGACGGACAATGTGTTGAAGCTTCTTTCTGGTATGGACAATGCAGGGCTCCATCCAAGCCGTGCAGATTATGAGCGCCTTATTTGGGCATGCACTAGAGAGAGACATTTTGTTGTGGCTAAAGATTTGTACCGAAGGATAAGGGAAGACGTGGGTGACATTAGCTTATCGGTTTGCAACCATGTGATATGGTTGATGGGTAAAGCCAAGAAATGGTGGGCTGCTCTAGAGATTTACGAGGACTTGTTGGACAAGGGGCCAAAACCCAATAATCTATCCTATGAGCTGATTGTTTCTCATTTCAACGTCCTACTCTCCGCTGCCAGTAGGAAGGGGATTTGGAGATGGGGTGTTAGGCTGATCAATAAAATGCAAGATAAAGGCCTAAAACCAGGAAGTAGGGAGTGGAATGCAGTTCTTGTTGCCTGTTCCAGGGCGTCAGAGACTTCGGCAGCAGTTCAAGTATTCAAGAGGATGGTGGATCAAGGTGAGAAACCAACAATTCTCTCATACGGTGCATTGCTTAGTGCTCTTGAGAAAGGAAAGATGTACGACGAGGCACTTAGAGTGTGGGAACATATGTGTAAAGTTGGTGTCAAGCCGAACTTACATGCATATACAATTCTGGTGTCAGTCCACATTGGACAAGGACGGCCTGGTATGGTGGATTCAGTAATTCATGACATGAGTTCCTCTGGAATTGAACCATCAGTTGTCACTTACAATGCAATTATAAGTGGGTGTGCAAAGAATGGCATGGGCAGTGATGCATTCGAGTGGTTTCACCGCATGAAAGTTCAGAATATCAAGCCAAACGAGATTACATATGAGATGCTAATTGAAGCTCTTACTAGAGATGAAAAACCAAGACTTGCATATGAAATGTATTTGAGAGCTCACAATGAGGGTCTGCATCTTTCTTCCAAGGCTTATGATGCAGTTATACAGTCCTCACGAAGCCTTGGTGCAAGTATAGATTTGAATGCTTTGGGACCTCGGCCTCCAGACAAGAAAAGAAATGTAAAGACTAGAAAAGACTTGTCAGAGTTCTGTAACTTTGCAGATGTCCCTAGGAGAAGTAAACCTTTTGACACTGATGAAATTTATGCAAACAAAACGCAAGAAAGCCAATAATGAAGTATCATAAGATTCAGTCAACATAATGCACTGGATGAAATTTAATTTTTGTTCCAAACTATGCTTTCTTGGTATCTGTTTCAGATGGATATGTACATTTTCATAAAGAAAATTGCAAATCTATTATTGGTGATCTTTTTGTTTCCACATTTGAAATCTATTTGGGTTTTATCATTGAAAACAGTCTCAACTCACATTTGCAATTAGTGTTTGTTTTGTAGCATACTTCAAAGTTGTCTTATTAATATTTTTTTTTCAGTAACAACAGAATTTACTTGAAATTGTAGATTCATCAAATCTTCTTTTGTCTTGTAATCCCAGTTTTTGTCTTTTTTAAAGTTTGAAAATTTCTTTTGGAAAGGTAACACGTAACGTATTTTCTTGAATTTTTTAAAGTTGGAATTGAATAGCATTTCACAATTAGCTCCAGATTTCAGCAGTTCATCACAATCAGACTGCTCTGATGTGTTCTTTAACCATGTCATCTTGGGCAGCTACTAGTTAAGAGATCACTGGGCATGAACCTTGGGAAAGTGTACATTATCTGAAACCCCAGTTCCATTAACATGGAACTTACAGATCGCAGTTGCTTGTCCAAGCCGATGAGTTTGATGAGATCCAAAGGGGATGGAGATTCACTAATGATCTCTCTTGTTGGATGTTCATTTATGTGTGATTGAAGACCTAAGGTGGATGCTATTTTACATTATCTAATATACAGTAGGTCTTTCCGACATTATGCTGTAAGTTCATTCCCTGATGCTCAAGATTCAAGACCCCTTTAAGTGTTCTTGATGTAATATTCCTAGTAGAGCTAGTAGGAAGTAGATTTTTCAAATTGGTGTTCTTTAACAGAATTCTTGAATGATGGGACTAATTATGTCTATTTACTTTTCTGAACTAGAATGCAATTATAACAATCTGATGTTCGTAGAGAGCACATTAGCCTTTTTTTTTTAAAAAAAAAAAAATCTTGATATGCAAGTTGAAAATTTGGGAGGAATTTTAACCATTGGAAGATTATCTTTATTTGCAACTGGTGACACAAACAGTCTCTTCGATTACTGCATTCTCTAATTTTCTCTATAGGCATGCTGACAGGTGCAAGCTTGCTGAAAATTGGAGTTTGGTTGAGTATGCTAGCACAACATCAAGTCATTGAGGGTTGGTACAACCTAACACAGTTTGCTGGGCCTTCCTGCTGCCTGAGCTGCAGTGCCAACTTGCTGCAGTACGTCATTTACAAGTTAGTCTGGATATTTGTTTGTCAGTTTTCTGTCAAACTGCAGCTGGAACAATCCATTTTTTGGCCCGGCTCACCCTTATATATGTAGGGTATTGTTTCTCCTTGCCTACTGCTCTATGGGTTGTTGCGGCTCAGCTGTTTTCAAATTGCCTTGGTTATACATTCTCTTAATTTTGGTGCCTATTTTGAGTTATAGAGCTATGCATTTCAAAGGCACTTGAATACTTATATTTGATTTTTTTTTCAAGACCAGCATTTTTTTTAGGAAATAGATGAATTGTGACAGTTGACAATTCTATCAGCATGAAAATAATGCACCATATCAAATGTAAGTACTGAAAATCTCAATAGCAAGTCAAGAATGCATTTAGAAATCCATATAAATTTAACAAAGTGAAAGTTGACCATCTGAAGTGGCTACAGAGATCATATATGTGGTGTTTATTGATTTAGAGAGCCTAGTGTCATGGGACAAAATTGTCCCACATCGGAAATGCTTGGGATGGTCTTGGGTTTTAAAAGTGGGGGTGGCACCTCCCTCATTGGCTAGTCATTTTGGGATTAAACCGTCCCTGTTACACCGGTATCATAGCAAACCCAGGCTACTTTCGTGTGAGGCCCGGGACTCCCCCTGACGCGTGGACCCTACACAAAAGAGATGTGGGTCTCCCTAGCGAGGGCACTAGGGATTGGGCCGGGGAGCCTATCATGGGACAAAATTGTCCCACATCGGAAATGCTTGGGATGGTCTTGGTGTTTAAAAGTGGGGGTGGCACCTCCTTCATTAGCTAGTCATTTTGTGATGGGGAACCGCCCCCATGACACTAGTCAAGGCAATTATTTGGCAAACTTTGAGATAGAAATGCACGTGAGATGGACAAGTCAAGATTATAGAAACAATATATGAAGGGACAAAAACAAGTGTAAAAAAGAATATTTAGTTGGAGTGGAGCTTCACCAATCGTATGCTTTGAAGCGGTATATATTGTCTTTGGTTATCAAACTTGCCATTAAAATCCAGGATGAAGTTCCTTTTTATGTGTAGGTAATGCTAATCAAAGAGACTATAAAGCAACTGGATAGTAATATGGAAAGATGGAAGCAAGCTGTTGAGGCAAATAGTATGGAAATAAGGGTAAAGACAAAATAGTTGAAATGTAGGTTGAATAAAGAGTAGGGAGGATGAACTTGTTAGCTTTAAATTGACTTGAGACCATATTGTGAAAAAAATTGATACTTGGATGGAGTTATAAAACAAATTGGAGTGTCTGATTTGGATATAGCCAGTTGGAGGGGCATGGGGTGGGAAATATAAGTAAACTATGATGCCATGTCAATCTTCCTTTGTTTTTTAGTTATTATGATAACAAAAGATATTTTAGTCACACAAGAAAAGAGGAAGAATGTAGAAAGAAGAGCTTAAGATCAAAGAGAATAGGTAAGCTTAACCAAAAGGAAATACAAAAAGAAACCAACATAAAGGCAAGAACACACCAGCAATACCAATTATGAAATCAACCCTAAGGGGTTATCTCAATTGGTTTGGGAGCAAGATCTCTAGAGCGAGGTCTTGGGTTCAAACCATGGGAGCTCCAATGAAGGGCCACTTCCCATGGGAATATGTATAGAGTAAGGTCCCATCGATTTACCAAGTGTTTGCGGATAGGGGGGTTTTCACACACTCCGGAGGACTAGTCGGGTGCGACACTTGGACACCTCCAGACCTTAAAAAAAAAAAAAAAAAATACCAATTATGAAATCCTTGACCAACTCTCATTGAATTGATCATCTGCAAATCCCTAGAAAATATTACTTGCCATCTCCCATTGAATGATATCCTGCTTGATGTGCTCAGTTAAACTAATACAGACGATGGTTTATCTTCAAATACCTGTTGGGTTCCTCTCTATCTAAAAAAACCAAGCAATTGCCCAAGGTACTGTTTTCCACAAGGCTTGGCCTTTCTTTGGGAAGGGGACTGAACCCACCCTGGAGGGACTTTTTTTGGGCCCATCAGACAAAAACCGTGTAAGAAAAAGAACCAAATTGGGGAAACAAAGGAACAATCAAAACAGGATGTTTCTTATTAGATGGATTTAGATGTATAATGCTATATGAAGCTGAATTGGGTGATAAACAGGTAGATGAAAGAATGGAAATGTGCATGTTAAGATGGATGTCGAGTGGAACAATAAATAAAAAATTTGAAATGAGCGTGTCAGAGGAAGCCTAAAGGTTGCTTCAATCTCTCTTTTATCAATAAAGGAGGAGCTGTTGTTTAAGATGTTTTGGCAGATCTGTAGAAAACAAGAAATAGTGCCACCAGTATGATAAGTGGAAGGATTACAAACAGAAGATATTAGAAGGGAGAGTTAAGGATTGACTTGGTAAGACAGGATTTAATAGATTCTAGGGTAATAGAGAACACAATTGTTGAAAGGAACAAGCTTTGAAAATAGATCCCAGTCACACAACCATTTCAAACGAATAAAGAATGAAAAACCAGCATCAGACAAGTCCCAAAGAAGAATGGAAAGCTCAGTAGCCACATGGGGAACTCCAAAAGACCAAAATGGTGGCTCGAGGTTCAAAGAAATCGCAGAGAGTCAAACGAACAGCTCAAAAATCTTCCAGAACACCTCTGATATGTCCTGGCTGGATAAACAACAGTCCAATTGGCTCCCCCCTATGAACAAAACATTGATGAAACTTATAAAAATACCTCTAGCCTTGGAGTCTTTGCTTTGATACTGTGCTGAGAAAATTGATTATTACCCAAATAATTGTGATCCTTCATTGTTGTGCTATATTATTAAGAGAGTTTCATTACATGACAATGGCCAAAACATCTTTGCATTGAACTAGTTAAAATCTATGTCCACTCATTTCAGAAAAAGGTCTAATATATTATCCTTTATCTTGGGCTTTGTAAAATCCTGGGTTATTTCTTTTATTGTGTTTTCATCCCTTAGGCATGTTTGTCATGAAATGTCATCTATATGATTTATGGACAGATAAATTTTATATCAATCAAATGCAGTAGATATTTTGGTTTTGAAATTTGACTTCAGGCAATGAACTGATATGCACTACGGACTTCTCTCTCGGACTGTGCATGAGACAAAGAGAGATGTGATGATGACTAGAGTTTAGGTTCATCCCCTGTCTCATAGGGTAGATGGAACCAGATTTTGGAGTAGTGCGTAGAAACTCTAGGTTTGTGTGGTATGCTTGATATGCTACCTTTCAGTTCGTGTGATCTTGAACAATTGTGTTATCTTTTTTTTTTTTTCATCACATCCATGAGATTTCTTGCCGCCATAAAAATATATAGAGCCTTTACTGCTGGTGGTTACTAAATTTTATAGAATTCCTTTTTTAATTAGTAAATGTATATTCTTCTTCCTCTTCTCTCTCTCTCAAACACACACACACAGAAGAGGGGATGTCATGGTATGAGATGACCCCTGCATTTATGTCGTGCTTGGATTCTCTCTTTGGTTTCTCAGTATCTATCTATTCCTTTCTTTTCACCTATTTCATAGTTAAATTCACATTTTAAACTGAAGAGAACTGAGATTCAAGAAATATTGTGGTAGAAGACAAGCTGGGGCAGCTGAGGCTGGAATAGTTGGTCTCGTCCTTGCACAATCGAGTCATATACTGGGTAGGGTGCAGCCAACATTCAAAGACTCTTCAACCTACACTTCCGTCCCTGAAATCCCTAATTCCTCGGGGCTTGAGATCTCGATTGGTGCTAGAAAAGGATTAATAGTTTCTCTGTTTATTCCACTAAATGAGAGCCAAATATATAGAGTACATCAAAATATTACTTTCCTAATTGAGAGATTACATGATCTCTTATAGAATCTATTATAATGTGATCTTAATCAATCACAATCGAAACAAACCTAATCACAATCCATTTCTATGTCTGATTTATTACGCGTCCGAAAAGAATGTGTTGACATTGCATAAGTTCGCCATCATTTGTGCTCTAGCTTGTCTATAGCCTTTTTCTGTGGAGCGTTTATTTGTCCGATGTTGTAGTTTTTTGCTTTCTCTCTACTTGCTCTTTATGTATTTGCACCTTTGGTATTTTTTATCTATTAATATATGAACCATTTCAAAAAAAAAAAATCTAATCGCAATAGAAATTATAAACTAATATATCTTCATTTCATGTTGATTCATAAACATCTTGTTGTATTTATGTATTAAGTCGTGTCATGCATATCTAATTATTTCAAGGATCTTCCCTATGGCTTCTTCATATAATCATATGCATAGATCTTCTCAAATTTTAGACTATGGCTGATCCAATAGTATTTATACAGATAAACAGTTGGTCTATGATTAAGATGTGGTAATCTCATGACAGATTTTTGTTGAAGAGAATTTTTTTGTTTGTTTGTGGTTGTATCCCATAAGGGTGCAATGTGAGAAGACCGGTTGGGTTCACAACCTACTGTTAATATCTTTCGCATTAATTTTAGATATCTACTTTTTTTTTTATTTATTTAACTTCATATTTTGACCTCTTCTAATCTACTTATAATTCAATTTATTTTTAATTCGAATCAATCAATTTAGTTTCGATTAAATTGAGTTATAAGTCAACCCATGTAATTAAATAGATAAGTCAATCTATATACATCATTATTTATTTCAAGAATCTATGAAAATAAATCTCCACCACTAAAATATAATCATCTTAAATAGTTAAATCTAAAAAATCATAAAATAAAGATATAATATTAAGGAGTGGTGCCACTTGGACTCACAATGAATTTGACTTGTGTATGATGGCTATAAAATTTCATTTTGATTGAATAAAAGAAGTGATGTTTTTAAAGGCCTTTAAAATTTTAAATTTATTTAATAATGAAAATTCATTGAATTAAAAAAAAAAATAGACTTTAAAAGTCAAATTGGTGTCACGTTAGGTACAAGTGCAATTCATAGAAGGTAGGTGGGTGTAAGTGAGAAATCAAATCTATTAGTTCTGTTGTGAGCTCCAAAAATCAAAGTTTACATGAGGATATGAGAACTCTTCCTATAGAAGAATTATTTTTATTGTGTTATGAGATATATAATATGAAATCAAGTAATTTAAGCAAATAAAATTAAATAAAACATAATCAACTCAAATTAAAAATGAATCAAACTTTTCAACTCAGATTAAACTCATATTTTAAATAAATTAGGCTACTGCACTCACATTTCAAACTAGGTCTCTCCCATCTCTCTCTTCTCTTCCAGTGTCTTGAGAGTCTGAGGATGGAAACGGAAGAGATGAATACGAGAGGTAAGGAGAGAGATTTTACAGATACCTCTTGCCATCAAGGGGTTTTCGGCTCTGTGGAGGGAGGGAAAATGGAGATTTTACACTCTTAACCCTTTCATTACCAAACGAGAAAACAGTAAGAGTTACCCTCGATCTCTCCCCTTTACCCCTCAAACAAAAGCAGTCTAAGGTCTGATATTCGAATTGGTCTTAGGGTGAATTGCACTCTTACATGGGCTGCGTTTAGATGACGGGGGTGCAAGGATAACGGGGGTTATCTTTCGTTACCCTTTTGGTGATCAAAGAGTAAGATTAAAAATTCAAATTTTTATCTTTTTTTCCTCACTTTTTAAAACCTTTTTTCTTAAAGAGTTTTCATATTACTTGGAATAATCTAAGCAAAATTTAGCCCGCGTCCAAACGCAGCACAGATTTATCCCTCAGAATTTGTGGTGGTGACTGCTCGCCACTCTTTCTGAGAGTAAGGAATAAAGGAATACAACCATTGGCTTCTTGTCTGCATCATCAACATAAAAATTCTTATTCCAGTGAACACGTTCTCTTCTGTCCCTACCATTACCATTGTCATTAATTATTGAATCGAGAAATTCACTTGAATTTTTGAATTTTTTTATAAAAATACTCAAAAAATTTATTGATTCAAAATCTTGTTGAGTCAAGTCAACTTGCACCAATTTAAATGAGTTTTTTCGAGTTTTAAACTATGATTTTGAGAGTCAACTATATAAATAAATAAATGAAAGTATATTTTAGTTTCATTAGACTATAATCATTTATTTGGAATTGAGATGTGATAAAAGACCTAATGTTTAGTGGTGAATTGTTCATGATTAAAGCAAATAAGTAAACGCAACAAACAAATGTTTAGGAGAGTCTCACTCCTGAAATTTTTGCCATCTAACCACACACTAATCTAACATTGGTGGTTATTTCTTTGTGTATATATCATGTATAATCTCTATATACTCACTAAAAATGTTTTTTTCTTATTCAAGATAAAATATCTAATTAGCAAAATTCAAAAGAACATAATAAAACAAAATACTTAAAAAAAAATACTACTGTATTGTCCATATGAGAAAAATCAACACATAACATACCAGTTTTATATGTTATAAGGGTCGTTCACAATATTTTTTTTTGAATTAACACGTAGAAAACAGGGATACTTTGTAAACGGTAAATGACTTTTTTAAAATTTTGAGAGTCCATACCCCAGCCAGCCCTCCCTTGGCTTTTCTTCTCCTATGGACCTATCTGACTTGCAATCCTACTGTGGACGTCGCCCATGGGCAAGTCACCCAGCTGAAAATTACTCCTCTACTTTAAATAAAATTAATACATACATAATTTACAATTCATATAGTTAATTAAACTAATATTTTACTTAAAAATACAATATTATGTGAAAAAAAGGATAATTAAGTTAAATTTTGACTTGACTCATCGTCATCAGGTTGGTCCATTCTGAGTGGGATCGGGCATAGGACATTGGCTAACATTAGATAATGGGTCTAACATAACAGTGAAGCCATGAATCAAAGGTCGCATTGGCTTGGACAGGTCAAGGGTCATGTGATGAGTCATGAATTATGTCATGAATCATAGTCTGACTCAATCTTGGGTCATGTGTTAGGTAAAGTCATAACTAGTTTATGGGTTAGATTACAAGTCTTTATATGCTTACAGTTTAAGAAATTATTTGTTAATATTAATATCGATTAATATATTGTATATTGGCTGATACGTATCATATAGACTGGTGAAATATATCGGCCTATACATAGCATTGTGGCTGTAGATCGATTTTATCAACTCTATTATTGGCCGACAAACAGTGCACATTTTTTAAAATTAAAAAAAGAATAAGAAAGACAGTTTCAATCTTCGTTTATTTCAATTGAATTTTATGTTGACGTGATTTTAAAAAGTTTTAGAAGTAAGTTATTAAATTTTTTGTAAACTTGAGTTATTTTCGACAATTTTCACTATTTTGAGTTATTTAAATTAATTTATTAAAATAATTGTTAAAGAAAGAGCGCACTGAATTGTAATCACAGTAGAATAACATGTGATGGTTGATTTTGTGGTCAAGAATTCCTTTGAGAGGTGAAGGGTTTTGAGATTAAATGACTTTTAATATAAAAGGGTCACTTCACATAGTGTTACTCGGTGTGTGTGGACAGAGACGTTTGCATACATACCAAGGACTAATCAGGTGCTCTAATAGGCTTCGATACCTTGATCTTCAAAAAAATCACAAGCAAAATAAAAGAAGTAAGGAGAAAAAAAATAGAGTATAAGAGAGCAGGAGATGAAATCTCGACCAATACGATATCTCGAGTTTTTGAAACCGAGTTATCTTGGCCGATACAATAGGTATCGGCCATATACCATTCACATCGGCGATATCAGCCATAATATCATTGATATAAATAAATATCGGCGATTAAAAAAAATTGAATATCGGGGTGGGCCTGGGTGACATCTCGGCCGAAATCGGATGCATATTGGTTGATATTTGGGTTTCCAGATTTTTTTTTTTTAAAAAGGACTGTTTTTATTTTTATTTATTTTTTAATTCAGAAAAAAAAACTGATATTTAAAAAAAACCCAAAAAAGAGAGAGACCTGAGAGAGAGAGAGAGAGAGCATGAGAGAGAGATAGAGAGAGAGGGGAAAGGAGAAGAGCATCAAGGGCGGTTGGGAGAGGAACGAATAATTTAATCGGTTTTGCACAAGTCGTTTAATTCTTATTTATGTGGCACTAGGTTGGATCTAATGGCTCAAAATCGAAGTTCGTATTTTTTAGCTGCAAACTAGTTCGCAACAGATAATTCCTGGAAGTCCCGCCATAGTGGCGTGCAAGCGTAACTGTGAAATATGGAGGGAACTCATAAGAACTTGAGTTACGTTTGGTAACGATCTTGATTTTAAACAGAAAATTGAGCTAATTTTTTATTATTGAAAATTTAAAAGAATAATTTGCAAAGAAAATACTAAAGTATAAAAAATGCTTAAAAGCATAAATTAATCTTTTCTATTAAATTATCAAATAATTGTTAAAAAAAAAAATATTTCATTAATTTCTCATGTAATAATTTTTTTTATTTTTCTATTTGACAATTCTTCTTTTGTTGATAAAAGCTTTTATCATTACTTTCTTACCCCATAACTCACCACAGTTATTACCATTTCTCAATAATAATTTTTACTATTTGATTATTTACTTTCTCCCTTTTGCATTAGATTTTGTGATCGATTATGTCTTTTATAATTTATAATTTAGTTCTTTAGTTTTCATGTCTCCTTTATAAATACAAGTTCTTTTCTTGTTTCATGATAAACTATTGTAATTTAAATAATTAATTAAATTCTAATATAAATTTTATATATTCTTCTATGTTATTTTTCTTTCTTTAGTACTTATCAATTTATCATTTCTTTTCATTAGTTATGTCTTGCCTTGCATAAGTTTTTTTTTTTATTATACATAACATATAACATAGTATAAGAGGTCCTAAAGTACTGCATGGTACACTTTCTACCCGGGGTTCAAATCTCGGTCGGCTGAGAAATTTCTCTTATTTTTTTTAATTAAAACCATTGATATCGGCGATATATATCGGATATCGCTCAATATCGGCAAATATCGGTCGATACGATACTTATCGGTTGATATTTGTTTCCCTGTTTTCCACCATGTTTATATTATTTTTTACTTTCATTTATTCATTGAACTTCTTAAATCTTTTATCCACGAAGAAACATTTCTCCCAATTAATTATCAAACATTTATTAAATTTCACCAATTTTAATGCAATTAATCTTTTTATTATCATTTGACTATTTTCTCTTTTTAGAAGCTTCTTTTCTTTTCTTTTTTTAGTAGCTCAAAACATTAATTATCATTTCTAAAACAATTACTACTTTATTATAGTTATTTTATTATTTACTTCCCTACTTTCCAATTGTTTTTTCATGATTTGTATAATAGACTATGAAATTTATATTTTATAATAATTAAATTACTTAATTTTTCATATTTTATAATTTTTATCCCATGCATTGCACAGGTGTTTTACTAGTTATACTGTTTTAATGAGTTAATTTTTTAAAATTCAACAACTTATAATAATTAAAAAAATTAAAATCCAAAATTAGAAAGCAAAATGATCAAATGAAGTTTAAAGTATATAAAGTTTACTACTTCATATATATGTCAGTGAAGAATGTTTGACCCATTTCAAATTTTAATGAACAATCTCACTAAATAAGAGATTTTGATAATCTCTTTGGAGTTTTCCTTAAATTATTTGTTGAATTATTCAACTATCAATACAAAGTTATCAAGTAATATATCATATACCATTTATTATAGATTATAAATACTACAATTGATTCAAAATATTAATATAAAATATACCCACCTCATCATTCATGTCCTCAATTACAAATTTTAGATAAAATCTGAAATATTGACCAAAATCTAATATGTATAATACCAGACTAAAAATATGAGTTTTTCAAAAATTTCATGTGATATTTTAAAAAATTGTTGATATATTCAAATTTTGACCATTTTTTTTTGCAATAAATAATGAATCTTCGATCTGAAATTTATCGCGGAGTATTGTTAGATTAAAATCTTAATTAAAATATAAAAATTTACACGTAAATTTACCGGTCTCGACGACATGCAAAATTTGTGATTTATTAGATTTCTAGAAAATAAAAATAAGATTCTTTATTAAATTTTTCTTACACAGGTCATGTGATGGAGTTTGAAAATCTCAATAATCATAGCTTTTGATGTTAAAAAGCCAAAATAGTAATTAAATTAATTAACCAATATTTATTAGAAAGTACTTTTCTGAGGCATTATTCACTACTTCCATTTAATCTTTACTCATAAATTTAAATATCTTTCGAATTACCTTTTTTTTTTTCTATAATTAAAGTTAACAAAGGACAAATAATTTTTGACTTTGTTGAGTAATTGCAACTCATTTTTCTCATAATTTCAAATTATTTAACTCATTTCACATATTAATAAATGAACTTTATTTGCTGACATGAACAGTCAAAAGTTTATAATATAACATATTAGTGACACCATTACCTATAACAAGGAATAGAGAATGTTTAAAAATTTGTTGATGAATTTTAGTTTTAATTTATAATAATATAAGTGAAAGTTTATTAGAAATTTATATATAAGTTATTACTATAAATTTTTATTATATAATAGATGGAGATGGATAGAATGCTTATTTTTATAAATAAATTAACACTTCTAATGTCATCATTATTATTAAAGTAAAAAACAATTTTCATAAGCACAATATTTTATTTTGAATATTAAAAATAAATTTAATAAGAGTGATAGAAAATAATTATATTTTCATAAAACTATATTAATCCACTTAGAAAGTCTGAATCTTATAAATATTTATTTTAATTATAAATAAAAATTTGATTAAAAAGCCAGACACCCTAGTAATAAAAGAAAACCATCACACTCAAATATTCTCTTGTCGGCACCATTTGGTTGCTTCCACTTCGCTCCTTTCTCATCCTCTCTCTCTCCCCCTCTCCCCCTCCCTCTCCACGTAGAGCCGTATAGGGCAGTTAATTAACTGTTTCCGATTAACCAAATGGACTTTGAAGTAGAACTAGAGATACCCAGGTCTCTTTTTTTCTTCTCTTTCTTTGGTGTCTTCTTTGGCTTAATTGGAGTACAACAAGAGCAAGCAAGAAACAGGGATTTTGGGCATATTTGATGCGGGTTTCTTGTAGTTCCTCTGCATTTCACTTTTCTTTCTTTTCCAACTGAAGAGAAACTGGATTTTTGATAGCTTTCTACAGCAAATGGGATTGATTCTGATCTGGGTTTGAAGTGATTTGAGATCTTGTTGACAAGCAATGGAGCCTCCTAGGGGGTTTTGGGCCTCTTTATGGAGTTTTCTGTACTTTCTTCCCTTCTTCCTTGGCTTGCTGCTTCTGGGCATCATTAAAGGTCTACCCTTTTTCAATAAAGAGAAAAAAAATAATTCTACCCGTCTCTAGTTTCTTCTCTTAATCATTTTTATGTAAAAAAGGAATAGTCTGGATTCATAGGTAAGAACTTGGAAACTAACCATTTTTCAACCAGAAATGTTTAAATCCATTTCTAATATTTAAAAAAAATGGTTAGTTTCCAGGAAATAATCCATATGGTGCAACAATTCATTCTTTCTATTGCTTTTATATATATATATATACCTTGAAATTTCAGTTTAGTGGATAATACACATTTCCTATTGTATATATTTTTTAAATGCTCTATTATAATCACAACTATCATCATCATCATTGCCATTATTTTGGTGTTATTAGAAGTGGTTGCTATATGGTCGCTTTCCCCTTGCCTTTTTTTTTTGTTCCCTGTTTGTTCTGAAGGAACTCAGTGTATTGCTGTACGGCAAAGGGGTACTTACTCATTAGCCAAAAATTGGAACTTCAGTGCTTGAGAATTATTATTACTATTATTATTCTTTGTTTCTTTAGTGGCTTTGAGATGAATATGATGTAGTTTGGTTATTTTGGAAGAAAAAAATTACTTGTTCCACTGTATGATAGGGATAAGTGGAAAGGTGGAACTCGACAAGCCGAGATCCCACATACATGGGATTTTGGCAATGATGGATGATGATGATGATGGAAGTCACACCTTCCACCAAGTATTTGGGTGGCCTAGAAATCAGAAATTGCATTGGTCAGGATAGTATTTTTCTTCCTTTTCTCCCCAAATTGCTATGGTGCCAATTTCTAAAATTCAAAATTCACTCTGATATGGATTATGAATTCAGGGTGATGACAATTAGGAAACAAAAGTAGGAAAACATGACCCTATGCAGCTCCCAGCACATACCTAAACAGAAATGCTGAAACTAACTGAAATACCCCTAATTTCATCATCACCATGAATCAATATCCCATTTATCTGGTGGGTCAGCTTAATGAGTTCTTCTCCTCCAATTGGCCATGTCATAAACCACACCCTCAATCATTCTATAATCTAACATGTCCTTTTTTATTCTTTCCCTCCACATTTTCAAAGGTTGCCCTCTCCTCCTAGTGCCTTTGATCCGTAGTCTCCCAATTTTATGCCCTGGGGTTGTGTTTGGTCTTCTACTGATATGACCAAACCATCTTAAACGAATTTCTCTCAATTTGTCATCTATTAGAGCTATCTTTAAATTATTCCTAATGCATTCATTTCTAACTCTATCCATTAGGGTTAAACCACTCATCCAACGAAGCATGTGCATTTCCACCGTCTTATCTTTGTTTATTTGTCTTTTTTTATCGCTCAACACTTTGCTCCATATAACATTGCAGGTCTAATAGTTGTGTTGTAAAAATGTCCTTTTAGGTAAAGGGGGACTCTTTTTATCACACAAAATGCCACTAGCTTGTTTATATTTTGCTCACCCCGCCCCTATCCTATTCGTTATATCTAAGTCGAAACCTTATTGAGATTTGGATATAATGAATTTATAGTTTGTATTTGTGCAATTGTTCCATTGAAATACATGGGCACATGGTTCTAAATTATTTGCCAGTGATGTTACTTTGATCATGTAATGTGATCTTGTGATGGTTAATTACATGGCTTGTCATCATAATTGCTACCAGACATGCATTGCATTGTGATTGATAATTTGATAATGGATTCTGCTTCACGGTATTTTAACAGGTTTGATAATTTGATAATCTTGTGATTGGTAATTTCGTAAAATATTCTGCTTTATGGTGTTCTTGTCAATCTTTTGCGGTATTTTCTTTGTCTTGGCCACCAATTGATGATTTCCTGCTTTTTTTTTTAAAAAAAAAATTTTAGACAAGGACAATGGTTTGTGAACCTTGCAAATTGTGTCCCTTGAGGACTATGGACTAAGGCCTCTCTTTTATAGTATGGTGGCTTCACTCTGCAAGTAATGGATGCAGTCGACTGTAGTTCTATTGGACACTGGGTCAATCCACCAGGACTGCAACTCATAAGGACTAATAAACTGGTTGTGTTATAATACCATTTAAATCTTTGAGTTTATTGGAATAGCTTCTTTCAAGACAATTATCTTTAGATATTAATAAAATAATAAGGATCTCCCGGTACTCCATTCTCTGGAAAAATGTTTTGGTAACAACCTGTGTTAGATACATGTTGACAAAGCATAGGAGATACATTCTTCAAATATTATTTGTGATACCCCTGTGTTGGGCGTGAATGGGAGAGAAAAAATAGGCAGGTTGGGTGTGTTTCTCTGTCCCATACTGCCTGGAGAGTGTGGAGTGCTGAGGTATATAAGTTGGGACTTCTCTCCTTTTAGCACAAGGCCTTTTGGGAACAACCTTGGGTTGGCTCACCAATGCAAAGTCATGCGAGCATTGATATTTCACTGTGACTATGGTCATAAGTACAATTAATTATGTCAATGCAATTTCTAATGTCACGTATTATGAACTATATCTCATTATTCTTAAATATTTAGTTTCTTAAAGGAGTTTGCTAATATGCTAGTGTCTTTAGCTTTCAGTATTCCCTTTTTCTACTATGGCACCACATCATGTCCATTTGGAAAACCAACATGCTTTCTGTGATTCTGTCCAGGTTACATAGCACCATCTTTCATTTTGTTCATTTTATTTTCAGGGGTCATTTTCTGCCCATTAATATGTCTGATCATGACAATTGGTAATTCTGCTGTCATTTTGGGACTTTGGACTGCTCATGCAATATGGACTTACTATTGTTTGGCAAGGTATTTTATAGACCTGTATGGATTATCTCATTGCTTTTTTAAAATGTGGATTATCTCATTGCTTTGGTTGAGATAATTGTCCACCCCCTAATGTTTGTTGCTCATTATCTTGAATTTCTATGAAGACAGAGCCAAACTTCTTGGCCCATTTCTGAAGATTATTCTCAGTATCTGCATTTCTGTTCTGTTGGTGTTGTGGCCATTGGTTGGTATTATTGCGAGTATCTTAGGAGGTGCTGGATATGGCCTATTAGCCCCATTGATTGCCACATTTCAGGCTGTGGGAGAAGGGAAGACCGATCAATTTAACCATTGTATTTTGGTATTTTCTGAAACTGCACTTGGAGAGATCTGTTCTGATATTTATGAGGAACTAGTGTCCCAATGCATCAGAACATCTATACTGCCTGCTGTTCCTATTTATTTAAGTAGGGGTCAATTCTTCAAAAATTTCAGACCTTTGATCTCATGAACCAGCAGTGAGTGGGGTATTCCACGAAACAAAGAAAACATCCCAGATGTAGGGATTAATCCAATCTTTTGCATTTTAGTTTTTACAAATAGTTGCCATATTATCTTCTTCTTAGCTACCCACTTGTGAGCTAGAGATGGAATGCATAAGCTCTTTTGATTTGGAGGCTTTTGGGGTTTCCCCCACATGGTGGAGCCTATCAGACCAATCATGGATCATTAAACTGAGGCTTGACTGTACTGAATTAGTATGTAAGGTCATTATAGATGATCCCTGATGCATGAGGACCCTTAGTTGGTGATTTATCATAATTTTTTTTCTGATTTGAGATGTTCCTGTACATAAGCAGGACGGAACAAAGAGTACAGTGAAAGGAAGCTTTACTGTGGTCAGAGATTTGGCAGATGTATGCTTCACTTCCTACTTCTCAATTATGGATGACCTTTGCCTTCAAGAACCTCCAAATGGGAAGCCATATGAGATTAGGTTCGTTATTTGCCCCAATGGTCCTTTTCTAACCCTTACCTTTGTTACATAGAATTGACGTTTTTGTGTTGAAGAGTAAATTTTCTCTAGATTCATTTTACCAAATTCAATTGGTAAAATGGATCTAGAGAAAATTTAGTATCTCAGTTGCCCAACACTTGTACATACTCTACAAATCATGTTGGATGCATACCCGTGATGGATACCTTGTTACTTTCTTTGTAAGATATGGAACCAATCATTTTTCCAAGTTTTTTATAATTTGACTTCATAATGGTTTTAATGTACTCTGTGACTCTCTTGTGACATCTCACATGCTTGAAAGTAGTGAAAGAAATATAACGTTGGTAAAATGTTTCTAGTTTTCTTTAAAAAAAAAAAACAAAATCACAAAGTAACATGAAAAAGAGCAGTGCTGGGATCAAAATGAGCAATATATACTGATGCAGGACTGCCTAAATGCGATTATGATGTAATAAGAAATCAATGTAAAGCAAAAATTATGAAGCTGAAATTAAAATTAAAATTAATAATAACAATTAGAATAATAAAATCTACCACAGACAAACATGAAAATTTAGGAATTCAATATAAGCAATTATATTTAATCCAAATCAAGTTGTAGCTCAAAAATAGAAGGCCCTCAAGATAGAGGATTGTCTGATCTCACAAACATATAGATTCTACATTAAATAAGGCTAAGTTTGGTTGTTTGGTCTCAAATTTATGATGAAATCTGGATATGACAATGTTAGGAAGGGTTAATGGGGTTAAGAAAGGGCTGGATTTATGGGACAGCAGTAAGGAAAAGGGAAGGACAGGTAGGAAAGGCTAAGATAGGGACTGTATGAAGGTTTATGACAGGTGGTAAGGACTGTGTGAGGCTTGAGAAGGATGGGCTGCAGTAGGAAAGGCTATAGGAGAGGGTGGAGAGGCTAAGGTAAGGTCTGGAAACACAGGACATGTGTATTGGAGGGTTAAAAGGGCTAAAAGCGGGACAGCCGCGGTTTAGGGGCTGTATGGGCTGTTGGTGGCAGATCTGGGTTCAAAAGGGGTTAAGTGAAAACATGGCAATAAGGAAAAGGTAGTTTTGGGTAAGGGGGAAGGGCTGTGGGAAAGATTAGAAGGTGTAGGAAGGATCCATACAGTAGATGGGATTAACGGGTACAGCAAAGCTGTATGGTCTAAGGAAGGGATTCAGAGACCTTGGGACAGCAGTATGATGGCTGTAATAGGGAGTTAGGGGCTGGGTGAAAGTGTTAGGAAGAATTTAGGGAGAGGCGAAACTGATTGGGGGGGTTTGAGGGGTAGGCAAAAGTTGTACAGCAAAGAGGAGGGTTTAGGGAGAGGTAATGGCAACAGTGGAAAAGGTTTTTGGTTCCAAAAGGTTAAAGAAAACAAAAGAAAAGAGAAGAAGAGGAGGAGAAGAAGAGAAGAGAAAGAAGAGGAAGAATCGTACCTGAGGAAAATGGGATTCTCTCTCGTGGTTTCTCACCAAACACGACACAAGCAAGCTTGAAAGAATTCCCAATTTTATTTCATATCACCATATGTCATATAAGACTATCCCTTACTTAAAATAAAATAAAGCAGAAATTACAAGATTACCCTTACTTAAAATATGGAAATAACAATTTGTAATAAAAGGAAAAAAAAACACAAGAAAAAAACACACGGGAGAGGGTATGCGCCGCATCAAATACTTTTTGAGATATCTCCTCTAAATCATTGGTATTGCCATAGAAATAGTCAGCATCAACATGAAGTGGTAGTATCACATCCTTTAGATATTGTTCTTGACAAATAGCTGGGTCAGACCCATTTCTTGAAAGAAGTCTTTATGGGATCCCCATCGACTACAATCTTCATTTCCAATTTCAGCACATAAATAATCATTGAGTCCAGTGGGCTGTCTCCCTTCAAGAATTCCAGAATATCTCTATGTCAGATATCTTGCGTGCATGGAAAGAATGTGTTGATTTTGCATGAGCTCATAGTGGTTTTCGGCCAATTTATTGTCATTTCATTGGCCATTTCTTTATCCGCTATTTTTGCACGTAACTCTTTCATTTGTTTTTCTGTGTTCTTTATTTGCTCCATTGGTGCTCTTTATCTATTAATATATACATGAACCATTTCAAAAAAAAAATAATAATCATCGAGACCTCCTTTCTCCATATGACATAGACAAAGAAACCCACCAACAATTAAGTAATTAGTGAACCTTGGAGAGATGGGTATGTATATTGTCTACAAGGATTAGAACCCCATATGTTTGGGTGTGATGTGTCGGGGACACAATGGATAGTGGGTCATTGAAGTTTCACTCCCATCTTTTCTTCTTAGCTTTCAATTTGGTCCTTGAATTTTTTTTTTTTGAAAGTTAATTTTGACCATTATAAACCATTGATTTGTCATGGCTTAGATCACAAGGCTAGGATGATGAATGGGGGTCAAAATTCATTCTCCCCCTACCCATATGGTCTACAACGTGTCCCATCCAACCATGTGGGATTTGCCCATGATATGTAGGTCACCAATATCCATATCCATGCCTCAAATTTTAGAAAATGAAGTGCCATCTCCCTCTTTATATCTATGTTTGTTCCCACTTTTGTATTTATGGATCATAGGTTAGTGTTATGAATTTAGTAATATTCTAGCATTGCTGGATAAACATATCCTTGTTGAATGACAATAAAAAGCTTGCTAAAAATGTAGTGCTCATGAGGCTCAAGTTTCTTGTTGCAAAGAGCATCAAGTTCAACTTGCACATTTTATTTAGAAACATCTCCATTTCTTTTTTCTTTTTTAATTAGAAACTCTAAACTCTTTTTTTATAAAAAACAATAGAAAATTGTATTAATCACATAAGGTACAAAAAGAATAACATCAGTGTAAAAAGGACTAGATAGAGTGTACGAGTATACTACGATACAATTACAAGATACCAGCAAAAGAATCTTGTCTATGAATGCCCACTTTTGCTAGGAAATTAGACACTCCATTTGTTGAACATCTCACATTAAACGTTATATCCTTATTACCACACGACCTTCTAAATTCTAATTATCTCTGTCATTGAATATAGTTTGTAATCATGCTTATTCCTTCCCTTAACCTATACCATCACATTAGCAAGGTCCCCTATAATAATTAATTATCCTTCTCCATGATCCTTCATAGCTCCGAAGCAGAGATCTAACTTACACATTATTTACACTTGTTCAAGTCCTTGATTCCCATAGGAGTTGAGAAAAATATTTATCACACCTCTATCATTATGCAAGACTCCCTTTATGCCTGTTGGACCCATCTCCCCCCATTGTCTTGTCCATATTAAATTTAGAAATATGTACTGGAGGAGCTTTCTATCTATCATTGATTTTCTCCCTCCACAGGGTCCATGTAAAACTCATATTCTCTTGAGAAATCATTAATAGAATATCTATCGAAAAAATTGCATATCGCCAACCATTTGAAGTTAATAGTCTCATCTCAGCCATTTCGAAGATCTCATCCACCGAACATTTCTTTTCAAGAAAAATTCTTGCATTCATTTCCTTCCAAATGGACCATAAGACTACTCCTTCGATTGTATTCCATGCTTCCCTTCCTTGCCCTTTGAAAGACCCTTAGCCCCTACCGTTCCTTATTGCCCTAAATTCTCAA
The DNA here is from genome assembly GCA_013350335.1 of Chimonanthus salicifolius. NCBI lineage: Eukaryota > Viridiplantae > Streptophyta > Magnoliopsida > Laurales > Calycanthaceae > Chimonanthus > Chimonanthus salicifolius. The sequence goes on from CM023532.1 coordinate 11,453,972, forward strand.
TTTACCCATCAGCAAGTCATTAAAGCCAAAAATCTAGATCAGAAATCCATTCAAAAGAACATCTGGGAACAAGATAGTCCAGTTGCTCCTCCTCCTTGCCGCATATTGCACAAGTTGTCTTTGTGTCATCTGGAATTATCTTCTTTCTTTTTAGTCACTTCTTTTTTAATGCCTTGCCTTTTATTGCAACCAACAAAAGACTTGGTTTTTGGGGGATCACATTACTTCTCCATGCCATAAGACAAGTGCTTTCATTTCCTTCCAAATGGACCACAAGAAGACTCCTTCGATTGTATTCCATACTTCCCTCCCTTGCCCCTTGAAAGACCCTTAGCCCCTACCATTCTTTATTGCCCTAAAATCTCAAGTTACCCATCAACAAGTCTTTAATGCCAAAAGTCTAGATCAGAAATCCATTCAAAAGAACATTTGGGAACAAGATAGTCCACTTGCTCCTCCTCCTTGCCCCACATTGCACAAGTTGTCTTTGTGTCATCTGGCATTATCTTCTTTCCTTTTAATCGCTTCTTTTTTAATACCTTGCCTTTTATTGCAACCAACAAAAGACTTGGTTTTTGGGGGGTCGCATTACTTCTCCATGCCATAAGAAAGTTGGTTTCATACGGCTCGTCACATATATGCCTTAAGACATGAATTAGCCTTGTAAACTCTAGATTTATCACTCACCATAATTTATTATGTTCCTCTCTACAAATATCCATGTCATTCAAGACTTACATTAAGTTTTCCTAGCCACCAATTTTAGAGTTCCTTGAAGCCCTTCTGAATATTACCGACTGCATAATGGAACTTCTAATCACCACATAGAAATTTGTCACTTCAGCGTTTCACCATCACCATAAACAACCTTGGAAAGACTTTTTAACTTCTTTTTTCCCACCCATGACTCATTCCAAAAGAAACCTTGTCATCCTTCCTCACAAAGAATCTTAACCCTTCTCTAAATTTCCTCCTGACTTTTCTTTTACCAGCTTCAATTTTATTAAGTGCTCTCACCACTAATGAGGCTTCCTTCTGCTCTCTCTCCTTCCAATATTCATGTCCCCTTAAACCATATCTTGCCACTAAAAACTTCAATTCATGTTTATACTAAAAATCTATTGGCCACATCAAGACCTAGTTGCAAGTGATGGTGCCCCTGTTGAAATACTGGCATAAACAGAGAGTCAAACTGTGAGGGAATAACAAGCCAAAAAGATGAAACGCTTGTGCAGGGTTATGGTCCAGTGGCCATGATTTTTTAGTGAAACATTTGGAGATCAAAGAAGATGAAAATGGTGGAGAATCGAGGGTCCAACCTGTTGTTCATCATTTGGCTATTGGATGAAAATACTAATTGAAAGTTCCCGGTGTGCTAGAACACAATTGACCCTAGAGGAGGAGGAGGAGGAGGGGCAATCACCTAATTTGTTGGTCTTTAAAAATTTACTTGATTAATTAAAAATTTATACAGCGAATTAACAAATTAATCAAGTGTGTGATTCAAGAATGTACAAGATGAAAATCCAATCACACAAGCAAATACCAAAACACCCGATTTATAGTGGTTAGGAGTAAACCATCCTACGTCCACTGATGGACTCATCCAACCTTGGGCTATTCCAATTCACAATGTGGGGAATTATACCCTCACAAATAGAGTAGGAATTCCACTTATGTCGATTGATTGAGAATTTCACCCAATCGCCTACGGTTTTGAAAGGTTCGACCAACCCCAGTCTACGTCCTTGTCCCTCTATTTTTTTATAGTGGTTCCGGGTTCCTTGCCTTAGTCCATTTCACAAGATGTTCGATGAAAATAAAATCAAACACTAAGCAGCACTTGTCTTTTGAAAGCTCAAACTTGAAGATGTTTACTTCTTGAATTGATCTCCCAAAGTAATGTCGTTCTGTGACGAAGATGCGCCGTGTGTAGAGCAATCACTATTTATGGTAGGTTGCTAGGAGTGGATTTGCAAATTGATCCTAGGCTTGGTTTCTCTCTCTCTCTCTCTCTCTCAATCTCAATTAAGATGATTGGATTTCAAATGATTCTCCTAAGTAAGGTGCTTAGAGAGGAGGTCCAAAGTCTCCAACCAAACTCTAGGCAAACAAGATTTTTGGATCTAACTCAAACTCGATAGGTCGAGTTTACCGATGGGTCGGTGATTTTAAAAAGATCCGTTGTAATGTGATCATTAACATTTAATGCACTTTGAACGGACATAAAACGGTCACTACCGATGGGTCGGTCTCCTCGATTGGTCGACATGACTTATGTTCGACATGTCGATGGGTCAGTCCAGATTATCAGAGAGCAGCATAAAAATACAGAGTATGCTCATCCAGAACCTTAAACATACTGATTGACATGTCTGTCCATCGATGGGTAGGTCCTGGTACTCTCGATAGGTCAATGACCTCGACGTGTCTGTCTGAGAGTACCCCAGAGTTCTAAGTCCATAACTCAACTCAACCCAGGTCGACATGTCGTGTTCCCCGACAGGTCGAACTTGATTATCACATAACAGACCGAATTTACAGGATGTTCTTTCTAGAGACTGGCAAAATCCAGTCGACATATCGATGACAACGATGGGTCGATCCTATGTCACCGATGGGTGGGTGCACACGATATGCTCGAACTGAGAGTGGCCCTGAGTGACAATCCTTCCAGTCTAAAACCCCTGTCAATCCGGTCGACATGCCGATGACCTCGATGGGTTTGTCCTGTCTTCACTGATGGGTTGGTGGACTTGACGGCTCGACCTGATAGATTACTATATTTCCAATGTTTATCCCATCTAGTTCTGTGACTGTCTAGGTACCACTTAGACTTTAGAATAATTTTTACCAATATGATCCCTAAGTCTAGGCAAGGTCCACTAAGGGTGTGGGTTTCACTTAAGGTCATCTATGACCAGTTTTACCTGTGTGATGGCCATACACATGGTGATGCTTGATTTTCCAACTTGATTTTTAGTCTTCACCACCACTTGAGTCTTGTATTCTTGCTTCAATCTTCCGAGGCAATGCTTCACCTAAGTCAAGGAATTGACAAATAGGTGACTCGGCAAATCGGGACACTAACACTATTAAAGAGATGGAAGGTGATGAAGATGATGGAGATAGATGGTGGTGATGGAGATGAACATGGAACCAAACCACAAAATAATACATTTTTTGTAGCAAAAGTAGAGATCTCTTTCTCTATTGATGTTAAAAAGAAGATTACATGAAATAAAGAAAATTAAAAAATAAAAAGAAACGGTTGGCTCAGGCTTTTATAGATATAAATGTGCTTGGGACTTTTTTTAACAAAACCCGGCATGCACTCTGCCCATGAACAGGGCTAATTTAAATATTTTTTATTTTGAATTTATTCAAATATTGTGCTGAATCAAGAAATTCTTTAATTTGGAATCTGCCAAATTGAACATCTTTTACCTCTATCAAAACTAACATATGTAGGCAACTCAGAACACTAGCCACAATCACTAATGATTCTCTTAGTTCCAGATAAGTCTATTCTGCTAAGAATCAAATAATTTTCCCAAACCACTTATCTAATTAGCGTACAATGATGACCTACTGTAGGGGACACATACCATGGTGCTTATTGGTGGGGAGTCTGTTTGCTTAAAGGATCCTCCAAACCACAGAATGCAATAAATATCAGTGGAAAAAATAAATATTTACAACTTAGTGGGTTGTAAACACAAGTTTTAAAAATCAACAAAGTAATGTCAGTTTAAAAATTAATATTGCTTTAGATATTGAATGGTAACTTAATTGAATTCTGAAAAGGTAACCAGTTCAATCCATCATGCATCCACCAGCCCATTTTATCTGGATTCGGTATTGAAACGTGATATTTCATGATTGGGTTTTTTATGTCAGAGGATCAGTTTTCTTGATGCTGCTGTGTCCAAACCATCAAAGATGCCTTGTTTGAGTTATAGAGCACTCAAGATACCTACATCTATGTATGCCTCCTATTATGTTATAGGATCGCTTGGGAGGTTTTTACCACATATATCAATCTGAGAGAATATTATGGCAAGAGTTTGACGAAATAGAATAGCACAAGAATATTACAATATTCTTAAAATATCCCCTAGTATATGTGAATACTTTTCATGAGGGGGTTTACTAAAAATCAATGCAATTTTGTTAATTTTAATTTTTAATTGGTTTGTGTGTGTATATTGAATTTTATTTTTTCTATGTAATTTTTTTTGTTTATTACTTTGGTGATATTTCCAAATATGTCACAAGGAAAAAGCTGAAATGTGAAAAATGTCCCTATACCGTCATCAAGAGGTTGGAGCCTTCATATTCCATAATTTAAAACCTGTCTAGCAAAGAAAATTATTATATGTAAACCCCTCAAATTGACATTTACATGGTGCCTCCCATCCCTCCCAAAAATGAATTTTGCCGTAGAGCCTTGAGTCGTTGAGGCACCTATGAATAATTCAGTTTGTTTGATATTATTGGCAATAGATCTCTCTCTCTCTCTCTCTCTCTCATTGTTTTGAAGAGCAGAGTTGGTCAACCAGAACATACTTGCATGATTCCGCAGATTATCTCGCCTTCCTCTCTCTCTCTCTCTCTCTCTCTCTCTCTGTTTTTGAAAAACAGAGTTGGTCAACCAGATCATACTTGCATGAATCTGCAGATTATCAGTTCTTCCTGGTGCACTTCTTGTTGCTGTGCTTGGAATTAGTGTTGATGTGCCAGTGATAATGGTGGTTTCTCTGTACAAGAGCCCATACATGCTTTTTAAGGGATGGCATCGGTTGCTTCATGATCTTATTGGTCGAGAAGGACCTTTCTTGGAAACTGCTTGTGTACCATTTGCCGGTTTGTTTATTCTCCTCTGGCCATCAGCAGTGATGGGAGCTGTATTGGCTTCAGTGATATCAAGTTTCTTTTTAGGTGCATATGCAGCTGTTGTTGTATACAAGGTATGGTTCATTTCATTAAGTGGCACATGCACAAGACAGTCCCTTTGTGTGTGTGTGTGTGTATATATGTATTATACCTTTCATTAATTGCTGATACCTTGTTCATCAATCTTCCCTGAAAGAAAGAAGGAAACTTTGTTCCTCTTAAATATGAGAAATGATCACATACAGGAGACCTGAAGATAATAGTTTCAGGCCCTTCATCTCCACCATCCATGTTGATGAATATTGAAAATTTAAAATATGGGATCTCTGAAATGAACGGTGAAGACAGAGGCCCTTAGTATGTGATTGATGCTTTTTAAATATTTTTAAAAATACATCTGCTTCTAACCAGAATGCAAATTCTAAGAATCTTATTCTAAATTCTTCTGAGTTGTGATTTGGATATTGCAGGAGTCATCAATTCGCATGGGACTGAACTATGTTATTGCTTCCTTATCCATGTATGATGAATATAGCAATGACATTCTTGACATGCAAGAGGGATCTTGCTTCCCTAGGTGATTTTTTGTTCTCAAATCATCTATTGAACTTGTATGAGTGGAACTTGACAAGCTGTTCTCTTTGATTGATAGGCCAGTGTACCAAAAGAAAATGGCATCACGAACCAGCTCTTTCTCAAGACCCTCATTCCACAAGGAAAAGCCAGATGAAAAAACTACTCCTGCGCGTTCAACATCCTTTGCTAATACTATCATTGAATATAATCCACTCGAGGTAATGCTTTCATACAGAATATTATTCTCATTGTGTAGAAGTATAGTAGGGTGATCACATTTGTGAACCCTTGGGGCCACCTGCATGGGTGCTAAATCATGGAGTTAGGTGGGTTGGAAGGGACACCTGTTAGAAACAGTTCTATTGGATCATCAAACCATAGATTTTAGGTCCCACATGTTCGACAATTTCAGAGGGTGCAGAGCATATTACTCCAAGATCAAGTAGGAAATTTGACAGGTGTATATAAATACAAACTCGTATTTATGCTTTTCAACATTGGACCAGGACCACATTAGGGGGACCTTGAAAATAGCCCAAAGATATGAGAATATGACACACAGCCATTTGAAGTTGTTGGAGCATGTACCTAGAAGGCTAGAAGTGGCCCTTGTTCAAAAATTGAAAGGTTGCATAGAAGGAACAAGGATGGGGAGCATCAAGAACCTTGATTAATGGAGTAAAGAAGGATATGATGACTGTAGGGTAACAAAGGATATGGGTCTTGATAGGTAGAAAGGAAGAGTAGAACTCGAAAAGCCAACTCTAGATAGATGGCTTATTGGCTATGTTGATGATAACATTTATTTCATACGACCATGCAATGCCCTTCAAATATTCAGATTTGGCACAAGTGTAGCTTAGATCCAGAGTTAGCTGAAATGGGTATACATTATGTGTTTGGTTTTCAGAATCGGAGCTAGCTCTCTGTGAACGTTTCCTTTACCTAGCCTGTGTCTTGCAAATCTGCTAAATGATTCTTTTTACCTGAATTAGAAGTTAAAGAATGAGATCTGATTTTTGTGGGAACCACTTAAGGTGCATATGACAGAGCAAGTGCTCATCGATCTTGAATGGATGGATTACAGGTTTGGCACCTATTCTGAAAAGGTGCTATTCTTATTCACACATTCGAGTCCAACCTATGTACATGCACAGCCACAATTGGTGTGTGAGATCCAAACCATCCATCTGATTGATCCCATCATATATGTGTTGTGGCCAATTGATGGAGCCATGCGTTCATTAATTATCTGCTTTTCTCAGTGCATGATTGTTGAAACAAAATGAGCCATACAGATAAAACACCTATTTTGGAAAGGTGGTAATCACATGTATGCATTTAATCCTACCCATTCATGTGCTGCCACACTAGGTATGTGAGATCCAAAGTCCAATCCTTGCAGAAGTGTGTCCCATCATATATGTACCTCATCTGATGAGTAACATATGTTGATGTGCTAGTTCCATATTCAACATGCATGTATAGCCTAGTAGATGATGGGCCTGCCTGATTAATTCATCTACATGGCTGGTTAGGCTTGTTTCACACAGTAGTTGTAGAACTTGTGCCCCATATCCATTCATGAAGCTATGGCCTCCTATTGGTGTACTTAGATGAAAGTGTTTATGCAGCTACTTGACATACTATTTGAAGGATGTAAGGGACACATTGATTCTTTGATACACGAGGAGCTACTAACTTCTAAAGATGTAGATGATTACAAATATAAAAGAAGTGGCAAGACAATCGTAAGCATAGGTATACCGACATATTGCCTCCTTGAGGCACTTCTGCGCTCTGCCAGGGCAAATTCTAGTGGTTTGTTGTTAAGTAAGTACTTCTACTGCATCTTCATTAGTCATTACTTTACCTCCTTTTTATCAAAGTATTTCATTTATTAAGACCTTTTTTTTTTAACATTACAGGTGACAACCGTACTGAGATAACTACCACAAACAGGCCTAAAGAGGTCTTCTTTCAGTGGTTCTTTGATCCACTGATGATAATAAAGGATCAGATCAAAGCTGAAAATCTAACTGAAGATGAAGAAAATTATCTCCGCAAATTGGTGTTGTTCAATGATGATCCTGAACGTTTGAAGAATTGGAACATTGGGTCCCCACCTGAAACTGAACGTAGACGAGCCGAAGTTGATGCACTTGCCAGAAGGTAATATGGAAGTTCATTGTGCAAGTTATGCATGGTCTCCTTTGTCCTCATGTATGCATAAGTGGGTTAATGGAATATGAGTTTACATGTGGGTCAGGGGCCACCTACGATGTAGTTTGCACATTAGTTTGTCATGGTGACTGGAGAGGGAGGGAGTGTTGGTTTTGCCGCCAAAGTATACATGTGGCCTAAAATTCATCTGCGATTAGATCATCTCAGGCATTTGAGAGCCATTTTGCAATTTCCAATCAGATGCTATGATCATCAACTTGGGTTGTTTAGGGTGGTTAAAAAGTCCACATTGTGTCCCACTGCAGTGGCTAACTTTTAACTGTGCTGGCCCCATACAGAATAACACTATCTATAGTGTGAGCTCCTCACTCTGGCTTACAATCCCTTTGTAGGCCATGTAAGTGTTTATCTAACAGTTTGAATCATCCCTTCAAAGATCTTTTGGGCATGATTCCAGTTAGTTACTCAGTTCAATGGCCTAGACCACCGAACCATTTAACTTCTCAGTTATAATTTATCTAGTTAAAGTCCATGAGTCTCTGCATGATTCTTTTGGTTCTCTCACCTGTCAATTTTGTGAAGATTGCGAGGAATCATCAAGTACACCTTAAGGTACCCAACTGTCAGACGCCGAATGGATAGCCTTGTTAGCTACCTTTCTGAAGAGCTTGAGAAGAAGAGTGGTTCTCGGTCAACTACAAGGACAAGAAGCGGACTAAGCCGTTTATTTAGTCAGAAGTCCTTGGGAAGTAGAACAAGCACACGGAGTGATGACCAAGATGTGCAACTGGTTATCCAAAACGGTTCTGAAAGTGTATAACAAAGCTATTGATGATTCCATTTTCTTTTCTTTTTTTATAGTTTACTTCGTTAAATCCTTACCAAGTGAGAAAGAAAATGTTTCAAATTACAGTGAAATGGAAATGAGTCCAATTGAATTTACAAGAATCAGGTTCATGTTACAGGTGGTTGCAATTACACTACATGGTAGGATAGTATTTTTTTTTTTTTTCGTTTTTTGAACAATGATAGGATAGTATTTTGAGAGAATAATGGAAATCAGTTCCTCGTGAACTTGTGGTAGAGTCTGGAGATAAAAAATTGCAGGTGTGATTCTTCTTTGTTGATTCTGCAACATCTTGGGCAGTGTAGGGTGGTGGCCAAATGTATGGACTGTGTGCCTTTGTTTATTGCCAGTGACTTGGAAGGAAAACTTACACCCAGAAGTTATTTTTCAACTGATTTTACAAGGGGTAGCGATTTTTGCACCATCATTCTTTCATGGTACACCCTTTTAAAAGAAAATTTCAATTTTGTACTCTTTTTTTATTAAGAGGAAAAAAAGGAGACAAGGGAAGTAAAGGCAAATTTAGAATTTCATTTCAAGGGTGCACTATGAGAGAATGGTGGTGCAAAAATCACTACCATCTTTTAATAACAAACTCTGAACCATTAGGTGGCCCCAATCATTCGAAGATTGAAATGTTTTTCTTTGACCCACATACACAAGATTGGATTTAATGAGTTTTGAAAAATTCTGCACACCTCACTTTGAGTGGATTGATATGCATCTAATTTATGATATTTAGATGCAATGATTGAAACTTTTAAATAATTAATTTTCATTTTATTGCTAATTTAAATGGACTACAATTCTTATGTTAAAGTATCATGTTATTGATATATTTTTAGGTTTAATTAACATTTTCCTTTTAGTGCTACGGTTAAATAATTCAAGCTTTAAAATGCACGGCCGTGGGGGTAGTGGAAACTGAACGGCCAGGCTAACATTTATGTTGTACTTCCATTATTAACTATCTTGAAAACTTCCGAAGATTGAAATGTTTTTTACTTTTTAAAAAGTTAATCAATTGCAATTTTTCACCTTAATACCAAAATACAATTTCTTGTAATTTGTAACATTTCTACTATATTATTAGAAGTCAACATTTAAATATGATATCAACCATCCAATATGATGATTTTTTTATGATTAAAGTGTGTAGAACTCTTAGAACACATGACTAATTCTTAAGAGTATATGCTTGAAATGAGGGAAATCCAAGAAATGGTAAGAACCTGCGAGTAGACAGCCCCAAAACAGAATTGAAATCCACAAATTGCTTACCAATGAAACAAACTAAATGTCTACCATGACCAACAAAAAGGAAATGAACAAAGAAACGTGATGACTCAAATACCCAAATTCAAATATGGAAAGGGAGAAAACCAGAGAATGGAACATAGCAGATGCATCTAAAGTCTAACTTTCTGCAATTTAGACAATAATTGAAACAACTTATAAACACAAAAAATGACAGCAGACTGTTTTTCATTCTTTCTTCCTGGAGTCTTTCTGTAGCCCTTTCTTCCGAATACCAAGGCAGAAGCCCAAACGCCAATTGTCGATAGCACCCTCTGGAATTTGGTTGAGCAAACACCACAGGGCTGAGTGTGGCCAGTATGGAGTGCACCGCGGTTCATAGCCTATCCAGCGAAGCGCAGCACGGGCATAAGCATCTGAGGATGGTACAAAGAAAGATGACCTCTTGATCGATGCCATCTTTGTCGCCACATACAATGGAACCTGTATCCAACACGTTCCAAGTGAAACAAAGGATGTTTAAAATTTAAAATGAAAAAAAGTTCAAGATCACAAATGAAACCAATATCCAAATGTATGAAAATTTGAAGCAATGGACTGTAAGAATGAACAGATAAATGGTTTCATCTGCAATATCTACAGATAGTGGTGGCTATAGAGAGCTTAATTGGCACCTAAGCCTGATATTTCTTTATGCATTTGGATGCACCCAGATAGCAAGTCCTTTAAATCTTCTTTTTCTGCTCTCTTTTCTTTTTACCCCATGTAGATATCACAGTAAATTCAAAATTTCCAAATGACTAAAATTTCCAGAGTTGGTTGTTTTCAATTTCACAGTACTTCGGTGACGAGCAAAAACCCATAGTATTTTTTACACAGTCTCTCTTCCTCCACCCAAATCAAATTGGGCTTGATTACTAAAACTGGTTCAGGACATATAATTATTATGGCATGCAATGTTGGAATTAAACATCATTCTGCCAAAATGCTTTCAAGCAATAGTGAAATATGTTTCTGCTTTACATTGTTTACTTTAAATTTCTTCATTGTCTTGGAAATAGTTAATAGTTATCCATATGAAAGAAACATAGAGCACCTATCCCAGTCAACCATAGAAGCTTCAGCTTATCACTCTGTCAAGAAAAGGCATCAAATAAGTAATAGAATTGGGGCAAACTTTAATCCACGCACAATTTCTTTTGGGCCTATTGTTAGCAATCTAGGGATTTTACATGGACTTGGTCTGCAAGAGGATACTATGATCTATTCTTCTCCCTTCTTGTTGTCAGTACAGTTTCCTCTAGTTCCTCAGCTTAGTTGTTCAGTTCATTTAACTGCTCATTCAAGTCCTAACTAGATACAGAATTTTAGCAGTTTCATAATAACCATGGCAGCAGGGGCTTTATAAATTCCACAAGAGAAAGTGGAAAATCTTGGCTTCCATTTTATGAAGATTAATGACATAAAAGATGGTTTCTTAAGACCATGATTATGAAATTTATAACCTTTATTCCCTTACAGATTCCTATAAATGACACCCTCAAGGGAGAGCCCTTTCTTTTAAGGGTAGGGTGACTTGAGTCAGCAATCTCCAAAGAGTTCCTTTCCTGCCAAACTGTTGTTCTAAGATAAAGCCATTGAAAAGTTTAATATTGCTATGTTATATAGATTAGGTGAAATACAGTTTCTTAAGTACCTAAAAAATCGAACCCCAAAGTCCAAACCATTGGGTTCACATAATTCATTTCATATCTAAAAGAAAACAATAAATTGCAATGCCAAAACCAATCGATATCTACATTCATCTCATCAGTTTCACCTACTAGTTAAATTTAAAGGAGTTATCATCTCAGTTTATGTAACTTGCATCAGCAACTTGTACAAAAATAACAACAAAAACAGCATACTGAATAAAATTAGCAGATTACAATAAGAAATTGCAGAATAGAATATCTCAATACGCTAGCAGCGATGCACAGGAGCAGATACAAGTACAGAAATGGATACATGATCAGGGAACCCTCCATTTTTCTAGGATCCAAGACAGGAAACATGTACAGGGGTACAGGGGTCCTGTTCAAAATATTTTTATATAACTCTAATGATATTTTACTTGAAATATTTACCTATGCTATTTCTTTTAATGGTTATGATCCATTTACAAAAATAAAATAAAGGTAGTGACTCAGCCATTTCCTTTTTGGCAGGAGGCATTCTTTTCGTCTTTTTTCATACATCGCAATTTAAATGGTGAAAAGTATAATGAACACCTTCTTTGATCAAAACTTGGAATGCCTCAATCGCAACCTCTTTCAATTTTACTAAATCAATCTTTCAAGCATTCTAAATGTTACTTGAGTGTCATTTTGTAAAGTTTCTTCATGGTAAGATATTTTAGAAGCCCAACAGTACAGTGAAAAGAAAGAAAAAGTACCTGGCACTGCACATCAATCCCACTCTTCTTGTACTCAACGTAGAGGGATCTTGAAAACTGATCGATATAACTGCAAACAAACAGAACAGAGAACATGACTAGAGCCTTGAACAAACATGGCAGAAATAAAATGTATCACATGATCCTCAACTAAGGATACAATGTCCTCCTGCCTTGAGTTTTATAGATATGAAGCCACGTTCTCAGTCAAAGGAATAAAATTACACTCAATCCACTGTCTTCCAGCTTTGAGTTTACATGAGTAGGCCAAGCATCTTTTATCCAAACCATTGATCAAGTAGCCCCATCTTACTTGATCTTTCTGGTCCCTGTCCATTTGCAGTGCGTTGGCATCAATTGATCCCATAAAGCATTGGGATATGATCTATCCATGATGGGGCCATCAGATAAACAATCCTGACACAAGGACCAATTGCATGATACATAAACATGGCCAGAAGATCACATAATTACTCATTTAGCAAATAGTTGATCATCCACCATCCATCATCCATAAACTTAACAATCATAAGACAGATAACGATCAGAAAGCTGCCACACAGTATGATGGACATGATGATCAACTCTACTGAAACAGCAAATTGTTTAGCCACCTCATTAATTCATCAAGATTGCAATGAAAGACGTATCCATGAAAGCGTTTAAATAAATACTTTCAATTTTTTAGCATAATAATAATAATAAATAATAGTACAATTTATCCTACATAGGGTTATTCGATGAGTTTGACTATCTATTTCATGATTAAATAAGCACTTTCAACTGTCTCAACTTACTTGAATTCAACCAGTTCTAATCACCTCTCTAAAACCATCTCCCTCATGAAATGCAGCAAGCAAGTCTAACTCTAATCACCCAAAGCTCAAAAAACAAACAAATAAAAATTAAGCAAATAATAGTAATAATTGCACTTACGCCTTAGTGGCGGCATAGACAGCATAGAGAGGATCTGATGGAATAACAATAGCAGCCCCTGAACCAATATTGACAATCGCTCCCTTCTTCCTTTTAAGCATCCCCGGCAAGACTGCCTGTGTGACCTTGGTCGTTCCTTCCACATTGACCTTTATCAGATTCCTCAACAAATCTTCCTCCACCTCATGGAAGAACCTCGCATACGGGTAGGAAACACCGACGTTATTGATCAAGACCCCAACATCCAGCCCTTCAATTTCATTCTTTATTCGCTGGATTCCCTCTGAGAGATCGCCGGAGAAGTCCACCACAATAGTCTTGATCTGGGTCTTACTGAATTTGGCGTGGATTGCCTCTGAGACCTCTCGCAGCTTATCGGGATTCCGGCCAACCAACACCAAATTCAGTCCTTTTCTTGCCAATTGGAAGGCAAAGCCTTTTCCAATGCCATCTGTGCAACCTGTTATGAGAGCCCAAGAGCCATATTTCTTGAGATTCTTGGCAGGTCTGAGGAAACTGACATAGACCCATTTGAAGAAAGAGAGTGAGAATTTAAACAGAGAAAGGAAGCCAAAAAATGAGAGGAGGAGAACCCAAAAGGGCTGATCTTTAAGGTGCTGGATGCAGGATAAATCCATAGTTTTTCCTCTTGAATGGGAGGGAGAGAGCTGGTTCCAAGAAGTGGGTTTTGTTTGGGGGGATTAAATAGAGAAACCCAATTCTGTGTCTTCGATTAGGTGATTGCTTTGATTGGAAAGATCAGATATTTTTTTTTGAAAAAGAGAGGGTTTAGACGTTTAGTAAGCTGAGCATGGAAAGTGACGGAAAACAGATCAGGAGGACGAGAAAGGGAAAAATGGTTTTTGTATTTAGTAAATAGGTTAGGCAAACACCGGTGAGCGTCTTTATGACTCTCTCTTCAAATATCATCGGTGCTCTGCCAGAGCATGTTACGATTCGTATGGCATAATTGGACGGCTGTCATAGTTTTTTAACGAGAGGAATAATCCTACGAAGAGTGTTACAGACAAGTTTGAGTAGTAATCCAACTCAAGATCTTTTTGTCTGAAAAAATAATAAGAAAAGTTTTGTCAAACCAGCCTACCTTATTTTTTCAGATTTTGTATTTAACTTCTACTAAATCTAATACTAAAGAATATTGAATTTTTTATTTTTTATCTTATTAACCCGAGGCATACAAATTAATCAATAAAATTTAACATTTAAGTTATCAGTCTTATAAATAAAATAATATAACACCAGAATCACTTTCTCTGATTGCCATTGTCCACAAGAGACATGCACCTCAGAGTCTATGAGAATGGATGGGTTTAAAAAATATTTTTAAAATAATACTTTTTATAAAAATTTGAATTTAGAGAATTTAAAAAGTTATAATGGATTTTTAATTCAATATGTTAATACCATTCATAGAGTAAATGAGTACATGAAAGAGTGGGTGTCAATTCAATCTCTGACGGAACTCAGATGGAGCCCTAAGCCAACTATCACCCACAATTAGTATCTATAATGATAAATGATATTTGTATTGAAACATTTTGTGAATTTTGCAAAGGCAATTTGAATTAAAGTGGCTGAAGTATTAAGAGTTGACAATCTTAAAGTTAGTAAAATATTTTAAAAGAAACAAATAATGAAGCTTTAAAGAGCATATTAAAAAAAGGTAAAACCATACGAAAAACACTTTTGACTTGATAAGAAGAAGTAATGTTTGATTTGTAAAGATACAGGGCCGACCATAGACATAAACACCGTTGTCTAAATTCTAAAATCCTCAAATAGAAAGGGATCCACACATTTAAATTCTTTAGTATACGGGCCCTGAAATCTCATTCAGCCCGGTAAGGATAGTTGGGATAATGAATGTGCAGTAGGTGTGTGTTTTATGGTCGTTTGCATGGGAATATAAGTTTTGGTAGTATGGGAGAGTATCAAAATAAAAAATGAAGATAGAGAGGATGGGTAGTTGAAAGTAGATGAGCTGAAACCATTGAAGTTATTGTGACTATGTTCAACTGAAATATTATTGAATTGAATGTCAAATTTATGTCAACAGTAAATTTGTTATTTTAATATTTTATAGTCATCATATTTATTTTGGTTGTCAAAGCAAATGACCAATTCTAACTAAAGTAGACTGGCCCTGATTTCCACTATAATTCTTTCAAACAGAGGACCAGTCAATCGCCAAAATCAAAATATGATTAAAACAGTTTAAGATGGGGAAGATTTTGGAGCCAAGTGGTTTTAGTTAAAAAAAAGTCATTCTTCGTAGTATTAGGTAGTGTATATAGATACAGAGATTTGCACATGCTCTAAATATTACTCAGGTGTTCTAAGAGGCTATTATAAAAATCACTCTTGTGATAATATCGGCCATTAGTAATATCAAAATAGTTTCAATTTTTTGAGTTTTTATTAAAAAAATCTCATGAAAGTTACAAATATTTAAACCTAAAAAATCCATAACAAATAAATATATACATAAAAATGGCATTTAAACTTGAAATAACCTTTAATTTAAAGTGCAAATGTACTATAGAAAATAATTTATTTTAATAATTTTCTAAATAATAATATTCATCATCTAACTATTTCTTGGACCATAAAATATCTTCTAATGTCATTCATTGAATTGGTCAAATGTCAAAATAAGAGAAGAATCAAAGTAAAAAGAGAAGAAAGAAAAAAAAAACTAGGAATTTAGAACTTAGAAGCTCAATTGTAATCTTATGTACAACACTAGTAGTATTTTGGTTAAAAATTAAAAAAAAAAAAATCTATGGTTAATAACGGCAATATACCACAATACTGCATTAGTATCATATTTTAACTAAATTTTTATTAATAAAAAAGAAAGTAACAATAAATGTCTGACAATATCGTGATAAAGTATTTTCTCAATAAAACACAATAAAATTGAATTTACGGTCAGTATTTGTTACACTAGTCAGAAGAAGTCATTTCAGTTTGATAATTCAGTATTTCAGTGAGAGGGATATAAAATAGAAAAGAAAGAATTAAAAAGGAGAACTTCATTGAGGAAGTCTGGCTGCCAGTCTCTTATAAAGAAGCTGCTCTCTCACGATCACTTAGCCCAAATGTTATAAGGAATTTCAAGCAATTAGAAATAAAAAATTTGCTAGAGTTTATAAATCCTCTCTCACTTAGTGTTGGAAACTTGGAATCTCCAAAATGTAGCCTAGCTTCAATATTTATAAGCTTGGGAGAAAGCACAGATGTAATACCCCAGCCCAATTTAGAGATTAATTATAATTAATTTGATTAATAAAATAATTTTTAGTCATTAATTATGAATTATTTTTCTCTAGTTATGAAGATTATCAAATAAGTTTTCCAACGGATCTGAGTTTTACTTGATCCGAATCCAATAGTTCTTTTAAATTAAATTTCAAAAATATATGGGTAAGTTATGAATATAATAATATTATTATTATAGACTTAAATCTTAGCTGCTGTATAAACTCAATCATTTGACTTAGTTTGAACTTCAAATTTTAGATTATACATTATTTTTAAATTTCGGACCTAATGACATGCCAATCTCGTTATAATTTTATTAATTTATTTTACCCATAAGTTTTAAAGTGGTAAAACCTTAATTTGACAGGGTAGAGGAAGTCCTAAAAATATACATAGAGAGTCAGTACTCAATCTGTATCATAACTAAACTGTTTATTTCTTTACACTCTAAAATAGTGAGTTTTTGATATTTATTTCAAGCCATAAAATATGGGCCGTTGAATAATCTTTCACTTGGAAAATGTGGTGTTTGACTTCAAAACACTTTGAAACTTTAGAATGTTTTTATCGAACAAATTTACTCTATTTAACTATAAGGTTGGATACTTTCAAAGAGAATCTTGAAGATTATGAGATCATGTTAAAACAGTGATTTTTAGCAAAAAAAATACTAGGTTTTTTTAAATAGATTTCACTCCAAATTTTAATACCATACTTAGTTTTTAATATCTGACCTAGTGAACCAATTGTATCAGTATAGTGAGACCCTGAAATACTCAGATGAGAAAGAGGGCATAGATGTAAATAGATAAAAGAATAAACTAATATTATATTGATAAAAATCTTGATAAGGTAGTAATCAACCTACCGGTGCAGGTTTCAGTTATAGCTGTGGGACGTGTGCAGTGGAAATTTCACCTGCATGGTTATAAATTGAGGAGGAAGGCAGGGAGGTAGAAAAAAAAAACTCAAAATTTTCCTGCTGTTTCTCTCTTTCTTCTTCTGTATCATTACCTCTTTCTTTCCATCGTCTTCCTTCAAAAACATCATCAGAGAGCAATTGTGAGAGAAAGAAAGAAAAAATTATGACTTTCTCTCTCTTAGTCATTTCCTTTTTCGTTGTTTCTTCTTCTTCACTTTACTCTTCTTTTGTCTGACCAGTAGCAAAGACATCGGGTTTTCCCACGTATCCCCTCGAGTTTTCAAACTAAGTCTATTCTTAGCGGAAATTTGCACCCAAGGTATCAAAACGATCCTATTCTTATTTTTATTAACTACAGAGCAAGTTAGGAGTGGAATGACTTAATATTGGGATTTAAAAATGAGATTTTTTGTAAATAAAGGGGAAAATAGATTTCCTCTTAAAATTTAAATTTCACCCTCAAAATTTGTATTATTTTACGTTTAAAATATAATTTTCGACCTTAAATAAAATCGGGGCAAAGATTAACCCCAGCTGACTATTGTGTGTTTATTTTTCCGCCTTTTGTGTTTAAATTCCTGTATTGTACCCTCTTGGCCAAATTCTCAATACGTCTCCATGGTACTTCTTCCAGAAAACAATACGAGGATAGGGCACTGAGTACTTTTATTTACTTTACTGTCTCTGTACCTTCTGAGTCTCTCACAATACGTATCCATGGTCCTTCCTCCAGAAGATAATACGAGAGAAGGCACTGAGTACTTTATATTTTTCATTTTATTATAATGTTTTGGATGGCTAACAACTAACTTTCTGATATAATTTAAAGGAGTAGAAAGAACCTAGGTGACTCATTACACATATCATGTTTTTTTGGAAAAATAGCATGGGGTTTGGGAAATTATTATGTGTATATACTGATAAATAGAAAATTTATATATTTTACTTTATCTTACAGATTTTCTGTGAAAAACTCAACCGGAGAAGGTGAGGAGACTCGAACCAACACTTGTATTGTGTTATATGTTAAACCCACTAACACCAGACTGAAATGTGACCCATGGTCAATTAAAGATGAAAAATGCTATATAGGTCCAGAATACGAGACCTGACACTGCTTATATGTAAGGGATATAAACATTCTAACTGTTTAGAACGTATGCGTTAAAATGGGGTTGGGGAGTCGAGGACTTATAGTCTCTAATGTAGTATGGACCTATGGAGTATTTGGAAATTGTCGGGTAAAAACTGGGTGAAGGCATGTCACGCCCTGACCCGACCGGTGGGCCCGGAACGCGACTGATTTTTTTTTGAAGATAAACTGAACCACAAGCATTCTTACTGGGCCGGATTAACAGTTAGGCCCAGCGGTTACACATTAGCCCGTCAAGTGGACTAAAAAATGTACCATATGCCTGCCCCATAGACAAAGCAAAAACAACACATAGTGTAAACAAAGTCAACCATTAATTCATCATTACAAAACATTGATTAATCATTCATAACATTGTCTCAAAAGGCAACATAGCCTATTACATCAATTCAACATAAATTAAGTACCACATCCGGTACTTAAAGAAAATCAACGGTTTCAAGAACCAACAGAAAGATCAGGGCATTCCCCTCCGGGGGAATCCCAAAACACTGCTTTAGCTTAATCGCCCTAAGCCTGAAAGAGAGGGTCCTCCTCCTCGGATTCATCGCCTGAAAGGTGAGTGGTGTGAGCTAACTAGCCCAGTGAAGGATAATTAACAATGCACATTAAGTAAATAGTAAAACAAGTTAGCAATAGTTCAATATCACATGCTTGATAACAGTAAGCATAATCTCAAATAAGATAATAACATCATCAAACTATTAATCACTGCCATTATCCATCGTAACGCCTGCCGACTACAATGAGACCAGTATTAAGTCCTGACACGGTCAAAATACATCCTTACAAGTACATCTCCGGCTCTTAAACTTAGCCGATACTGACACCCTCAAGTCATCAACTGACAACAGCATGGTCCGCCCATGGTCCAGTATACATAAACCATCTCTCATATGGCCGATATTGGTTCAATAGTCCAGGTACGTGGAAGCAGTCTTACATACACATACGGTCAACACCGTAATACCATAATCATCACAGCACTCTTACCATAGTGCACCATGTATAGGCACATGAGTGGGTTCATCAAAACCGAAACTACTCATTGCTCAAATATAACACCTGTTTACAAAATCTGCAGAGTTAAGTTCCCTCACCGTGATCGTGTGGTTTCGCGGTCTCTGTTCAAACAACATACAAGTGCTCAATCAATATACATAACAAATACGTACATATACGTAGAATTTGGAAATCATATATTTTCCCACAAAATATCCAGGGTTAATGGAAATGAGTCTCCTACTTGGTTTCTATTCTTTTAAAATCATCCACAAGATAATAATATAATAAACATAAGGGGCTCAGTCCAAACTCATATTGTCTTCTGGGCATTGACCAAATTGACTTATTGAGTGAGGTCTAGATCCTCGGGTCACTCCTCGGTTGTCTTCTGGATAGGACCAGAGCTGACATTTTGAGTAGGCCTCGAGGTCACTCAGTGCCCGACTATAGTGTCGTCCTAAAAGTGAATCACTCAGTTCCTGACTAGTGTCGGACTGAAAGCGTATACAATAGTATTTACACTATAAATAATAAGAGGAAAAAATGAGTTAGTACAATTTTAATTAACAGGGGGGTATAAATCATAACAAATAATCATATACAATAAATAATCATCAATGTTAGACAAAAACAGTATTCCAACAATATTTATCATTTTCAAAACGGGTTCCTCGGAACATCACCTCGGAACAAGGGTACAGTGGCTTCGGATCATCCGAACCATACTAGATTAAGTCGGAACTTGGGGCCTGACTTCGGATCGTCCGAAGACTGGGTTTCAGACCGTCCGAAGTCCATCCGAAACAGGAAAACAGAAAACAGAAGTCTCGGTGAGTCTATAAGGCTCGGAACGTCCGAAGACTGGGTTCGGACCTTTCGAAGAGGTTCGGACCTTCCGGGTTGGCTCGGTCCTTCCGAGCTGGCTCGGTCCTTCCGAAAGGGGTCTGGCTCGCCTCAGGCGGACTGGGCTTCGGGTTGAAGCTCGGAACGTCCGAGGGTCACTGCTCGGACCGTCCGAAGATCGGCTCTCGGACCTTCCGAGAGTCGTCTTCTCCAACTGTCTGCAACAGCAGACAGTCACGGCGAAAACAGAGTGAAATACGATTTCAGAAAGGGAGGGCTTCCCGGATTCGATTTTCACATCCGTCTGGTCTGATGGACTCCTCTGGGAGTCCTCTTTCCATAGGGAGAGGTTTGGAGCTCAGAAGCTCAAAGGGTCATCCGATTTTAAGGGTAAGTCCTCACGGGTACATGAAACCCATGATTTTCCTTACAACTTTAATCTGGTTTTTCTGATTGAAAACAGGGTCAAAAACTGATTTTCTAGATTCCAAACTGATTGAAATTTCAAAAGGAATACATTGGATACCTCGGTTTTGATTTATGGGCTGAAATTCGGGTTTTTGAAATCCTTCCTGAGCTTCGGTTTGCAAAAACAGTCGGCCGGTTTAACAGAGAGTAGAGAGGGAAGAAATGCATAAATCTGCTGGGAGTTTCAAACGATCGATAGAGGCCTCAATTTATAGGTTTTCTGGTCGGAAAATCGGATGGGACGGGACGACGGAGATCTCATGATGACCGAAAATCAGGCCGAAAACGGTAGAGCATACGCCTACATGGCGTGTGCAGGTTTTCCTGTTGTTGCAGATCAACCCTCCACTATTTTTCATATTGCAGATAAGTCCTTATTTCAAGAAAAATTGATTTTTGAACTAAGAGTGATAAATTAAAGACTCAAAAATCCGATCCAACTTTACAGATGGGTTGAGTTTTGAAAACCTTGGTCACCATAAAAATTTCAAGAATTATTTCTCATTAAAAACCCTTGATCTAAATAAAAATCATGTTTTACCCATAATTACTTAATTAAACAAATGTAAAAATAACTATTTTATAAACCTCATTTTCAAGTGAAATGAAATATCTAATTCATTCTTAAAATGGTCTATCACCAAATATCATTTTCAAAATTTATCTCTTTCCCGAAATTATTTAAAGTAATTAAAACTCCCTTTTGGGATTCCGATAGGCGATATTTAAATATCATTTTCAGAAAATTAAATCATTTTAAAACAATAAGTGCAAATCCTTCATTAAGGATAACATTATTCACCAATAATATACACCAAAACACACAATTTATGGAAATATGCACAACAAGTGGTAAATTACCAAAATACCCTTCCAGCTGAACGGGCTGGATCACTGAGCTTACGAGCTCGGATTGGGCCTTGCTTGGGCTTTCCTTAAAGCCCTGACCGAAAACCTCGAGATCAATAGGTTAAACATGAAAATTAAGCTAAAACACGTCTAATCTGGGGCAGGGTATTACAAGGCATTCGTGTTATTAAATCCAGTTTTATATATTGGTGTGATATTGATTTCTTATACTGGTGTTTGATACACCAAATGGTAAGGCTGAAATATGGTGGTTCTCTCAAAATAAGTCCTTATGTAAGGAGGGTACTGGAAATCATGCATTTGACATTTGCATGTGATAATTATGTTCATAAATTAAATCTGTGGAAGATAATAACTTTTTAAAGTTTGATATTTGCCGTTGGGCTATAATTGCTGAGATTAGCCGAACACCGTTTGCGAACCGTTGGATTGGACGTGTTAGTAGGCTGTGGTCGACCGCCATTAACCGTTGGTGTTGGATGGGCTAGTAGACCGGGTCGTGGAGATCTTGTGAGGTGAAGCCGAACGCCGTTGCGAACCGTTGGGTTGGACGTGTTAGTAGGCTATGGTCGACCGCCATAACAGTTGGTCTTGAATGGGCTAGTAGACCGGGTAGCGGAGACCTTATACACTTGCAAATTGCTAAATGGGGGCTGACCTCAGTAAAAATTGATAAAACACCTTAGAAAGTGATCTTAGGGTGAAAATGAGTTAAGTGGATTAATCGCATTCCATTCATGAGACATGCATTATTTATTGTTTTATATATTATGTTGGATATTATGGTGAAAATGAGTTAAGTGAATTAACTGTGTTTCATTTAGGGAACATGCATTGTTATTTATTCCATGAATATTGTATGTTGGATTTTATGGTGAACTTTCCTCACTAGACTAATAGCTCACGTCCCTTACAATGCAGGGTATGAGCTGGAAGATGGATTGGAGGAACCAATGGTGCCTCGTTAGGAGTCGGAACTTGGGAATTGTCTGTGGTTTTTCACACATGTAAACTAAGCGTACCTTTGGCTATTTTGTGTATTTTTATTATAAATATGCCTAATGTAGCATAAGAAACTTATGTTTGTAAGTTTTAATGTCGTATACATTATATCCGCTATGTTTTGTTCGTAACATTGATGAGATAAATGAAAATATTCGTTGTGTGATATGGGTTTGTATATGGGGACATATGGTATATGTTTGAGTCCATGTGTAAAAAGCACGTGTGACATTTTCTATGATTGAGTTTTGGTAAACTTGAAGATTCAGCCCAGTATGACGTTGGATAATTAGAGTTTATTGTTTAAAAACAAAAAATTAGTCGCGTTCCGGGCCCACATTTGAGTTCGGGGCGTGACAAGGTGGTATTAGAGCATGGTTCAAATCTCGGACTGTGTGTATAGGAATTAGTACAATGATTGTTTAAGTTTAGGTTCATCCCCTTGGTTTTTAAATGTCACGCCCCGACCCGACCGGTGGGCCCAGAACGTGACTGATTTTTTTTTTTTTGAAAGATAAACTGAACCACAAGTATTCTTATTGGGCCGGATCAACAGTTAGGCTCAGTGGTTACACATTAGCCTGTTAAGTGGACTCAAACATGTACCATATGCTTCCCAAAAATCAAGACATAACAACACAATACATAACATACTCAAATCAAATCCAACGTTGATTAATACAAGACATACGGAAATTAATCATTGATTCATCGTTCAAAACACTGTCTCAAAAGGCAACATAGCCTATTACATCAATTCAACATAAATTAAGTACTACATCCGATACTTAATAAAAGATAACGGTTCCAAGAACCAACAGAGAAAGATCAGGGCATTCCCCTCCAGGGGAATCCCAAAACACTGCTTTACCTCGAACGCCCTAAGCCTGAAAGAGAGGGTCATCCTCCTCGGTTCATCGCCTGAAAGGTGAGTTGTGTGAGCTAACTAGCTCAGTGAAGGATAATTAACAATGCAAATTAAGTAAATAGTAAAACAGGTTAGCAACAGTTCAATATCGCATGCTTGATAACAGTAAGCATAATTTCAAATAATATAATAACATCATCAAACTATCAATCACTGCCTTTATCCACCGTAACGCCTACCGACTACACTGAGACCAGTATTAAGTCCCGACACGGTCAAAACACATCCTTGCAAGTACATCTCCGGCTCTTTAACGTAGCCGATACTGACACCCTCAAGTCAGCAACTGAAGACAGCATGGTCCGCCCATGGTCCAGTAGACATAAACCATCTCTCATATGGCCGATATTGGTTCAATAGCCCAGGTACGTGGAAGCAGTCTTACATACACATATGATCAACATCGTAATATCATAATCATCACAACACTCTTACCATAGTGCATCATGTATAGGCACATGAGTGGGTTCAAAATTTGAAACCACTCATTGCTCGATACGCATCTCATCATAGCACCTGTTTACAAAATCTGCAGAGTTAAGTTCCCTCACCGTTCTGTGTGGTTTACGCGGTCTCTGTTCAAACAATATACAAGTGCACAATCAATATATATAACAAATACGTACATATACGTAGAATTTGGAAATCATACGTTTTCCCACAAAATATCCAGGATTAATGGAAATGAGTCTCCTACTTGGTTTCTAGCCTTTTTAATTCATCCACAAGATAATAATATAATAATAAAAGGGGCTCAGTTGAAACTCATATTGTCTTCTGGGCATTGACCAGATTGACTTATTGAGTAAGGTCTAGATCCTCGGGTCACTTCTCGGTTGTCTTCTGGATAGGACCAGAGTTGACATTTTGAGTAGGCCTCGAGGTCACTCAGTACCCGACTATAGTGTCGTCCTGAAAGTGAATCACTCAGTTCCCGACTATAATGTCGGACTGAAAGCAGATACAATAGTATTTACACTATAAATAATAAGAGAAAGGGGTTAGTACATTTTTAATTAACAAGGGGGTATAAATTATAACAAATAATCAACACATTAAATAATCAACAATATTAGACAAAAATAATATTCCAACAATATTTTATCATTTTCAAAACGGGTCCCTTGGAACATCACCTCGGAACTGGGTGCAGTGGCTTCGGATCATCCGAACCACTCTAAACTGAGTCACTGGCTCGGAACTTGGGCCTGACTTCGGAGCATCCGAAGACTGTATCTCGGACCGTTCGAAGACTGGGTCTCGGACCGTCCGAAGTCCATTCGAAACAGGAAAATCTAAAAACAGAAGGTCTCGGTGGGTCTGAAGCCTTGGATCGTCCGAAGACTGGGTTCGGACCTTCCGAAGAGGTTCGGTCCTTCCGAGCTGGGCTCGGTGCATCCGAAAGAGGTCTGGCTCGCCTCGGGCGGACTGGGCTTCGGGTTGAAACTCGGAACGTCCGAAGGTCACGGCTCGAACCATCCGAAGGTCGGCTCTCGGACCTTTCAAGAGTCATCTTCTCCAACAGTCTGTAACTGCAGACAGTCACACGGCGAATGCACAGTAAAATACGATTCCAAAAAGGGAGGGCTTCCCAGATTCGTTTTTCACATCCGTCTGGTCTGATGAACTCCTCTGGGAGTCCTCTTTCCATAGGGAGAGGTTTGGAGGTCAGAAGCTCGAAGGGTCATTCGATTTTAAGGTCAATTTCTCATGGGTACATGAAACTCATGGTTTTTCTTAAAACTTAAAACTTGATTTTCTCAATCAAAACAGAGTCAAAATTCGATTTTCTTGATTCAAAACTGGTTAAAATTTAAAAAGGAATGTAATGGATACCTTCACTTTAGTTCCTGGGTTGAGATTTGGATTTTTGAAATTCTTTCCTTAAGCTTACTGTTACTGAAAAACAGCAGCTTAACAGGGGTTTCTTGGACGGAATTAAACAGAGAGTATGAGAGTAGAGAAAAGAGAAGAAATGCAATTCTGCTCGGAGTTTCAAACGATTTACTGAGGCTTGAATTTATAGGAGAGTCATCTGAGGAGGGATGCCGGAATTCAGCTGCTGATGCAACGAGGACGATGGGACGGAACATCTGGTATCATCATCCGCCGGTAAGGTGGTAAGGTAAGAGATGGGACGAGACGGAAAATCTCATGATGGCCGGAAATCCGGCTGATCACCAGTGTACGCTCCTGCATGGCGTGTGCAGGTTTTTCCCTACTCGCAGATCAGCCCTCTGGCATTTTCAAATTTGCAGATAAGTCCTCAGTTTAAGAAAAATTGATTTTTGAACTAAGAGTACTGATTTAAAAACTTAAAAACTTGATCCAACCTTACAGATGGGTTGGGTTTTGAAAACCTTGGTTACCATAAAAATTTCAGATTTTATCTCTCACTAAAAACCCTTGATTTAAACAAAAATCTTATTTTACCCATAATTACTTAATTAAACTAATGTAAAAATAACTAATTTGTAAATCTTATTTTGAAATGAAATGAAATATCTAGTTCATTCTTAAAATGGTCTATCATCACATACCATTTTCAAAATTTATCTCTCTCCCGAAATTATTTAAAATAATTAAAACTCTCTTTCGGGGTTCCGACGGGCGAGATTTAAATATCATTTTCTGAAAATTAAATCATTTTAAAACAATAAATGCAAATCCTTCATTAAGGATAACATTATTCACCAATAATATACACACATCAATATAATTTATAAAAACACATCTAAAAGTGGTAAATTACCAAAATACCCCTCCAGCTGAACGGGCTAGATCTCTGAGCTCACGAGCTCGGATTGGGCATCGCTTGGGCTTTCCTCAAAGCCCTGACCGAAAACCTTGAGATCAACAGGTTAAACAGGAAAATTAAGTTAAAACACGCCTAATCTAGGAC
Source organism: Chimonanthus salicifolius (assembly GCA_013350335.1). NCBI lineage: Eukaryota > Viridiplantae > Streptophyta > Magnoliopsida > Laurales > Calycanthaceae > Chimonanthus > Chimonanthus salicifolius. The sequence continues at coordinate 11,480,480 of CM023532.1, forward strand.
AGGGTATTACATTAAAAGTTTGGCAGATGGAACCTTAAGTTGGAATGAGATCAAATCCCCCTTATTTTGATAAGTGGTGTGATTTTAGTATCAATTTGATACTTTAAACCCAATATTTGAATGTGACAGTATCTTGTGGATTGGAATTAAAAGGTGTTGGGAGTACTGAGAGGCTCTAACATCGATTAGGCTTGTGAGAGAACCTAGGAAGAAGATCAATACAAGATGATATAATTATGTGTATGTGTACTATTGTGTGATTAATGTATAAATTTGTTTGAACTTGGATGCAGGGGATTATACAAGCCCCAAATGATATGTAATATATGTGATTTATGTTGTGCCACTTGGTAAATTCTTGCGTAAATAAGTTTGTGTTAATCACTAGTGTGATTAATAGAAAATATTAAGATAACAAGGAGATTCTTAAAATTAGGGGGAGAATGTTGTTCCACCCCTAGGGAATTAAAATAAACCCCTAGACGTTGTTTACATTATTCAGGAGGCTTTCCAAAGAATCGCCGATGATTTGCAATGACCTCGGACTAGAACCCCAGAGGGAAGAGCTACCGCGGTTTTAAAAAATTTTAAGCAGTTAAACCCCCCCCCCCAACTTTCTCAGGCTGACCCAATAGAGGCCGGAAATTGGGTCACTCAAGTTAGTCGAATCTTTGACACCTTAGCCACTCTTAAAGATCTGAGGGTAACTTTGGCCACCTACCAACTAGAGGATAATGCTTACAAATTGTGGGAAGAAAATACAACATTAGGAATCGGGAAACCGAGAGTTCTTAAAAGTTGAAAATATTCTATAAAGTCTTGTTTGCTCTCAGAAATCAGAGACCTCGGCAATGGGCTTCGAGACCTCGAATAGTTAATCGTTTTAAAGCTAATTTTTTTTACCGTTGGATGAACAGTACTACCAAAATATTAAACCTATGTTTTGAAAGCTCGAGAATGGCTTTCGAGATCTTAGATAAGTAGCCGTTTGAATATTCTTTATAAATACCCATCTTGTTTTGAGAAGCTAAAGAACCGAAAATTCAAATTTCATTCCATGCGAAATTGCTAGTACATCAAGAAATATCAGAAATACATAGATTTTGCTAATTAAAAAAAAACTTGAAATTAAAAAGCCTTCAAGTGATCATCGCCATTGTCGTTCTTGGATGATGATTCGCCGGGAATTGATGTCCGATCGACTAGCACAAAACCGAGAAAGTAAAGGATAGACCATCCAAAAACCAAGAGCAAAAGGGGGCGGTGAGGATGAGGACAATGCCTTCTTCTGCCAAGGGACCATGATAATGAAGAGTGATTACAATGAAGATGAAGAAGATTGTAGAAAAAATGAGGGAGAAGGCAAATATGATGGATTGAACGAAGGAATTTGCCATGGAGGGATTGGTTGACGGTCTTGGGAATTAGGGTTTCGTCGAGAGAGGGTTTGGATGAAGGTGAAAAGGGGAAGAAGAAAGGGTATAAGGGGGAAAAAAAAGTAGAGAGAGAGAAATACGGTGAATGATGACTTGTGGGACCCAACGCCAGAAGTATTATTTGAAAATACATTTTTTCTTCACCAAAATACATTTTTTTAAAAAAAATGTGAGTGACGCATGGACATTATAGATCAGGTGGATAGTCTTGGAAAATGAATTAATTTTTTTGTGAAAAATAATTTTGATTAAAGGATGCCCATCAGTTTGGGTAACGAGGAGTGTTCTACAAGATAAGTAGCGACGTGAAGGCCAGATATGATAGGTCACAATAAGTTATCTGTGTACGACACCGTGCCGACGTCAGTGATTTGCACAAATTTTCATATAAGAAATTTGACGTTATATTTATTAAAGATTTGGTGATTACCCTATATATTGTTTTAAATTAATGATAAGCTATTAAAAAGCTTAGGTGATTGTGAAGTTTAGAAGTGTCTAACCAGAATATGAGCCGGTATAGTAAAATGGCTAATCTTGGTTAAGAACACTTGAGATTTGTGGGTATGAGTCAGATAGCTATTAACTGCCTCCACACTAAGACATTAAGTGCTAGTTACCTCTACAAGTTAATATTGGTAAAATTAAAATGAGTATTACAACTCTGGAAGGATTCTTGTCCAAACTAGTGTATACATCCAAGGAAACTTAACTTGGATTGTATTGACAAAATTTTGTCAAATTAGGTTGTTGAATTATTAAAAGTGAGATGTGTATATTTGTTTGTTAAATAAAAGATAAAGATATCTCAAAAGATGAACGGCTGGAATAGATAAGTGTAAAGGCCAAGTTAAATTTATTTTGCCAATGTTGAGCTAATAGAGGTTGAATGAATAAAACCTGATAAATCACTTCGAATGTTGATTGGTCATGAAATGTCTATTGAACTGGTAAGTATAACAAACTTATTTCTTGACTATGATTATAAAATTCCGACTACAATGTGAACATATACAGTCAAGTGGTTGGTGTGGATTAGAAAAAAATATGAGAAATACCTTTCTCAATGTTTGATTTATCTTTAAATGATAGTGATTCCTACTGAGGTATTTATCTCCATGAAGGTGATATATTACTATTGCATGTTAATAAGTTATTGGATGTGTACAGTACGGCTAGTATGACTGGAATGTCATATTATGACTTGAACATGGATAATAATGATCCATACCGGTTTTGAAATTTGGGCATGAATATAATGTGCTTTAAGATCTTAATCGGACACGACAAATCGGTAAGCTTTCTTCACATGAGAATATTGTATAATATTATGCATGAGTGTAGGCATAAACCAAAGTAGAATATGCGAGCACGGAAATCAGATATACGATATATTAGACTAAGGGTGTAAGAACACCTAGATGATTACCATATGTGGAAATTGAATCTTTCAATGGGTAAGAGGTTTAAAGATTAAGCAGAAGCATAGGCAATCTGCAAAAATTGATAAGTAGGATTTTGAAAGCAAGAGAAATTGTCTTCACACACATGGTGAAAACTTTCCCCAATTAATGCACTTTGAGATGTGCATATGGCCGCACATTTCAAAGACGTAGTTCGTTGAAGAGAATGATCGAACCAGAATTGAGCTATGAAATTGACTAAGTAGAGAAACTTGAAGATTGTTTGTAATAGGCAGATCTGGTTATCAAATGCCAGTTGGTGTGTTGTGAGAAATGCAAGGACTGGATGTAATATGCTGTATCAAAATATATGCGTGCGACATTTTACTGCAATTGATATTGTCTAACAGACTATCGGTGAGATTAGTCAATTTAGATGATTAGTTCAATTAAGAATATACACATGTTTGTCCTTAAAGTGAAAGAGATGGAAAGAGAGTAAGCTACTCCTAAATCTCAACTGTGGTCAGGTAAGCAAAAGCCATGTTTATGATATAAATTGATAATATCTCGGTATTATGTTCTGATTTTAATTAAATGATTGTGAAAAGTAAAAAAAAAAAAAAATTGTGTAAACTCAAGTATTGCTAAAAGTGGATTTCAAGTAATATGTTTTTGAGTACTTGAGCACATGTTGCGAGCTGGTGTCTCAAGCATGCAGGGATATTGATATCCTAAAAGGCTTGATTATCGAGAAAATACATGTGGAAAATTCATGATTTTAAAATCTAATACGCTGTGGAGAAGGTCATACATGTGATCCCGATATGATGGCAGCATGGTGGGATATAGAATACCACACGAGAAATAGAATCAGGAAATTAAAAGTTGTATCATGATTTTTCGACAATTAAAGGTACGCAATTTCTTTTAAAATTTCGGGACGAAATTTTTTTTAAGGGGGTGGGATGTAATACCCCAGCCCAACTTAGGGCTTAATTATGATTAATTTGATTAATAAAATAATTTTTAGTCATTAATTATGAATTATTTTTCTCTAGTCATGAAGATTATCAAATAAGTTTTCCAACGGATCTGAATTTGACTTGAGCCGAATCCAATAGCTCTTTCAAATTAAGTTTCAAAGATATATGGGTAAGTTATGAATATAATAATAATATTATTTTAGACTTAAACCTTAGCTGCTGTATAAACTCAGTCATTTGACTTAATTTGAACTTCAAATTTTAGATTATGCATTATTTTTAAATTTCGGACTTAATGACATGCCAATCTCGTTACAATTTCACTAATTTATTTTACCCCTAAGTTTTAAAGTGGTAAAACCCCAATTTGACAGGCTAGAGGAAGTCCTAAAAATATACAGAGAGAGTCAGTGCTCAATTTGTATCATAACTAAGCTGTTTATTTCTTTACACTCTAAAATAGTGAGTTTTTGATATTTATTTCAAGCCATGAAATATGGGCCGTTGAATAATCCTTTCACTTGGAAAATGTGGTTTTTGACTTCAAAACACTTTGAAACTTTAGAATGTTTTTATCGAACAAATTTACTCTATCTAACTATAAGATTGGATACTTTCAAAGAGAATCTTGAAGATTATGAGATCTTGTTAAAACAGTGATTTTTAGCCAAAAAAACTAGGTTTTTTAGATAGATTTCACTCTAAATTTTAGTACCATGCTTAGTTTTTAATATCTGACCTAGTGAACCAATTGTATCAGTATAGTGAGACCCTGAAATACTCAAATGAGAAAGATGACATAGATGTAAATAGGTAAAACTATAAACTAATATTATACTGATAAAAATCTTGATAAGGTAGCAATCAACCTACCGTTGCAGGTTTCAGTTATAGCTGTGGACGTATGCAGTGGAAATTTCACCTGTATGGTTATAAATTGAGGAGGAAGGCAGGGAGGTAGGGGGAAAAAACTCAAAATTTTCCTACCGTTTCTCTCTTTCTTCTTCTGTATCATTACCTCCTTCTTTCCATCGTCTTCCTTCAAAAACATCATCAGAGAACAATTGTGAGAGAAAGAAAGAAAAAGTTATGACTTTCTCTCTCTTAGTCATTTCCTTTTTCTTTGTTTTTTCTTCTACGCTTTACTCTTCTTTTGTTCGACCAGTAGCAGAGACATCGGGTTTTCCCGCGTATCCCCTCGGGGTTTCAAACTAACTCTATTCTTAGCGGAAATTTACACCCAAGGTATCAAAACGATCCTATTCTTATTTTTATTAACTCTAGAGTAAGTTAAGAGTGGAATGGCTTAATATTGGGGTTTAAAAATGAGATTTTTTGTAAATAAAGGGAAAAATAGATTTCCTCTTAAAATTTAAATTTCACCTTCAAAATTTGTATTATTTTACGTTCAAAATATAATTTTCGACCCTAAGTAAAATAGGGACAAAGATTAACCCCAACTGACTATTGTGTGTTTATTTTTCCACCTTGTGTGTTTAAATTCCTGTACTGTACCATCTGGGCCAAATTCTCAATACGTCTCCATGTTCCTTCTTCCAGAAGACAATACGAGTATAGGGCACTGAGTACTTTTATTTACTTTACTGTCTCTGTACCCTCTGGGCCTCTCACAATACGTATCCATGGTCCTTCCTCTAGAAGACAATACGAGAGAAGGCACTAAGTACTTTATATTTTTCACTTTATTATAATATTTTGGATGACTGACAATTAACTTTCTGATATAATTTAAAGGAGTAGGAAGAGCATAAGTGACTCATTACACATATCATGTTTTTTTGGAAAAATAGCATGGGGTGTGGAAAATTATTATGTGTATATACTGATAACTAGAAAATTTATACAGTTTACTCTATCTTACAGATTTTCTGTGAAAAACTCAACCGGAGAAGGTGAGGAGACTCGAACCAACACTTGTATTTTATTATATGTTAAACCCACTAACACCAGACTGAAATGGGAGCCATGGTCAATTAAAGATGGAAAATGCTATATAGGTCCAGAATACGAGACCTGACACTGCCTACATGTAAGGGATGTAAATGTTCTAACTGTTTAGAATGTAGGCATTAAAATAGTGTCGAAGAGTCGATGACTTGTAGTCTTTAACGCAGTATGGACCCATGGAGTGTCTGGAAATTGTGGGGTAAAAACTGGGTGAAGGCATTCGTGTTATTAAATCTAGTTTTATATGTTGGTGTGATATTGATTTCTTATACTAGTGTTTGATACACCAAATGGTAAGGCTGAAATATGGTGGTTCTCTCAGAATAAGTCCATGTGTAAGGAGGGCACTGGAAATCATGCATTATCATGCATTTGACATTTGCATGTGATAATTATGTTCATAAGTTAAATCTGTGGAAGATAATAACTTTGTAAAGTTTGATATTTGTCGTTGGGCTATAATTGCTGAGATTAGCAGAACACCGTTTGCGAACCGTTGGATTGGACGTGTTAGTAGGTTGTGGTCGACTGCCAGCAACCGTTGGTGTTGGATGGGCTAGTAGACCGGGTCGTGGAGACCTTGTGAGGTTAAGCCGAACGTCGTTGCCAACCGTTGGGTTGGACATGGTAGTAGGCTGTGGTCGACCGCTATCAACCGTTGGTGTTGAATGGGCTAGTAGACTGGGTAGCGGAGATCTTATGCACTTGCAAGTTGCTAAATGGGGGCTGACCTCGGTAAAAATTGATAAAACACCTTAGAAAGTGATCCTAGAGTGAAAATGGGTTAAGTGGATTAACCGCATTGCATTCATGAGACATGCATTATTTATTGTTTCATATATTATGTTGGATATTATGGTGAAAATGAGTTAAGTGAATTAACTGTGTTTCATTTAGGGAACATGCTTTGTTATTTATTCCATAAATATTGTATGTTGGATTTTATGGTGAGCTCTCCTCACGGGCTAGTAGCTCACGTCCCTTACAATGCAGGGTATGAGCTGAAAGATGGAATGGAGAAACCAATGGTGCCTCGTTAGAAGTCGGAATTTGGGAATTGTCTGTGGTTTTCCACACATGGAAACTAAACGTACCTTTGGCTATTTTGTGTGTTTTTATTATAAGTATGCCTCATGTAGCATAAGAAACTTATGTTTGTAAGTTTTAATGTCGTATACATTATCCGCTATGTTTTGTTCGTAACACTGATGAGATAAATGAAAATATTCGTTGTGTGATATGGGTTTGTATATGGGAACATATGGTATATGTTTGAGTCCATGTGTGAAGAGCATGTGTGACATTTTCTATGATCGAGTTTTGGCAAACTTGAAGATCCAGCCCAGTATGACGTTGGATGATTAGAGTTTATTGTTTAAAAAAAAAAAAATTAATCGCGTTCCGGACCCACATTTGGGTTCGGGGCATGACAACAAACTTGTTAGAGTGTATGGTATATTGATAGCATGTTGTTTAAAATATGATCACATGTTTACTTTTTTTTTATTATTATTAAATATCCATAGAGTTATTCGGTGTGTATAAGCAGAGAAACTTACACATGCCCCAAAGATTAATTGAGTGCTCGAAGAGACCTGAACAATATTTTAAAAATCGACCTGTGAAGTGAGCTGCCTCGATAGAAGGTTGAATTAAATAAGGTTCCACCATGGTCAAACCCTGTCAAATCCGTGTAATAAATATTATATTGTAAATAATATTAAATTATTAATTTATAGATACATAGTGAATAAAACTCTACGTTCACTCGATTAATGATTCTATAAAAATTATTCAAGATATTTCTTTATAAAAAATAATAAAAACCTATTCATAACTTCAAAAACTAATTATTATAATTTTAAATCAAAATTAATCTTTAAACGGCACAATTGGTCTTTATTTTTAACTAATAATATAAAAATATTCTAAGTTTTCTTTCTAAAATAAAATCAAAATTTACATCTTGCGATTATTTAAAAACTTCAATAATCTTATTAACATAGGAATCAATTGTATATGTGTTTTTTAATCTTACCTAGGACCCACCATTAAAAACTAGAGGTCTATAATTATGAATTTTTTTTTTTTGTGTTAGAAGTTAGAATAATATTATTATTATTATGTTGACTACAAGTGAATAATATGTTATTATGCTTTCTTGTATACTAACCCCTCACAGATGGCAGAAGATTCACTGGAGGCGGGGTCCCAAACTCCCAAAGAACTCAGAGGTAAAGATGAAGTCCCCTTTTTATATTGTAAATATTGCCATGGATATCATGAATTTGGTGTTGAGTAATGGATCTTACGTATTGAACTCAACCACGGACTGTGTATGGACATTATTTAGAATCCTATGAACCTAAGTTTCTTTGAGTATTTAAGTGATCAGTGTTACTTGTCTGACTGAGTCGGATGCTGGTCATGGGCGTTTTTACAGGATTTCGATTGGAGGACATTTTGCCAATAAAAGTGGGAGTGTGGATGGGTTGTCACCCGCTCCTGTCCCTTTAAGATATGCTTCCTTTTATGAGATTATTTTGATTCGAAATTATCCTCTTCTTCCATTCTCATTTCTTTCTATCACCAGTAGACCCTTAGGCCCAACAGAATCGCACCTCTGACTCAAAACTCAAGGGGTACGCTGCAATCAGATTGAGAATGAAGTTATAGAGAGATGGTAGATACTAGGAATGTGGTTTGTAGATGATTAGATTGGTCAAAATATCTCATTTTTATGGAGAGACTGTGGAAATTTCGGTGGTTCCTCCGAAGTTCAGAAAAGACTTTGAATCCTTGAGAGATGTTGCACAAGTGTTTTTTCCTGGATGTTGGCCGGTTGTGTGATAGTCGCGAGGTTCAGAGTGTGACAAGATTATTCTCATCTAAGGTAATAATAATATAATTATGTTTTTTTCTTAAATTTGAATGCACTTAGATCATGATTCATCTATATATTGTCACTGTGAGTACGACGTGAAAATAATAATAATTTAATACAAATAATTTCATACAAAAATAAGTGAAAATTGAAATCCATTTTAGTTCTTCGATATAAATTCTATGTTAAGGAGTCGATTGAGTTATGATTTAAATTGTACATCAAAGAAGTGTGTATCTATTTATGAATTTTACAAACTATCCGATTTGACTCTAATACATCACATTGTTATTTTCTGTAAATGACAAATATTAAAGAGTTTGAAAATGACAACAGAGTCTCGTTCTCATCTGGCGCTGGATCTTTGCCCATGACGTCTCTTTGCATGGAAACTCTGCTCTCTCTACGGGTCCTAAAATCTCAGGTGCCTTAGATGCAGTACATTAGTGGGATTCTGAGACCTGAGAGCAGTGTAATGGAGGCCCTACAGCCTATTGATTACATCGGAGCAGGGGTACAAATATCGGTATCGGCCGATATTTTCTTTCCTCCTCGTTTTTTTAAATATCGGCCGATATAATACGGCCGATATATATCGGTTTTAGAGATGTGAATATCGGCCGATACAATATGATATCGGCCGATATTCACATCTCTAAAACCGATATATATCGGCCGATACGATATGTATCGGCCGATATTTCGACTCCTGCATTGGAGGGCCCTAAGCGGTGGCCTAATTGGCCTAAAGTCAGGGCCGGCGACTCTCAGATTTGTCTCTGCAATAAACTCAGGTCCCTGTTGCCGTTTTCCTTCCTTTTTCTTTGCAGTCTACTACAAAAACAAACTCAGAATTTCTGTCTTTTCTCCTTCCTCTTCATTCGACAAGAGGTAGCAATGCACGAGGACGGTTTCATGACTGGGTTGTTCCAAAGTCGAATTGAGTTGTTCCGTCTGACTAGGTGCTCCACATGGGGTGTAACGACCCGACCCGAACATAGGGCTTAGGGCTTGACTCAATGTGATATTGTCCGCTTTGAGCCTCGCACACAAGTTCGAACTCGCATGGTTTTGTTCCTGAGCCTTGGCCCACATGGCCAAAGCCCAAAAGGCCTCACACAAGAATCAACATGGGGTAGCCACTTATAACCCCTCCTCTCTCAATCTTCCCAATTGATGTGGGACTTTTCACTTTTCCCATATCAGGTTGGGGTGGGTATCACATGGGGTCCACATAGTGTTGAGTCAGCCACTAAAGTAGACCCGCTAAAAAAATAGACGGGTTGGATTAATTGGAGTTTGAGACTCAAAAATTGCCTAAATTGGTCCAAACCCAAATTGATGTAAATAGGTCCATATTCGGATTCAAATGGGTCCAATGAGTTACATTCAGGCCCCTTCTTTCCTCCATCGATCCTTAATGTAAATTTGGAGAGCCAATTCGTTAATCTACTCTAATTGGTCTACTCGTCTTCAATTGAGTTCGCGTCGATTTTGATGCTTGCATCAAATTGTGAATATTATTTTCACTTTTTGTAACAACTATAAACTCTCTTTTCTCTCCAACGGGTTTGTGATACTTAAAGAGTAATAATAATAAAATATTTAAATAAAATGATCTATTATAATAATTTATAAAAAGTATATAAACTCATAAAATTATATTAATATTACATAAATTGAAGATGGGCAAAATTTTAGTCATATTAAGTTTTTCATTTGAATGGCCAATAAAAATATACAAGGTTCCTCGATTTTTTAACAACCAAAATTATATAGTTAGCATAAATAAATGTATGTGAAATATGACCCACCTCTTACTCATGTGTTTAGGCTCGTTTATGGGCCGGGTTCGGGCTGGAATTTGTTATAAAAACCTTGAGCCATTTATATCTACAAAAGCTCGAGCCTGTCTAAAGCCCCTCGGGTTTTCAAAGCCAAAGGTTGCCCTGCCGTTTAAATCTCATATATTTTTTAACTGATCACATGGTCAAAAGCAGGGGTGCATATCGGCTGATATGATACAGTTTTGAAACCGCATCATATTGGTCGATATGATTCGTATCGACCGTACACCAATATCTCAGCCGTATTATATCGGCTGATATCGACCGTTTTTTTAAAAAAAAAAAAGAGAGAAGAGAGAATAATATTAGCCGATACTGAATTTTGCTTCCCTGGTCAAAAGATTGCCCCTGAATCTTTTTATTTTTATTTGTAACTTAAAAATATAACTGCATAGATTGAAAGTAAACTTAAAAACGTACCACCCGTTAATTTCTCAGTTAAAACTCAATTTGATCTTAATAGTCAAAGTTGACAGATGTCTTTAAAAAAATTTAGTATCTGATATCTCGACCATTAAGATCGAAGGACTAGAAATTGACTTTTGAAATAAAATTTTAAATGGGGGTAAGTTATTACGTTTTCTTTCAATCTGTATTATTATATTTTCAATTTATATAATAAAAATTAAAAAATAAAAACAATACCAGGTAGACCTTGTGATATATGTATATAGTATAAAAATAAATGGGCCTAGACCGGCTTTAAGTAAAAGCCTAAGCCCAACCTGTCGGATAAAATAATTGTTTAAACCCATTTATTTAAGTCGGGTTCAAACTGATAGCAAACGGAGTTTAGACGAATGAACACCCCAACATGTGATCTTTTATACATTTCATTCAACTATATTAAACCATTTATTTTAGATAAGATATTTAAAAATTATGTCACTAAGAGATTTTCGTTATTACAACTCTTAAATTAATAAATGATATTACATTTAAAAGATAATAAAGGGAGTGTTTACAATTGAATAGAAAATATAAGAGTAACTTTTACAATTATTAAAACTATATAAATGGCTTCTACAACTTGTAAACGGCGGTCAAGAATCTACCTGAGATATGGGAGGTCTTGTGTTCAAGTCACTCTCAACAGAAAAAAGAAAAAAAACTCACTCTCCATAATATTATTCGTTGTGTGGAGAGAGAGATTATCATATGAGATTAATCAGGTGCTCTAATGAGGCTGAACACTTAAATTTTAAAAAATTAATAATAGTAAAGGAAGGCGTCTACAATTAAGACAAGAGATATAAAATATTTTTTTTATTCCTCATGACAAGTCATATATTTAATTCACCTCCTAAAAAATCCATCAATTATGATTTGACACTTAAACTTATAAGAGTAGAAATTCACAATAGATATTTAAGGATTTTGAAATTCGCATCATATATATTATTATTTTTAAATTAAACATGAAATGATGTTAAAGAGACAGCGCTATCATTTCATTTCTATTAGTCATTAAAAATGTAAAAATGTAAAATGAAAAATCTACTTTTTAGGATTTTTTTTTTTTATGATCCAACGTTCCCTCTAATAAAAAAAAAATACAGATTCACAAATTGAGATACGACTTTTCTGGAATTAGGAATTGGGTGAGCGACTGACGCACGTATTAAGTAGGGGGGACATCTGGCATGAGTGCACGTTTAAAACTGTCCACTAGTGGGGCCGCTATGAATTGGACCGTTGCTTCGCTTTCTCTTCCTAAGTCAGCGGCCACGCAAGGAGCCAGCATTCGCTGCTCTTTGCTTGCACCACTCAAACGGTTATCTTTTTAAAAGGTTTTTTCGATAAATATTTTTATATAATTGTAAAAGTGAATCTCAACTTTGTTGATATGAATTTTTTATATATCTTATTCATTCATTTAAGTAATCTTTACTTTTGAATTTATAATATTTGTTATCGTGTTGTCAGAAATTTAAATTTTTACTTTCAAGAAAAGACTAAGAATAATGACACAACTTCCTGCGTTTAAGATAATAAATTTTAAGTAATTTAATATAATCTATCTTAAAAAAATGCTTGATATACATTGGATATTTATTTGAGATAGAGTCATATAATAATGTGACAATGACTTGAAATGTTGATAAATTATTTGCTATTAGGTAGGTTCAAACTGATTTAATTGAATTTTTATGGTTGTATTTGAATGAGTGGGGTTTAAAGAGAATGAAGTGTTTATCTCTTCACTCTCATTTTTAAAAACCCTTTTGAAACAAATGTATTTATAATCGGTTACCCATCCTTAGTTACTCACCCCTACAAAATTTACCTCTCATCTAAATGGCAGCATAAATGGACTAATTTTGAAATGAATGGGTCATACAAATGTCTAAACGGGGTTCGAGTGAAACATCTAATTCATCAATTTACTTTTAAACGATTAATTCGGTGAGACCATATAAATGAATCATTTGATTGCATCGTTTAAATTTAAGTGAACCAAATCAATTTGTTTAAACTTGGATGAACCATTTAAGTAATTCATTTGAGTTTAAATGGACTATTTGAATAGTCAAATCAAATTTGAATAATTTATTAGACAAGTTTATTTTAATTTTGATCAAACCTCTAAATGGGTCAATGTGGATTTGAGTAGATGATTTAACTAGATTTTGAGTGAACTATTTACATAGCATATTCAAATAGTTGAATTCATTTAGGTTTAGATGGATCATTAACCTCCTTTAAATTGAATTGAACGAACCAATACATCATAGTTTTAATTGATTCGTTAGTTAAAAGTTAAAACATTTTCTTTAAATATAGAAGTAGACTTAGACATCCAAGCCAATTTGGTTACCACAAGGAAACCTTGTGCCCTTTATGTGATTGAGTTGTAATAGGACACTAGTGTAATGGGTCGGGCAAATCCATTAAAACTATCTCCAAAGCCAGCTGCTGTGGTGGGTCCTAGGGCTCGTGTGCAAGGCCCACACCACATTTAGACCTCTGTCTATAAACTTCTAAGCCTTTTGTGTCCCTGTGGCCCAAAATACTTGTCTTGAATTTTGAAATTGTCCCAAATTACTTGATTTATTTCTTTGTTTTATATTAAATCAAAGCTACATTTACTTTATTCTTAAGAAATAAAAAATTCTGAAATACTTGAACATTTTGAAATAAGACAAGTATTTTGAGACAGAGAAAATAATAAAAAAACTGCATCAAAGATGCAATTACATTACACGAACAGAAAAGGCCAATTACAATACAAAAACAGGAAAGCAAAAAAAAAAAAAAATTGACACGCTCGTAACAGAAAAAACAGAACACAATATCAACTCCACTGCTTGAACTAAAAATCCCTTGAAACATTAATAATTTAGAACAAGGTGAAACAGAATATACAGGATCAAATTAAATTTATCTAATCCAATTAAATTTTGTGCAATAGGAGCTTTACAGTAGCAGCTACAGTTTCAATGATGTGGATGGCATGTATGGACATGTCAGTGGATGATTCTACCAACTGGTCAGTCTAGTGCCATTTTAAATGTTCCTAATTCCCTAAAACAACAAATTTGTTAGTCTAAACAATTCCATTCTTCTTTTCATACTCATGTAAAATAGAGTGAGGAAGAAATATCTAAAACATGACATTATTGTGTTTACTGCCTTCTCATTTGATGTACTGCATACAGCAACTTTGACTCCTTTGGCCAGAATCTCATCAATCAGCCTATACCCATCAAATGAAACAGCTTCCAGATCAGTTTATTGAGGTTGGAGCAATCACCTGTGGATGAAGTTGAGACCCTCTAGCGAGTGCCGGCCCTGAGATACTTTAAAATCTTAGAGATTCTAGGTAAAACTATTAAGATGGGTCTTTACTACAGAGGCTCTAAAATCTCAGGGGCTCTATCGTAAGTTATTTTTTAGACCTATTTTGGAGAGTCTTAGGCGGTGGCCTACGCCGTCTATAGCCAGGGCCTGCCCTGCCTCTAGTTTCATTGTTTCAATGAACTTATCATCTATCTTCCAAAAAAAACACATCAATTAAACTAGCATATGAAAATGGAAGGAATAAAAATGTATTATTCAGACATAAAAGTAGGATTGTCATTTCCATATGAGAAATTGTATTTTGTTTGGAAAGCTTTTGGGCTTCCTGTAATTACAGAAATGTAGACAGATGGGAGACATTTGTCTGGAACTTTTGAAATAACATGTGCCTTGGAGGATTTGAAATCTTTCTGATGTTGAGGATTTTGCTGAGATGAAGGATTTCAGAAGTCCAATTCCATGGTAATTGAGACTATCAGATTTCTCTTGGAATTTGAGAAGATCTGCATTTCTTAACTTCCAAAGTCACCTTTAGTAAAACAATCTGACCTTTTCTTTCGTTTCCCACTTAACACTAGGATACTGATTTTATGTCGATTAAACTGTCTATAGTATCCTTTTTTGAAGTCAAAACATAAAATCAGTTGCTTCCCAAGTAGGCTTCCATAAAATGAGGCCAGTTTGCAAATTGTTTGCACTGAACTCACATGGTCAACCATTCTTATAAGTGCCTCAAAGTCAGGACATAAAAGATGACTATGGCAAGTAAGAAAGTCAAAGATCACTACCTTGGACTCTCAATGGTGGGCAATGATAGGGATCTTGTATTAGTAATTGGAACTCATCATGGAATGTTACTCTAGAGAGAGCTAAGTTCAATTCAATCTTTAAATCTGAAGAAATGTTGGGGATAGCTTTAAGGAGCAAATATGAGATTAGACGAGGGGCCAAAAATTTGGCTTTGGCCGAGATTTTTCTCTCTCCTCAGTTTTTTTGAAAATCTTGGTGGTTTTTTTTTTTTTTTGAAAAAATTCATTTAAAAAAATAAAAAACCTGTTTTTTAAAAAAATATTAAAATATAAATATCGACGGAGATATCAACTAGGCCCACGCCGATATTTATTTATTTTTAAATAAAAAATAAAAATCGGCTGAAATTTTTTGTCTCTAGCTGATACTATGCGTATCGGCCTAGATTTCGACCCCTGGATTAGACAGAGGCCACACCAACTAGGCCAGGCCCATTCCTAGTCCAGCTTGCTTTGGGCGAGGGGTCGAAATCTCGGCCGATTCATCTCGTATTGGCCTAGATATCTCAGGTTTTGGACGTCTGAGATATCTAGGCTGATATGAGATGTATCGGCCGTACGGGAGAGATCTTGGCTGATATAATCAAGATCTCGCCAATATCGGCCGACACGGCCGAGATTTATTAAAAAAAGGAGAGAGAAAGAAATATCAGCCGATATTTGACGGGCCTGAGATCTCGGCGTCTCGGCCTAGATCTCGGATAAGCTGTTTTTTTTACCCCTCCTTTGGGCTAAACTTTCAAATCCATTGGTTCACTTTGTTTTAGGTTCTCACCATATAGCTTCCATTGCTTGACCTAGATGTGGGTCTTTTCTCATATTATAGCATTGAGTAGATGTCTCATTTTTTTCATTTTTGTAAAGAGCTCCGATGAAGACGAGAGAAATGTTTGAGTAAAATGCAAAACACACAATTGCCCGAAGGCTACGTTTACAGAACTTTTCGCTCAATCCACTATGATGAAGATGAAATGGGTGCTACAACTTTCATAGCCTCTCCTCTTCTCTCTCTTGAGAAAAAACTCCAACATGAGAAAACCCTAGAGAGAAAATAACCCTTATAAGTACTGGGCTTACAAGACTTGGACTTATTGGGCCCAACTTAATGTTGGCCTTTTGAGCCAAACCCAACAAGAAAAACTCTATTTTCATGCTCTTCATTTTTTACAAACAACCTTTTATATGGTAGTTCAAATGAAGGCACTTTGGCTTAAAAATGAGAAATCTCAAGTTCAAGCCCCGTAGTCACTCGAGCATGTAACTTGTAGGAGATTGTATACATCTGAAGTTTTACTTAATGCCCTCTACTTGAGGAGAAGTAAGGATTTTGGATTTTTATGTCATAAAAAAAAGAAGACAAACAACCCTTAATATCTTCAATAATTTTAATTTCAAAAAGATTAGTTTCAAAGATAGGATATCCTTAATTTTGAAAAAAATTATATTTAACGTGGCATGCTTGTTCTTTCATTTTTAATCATATATATAAAATTCAAATTTATTGTAACAACAATATTAAAAACTATTTTAATATGTTTTAATTCAAAGACACCATATTTAAAAACCATATTGCTTTCAACCTGTTTAATGCTTGGGTCTTAATATGCTTAAGTATTCAGTATTCAAAATCCGAACCAACTTAACTTTGTTTTAAAAAACTGAAATTAAGTTAAACCCTTTAAATATGAAAATCTCGAATACCATTCAACCATCTTGCATTTAAAAATTAAAAAAAAACATTTCCAAACTTATCAAGCTTATCTTGTACTCTTTTTGAATGTGGCTTGACCAAGTCAAATGCTATACACTTCCCCCATGATCTCCACAACTTGCTGCGATGGAAACTAACTCTTCAACAACTCCATAATTCCACTGTAAAAATCAAATCTCAGCAATCCAAATATCTCAATCTCTCTTAAAGCTCCCATTTTTCTTTCCTTTCTCCTCTCAAAGTACACTGCTCAAAGACTCCTTAACTAGCTCTATATGGTCACTATGTGGATCAGTTCTTGGAAATTCTTCCTGTTCTTGACCCTCTTCTCCTGCCTTCACCTTCTCACTATGGCCTCTTTACAGTATGAAGTCGGCGGCGAAAGCGAAGGTTGGGTCATTCCTCCTTCTAGCGATGATCGATTCTACAATGAATGGGCATCAAAGAAGAGATTCCTAGTCGGTGACACCATCGGTGAGTGTATTTACAAGGAAAAAAGAAAACCATCTCTTAGTTTTGATTAAGTGAAATTTCATGCATCTAATCAAGCTTAGGCATTAAACTAGAACTTCAAATTTTACTTCTTATACTTATTTGTTGTGAAGCATCACTCTTATGAAAATCAATATCCTGAGGAAAATAGAACGTTATTCTTAATTGCATTTATCTAATTCTCGGAGCATGTGCAAACTTTTCTATCCACATATATTGGAAACATGAGCATTTAATTTTTGTACATGTTTCAGTTTTCAAGTACAAGAAGGATTCGGTCATGGTGGTGACGGAGGATGACTACAACCAGTGCAATTCTACCCATCCTATCTTCTTCGCCAACAACGGCAACACAATGTACAACCTTGACCGGCCGGGGCTGTTTTATTTCATGAGTGGAGTTTCAGGCCACTGTGAGAAGGGGCAGAAGTTGATCATCAAAGTGTTGGGTCACGATGCATCGTCGCCACCCACCAATGCTCCTCCACCACCTCAGCCGAATGCTGCTCTTCCAAGAACTAGGATTCCTTACATTGTGGGTGCACCACAGTTCATTATTCTGGTTCTTGGGTTCCTCTTTCTTCAATTTTAGGTTCAAGGGATGAGTTGTAAAAGTCTGCTAGTGATCTTTTAAATCTCATGTTTAGATTTCTTTCATTTTCAGTGCTTAGAACATTAGACCCAGCCAGTAAGTATTCATTCTTGGCTTGCTTGTAGAGACATTACATGGCTGATTGTTGCCTTTTATTGATGGGTTTAAGTACATTTCCTTTTAATAGATAAATGAAAATAAATTAAAATTTCTCTAAAAATTTAAACTTGTAAATTGGAACTTGAATGCTTTTATCCATCTATTAAACGGGTCAAGCATAAGTGACTATTAACAAATTAGAGAGTGAAATTTACTTCACCAAACTCAATTTCATCTCACACAACCTATAGATGTATTTTCATGAAATAAGAAGAAAACAAGTGTCTGAATATAATGAAACTGACTTTTGACTCGGTTTGGTTTTAAATTTACTCAATAATGTTAATCAATGAGTTAATTTAAAATTCAATCCAGTCAAAGTCAGTTCCATTTCAATTCAAACATTTGAAATATGTCTACTATGACTCTTGTGAGTGATTTTAGATGATTCCAAAATCATTCTCAAACCCATTCTACTCAATCAAATTATTTTATAAGACTTGAAATTGTGACATTTCATACATTGGGTGACTGAGTGACATATTTGGGTCAAATTAAAGTTTTCTAAGACACTTGAACTTCATCTATTTTTACTGGTTGAGTGGTTTTACGTGACTCTAACCATTTCAATTTTTTTCTTCTAACACTTTAAGAATTTGAATGGGTGAAGGTGTTAGAGAGATGTATGCAACAGTTAAAGCAAAACTGAATAAGGGATGAAGGATTTTGAACAAATATTTTTATTCATTGAAGGATTTAGAATTATTTATTTGTGTAATTTTCATCATTTAAAAATGTATATAGTCGATTTTGGTTACTAGATTTTCATGTGAATATTAAAAAAGTAGATGTGAATGCATTCATTGCCCACACTAATTTCAATGGGAATTGAAATAAAGATACTCTCTAAAGTCCCCCATTGTCCTTCCTTTGTTTCTGTTTTTCTCCAAGAACTAAGCAATCAAATATTTAAATCTTAGTAATGCTTTGTTAGGTTGAAGACAGAGTTCTCTCTATTTATACATATGGCTTTGTTAAGTTTGATACTAAGAGAATTCAACAAAGCCATCTTAAACATGAGAAAGTTTCAATACGAAGAACTGATTGCCATGAATTTGCTATGAATGGACTTTGTTAGAGCTAAATTCTATTATGAATATTATGCTTAGGGACATCAGTGAATGAAATGGTAATGATGGTGATAAATTTTTCATTGCAAGTTTTGCATATATGTTGATGGAGATGGTGAGCATGGTGATTTTCAACTCAGTTACAGGTTTAGGCCTTCAACCAAATTTTTTCATGCACCACCATTTTATAAACATAAAATCATCAATAAATTTAAAAACCATAAGAACCTTCTTGAGGACATTATTTGATAAATGCCTTTTAGATGCAAAGCAAGTGTGACTAAAGAAAAAGTTGGTTATACAAAATTTAAGATCTCTCTCTCTCTCTCTCTCTCTCTCTCTCCATTGCATCATTTATGTGAAGTTTGTAAACTAACATATCAGCTAAATTTGATTGAGTCCATTTTCTTTTCGATTTACGTGTGAAGAACTTAGACACAGTCCTATCCAGTTCTTTGGGCTAAATTTTGGATTGAGAGTCAATTTTATTAACATATTCGAGAAAGAAGACTTTCTATCCAGCCTAAATCGTTAAAATGCACAAGGAAAAAAAGTTGTAAAAGACTAGTATAACTTCACTTTTAAACATGATACAATATCATAACAATATATCAACCTTTTAATCTCTCTACCATGAGCCTAGATCCAAATTGCAATTAAAGAATCTCAACCTAGATTAACTTGAATTAATAAAAAAATAAGCTTAGCTCAAATTTATAGAATTGAATCACTATATCAAACTCAAAATGCATAATCAATTTATTTGAGCTCGAACTTCTTTGGACTAAAATGTAATTTCTGTTGTATTGTTCTATAAAATATGAATTATATTACAACAATTTTACATTTTTTTACAATATCAATTAAAGAAAATTAAACTTTATAGAATCTAACTTAAATTCGAGCTTTCATGCCAAACTCAGACTTTTACTTGCTAAGCTAAGCCTGACACAAGTTCTCCCTCATATCCTAATTTTTTTTATGACCGAAGATGTCCAGGCATCTCACTCGTAGGAGGCTTTTACCCGACTAATCTTTTCAGAGCATGTGCATACCTTCCTACATACACATACTGGCCCAGAGGAGTTTGAATGTGAATCGAATTCAATACTTCTTTCATGAGGAAAACTTCTTCACCTTCAGGCCAAGAAATGAGCCACATGAGCCCATGTCAACCCAAACCTGATTTTTTTAGATCTTGAGAATTGTTAGTTCTATAAAGAAATCAAATACAAGATGATCTAAGCCACCTCAATCATACATGAAGAATGAAGTTCATGATGCAAATCAAAATACAGTTCATGTGGTATTTGTCTTTGTAGAAGAGATGATCTCTTGCAGAAGACATTCCAAACTAAAATAATCACTTAAAACAAGCATAAATTACTCTAAGACACTTCTGATCCACATCAGGATAGAAACTTGGGCAAAGAAAATCTGAACTACAATACTTTGTATCAAGGACATTGGTAAGTGTTTAAGAAGCCACTCTTGTTGCCAAAAAACAATTCAATGACAAACTGAAAACTGAACTGATGAAAAGGAAGTCATAAGAGAAGTTTTCATTTGATCTTGTCAAAAGCAGCTATATTCTGAGGTTCACACTGTGGACTAAACAGGCGGACCAACAGAGCTGAAGTAGAACTCATGGTTACTGCTCCACAAGAAGCCCACCTTAGACTCCTGGGAATCGTTATTCTTGGACCTGCACAACATGCAAACGTGATGAATGATGACGGCGATAACTATGCAAATGTAAAATACACGAAAAGGCTAGCAGTGTCTGCACAAATGCAAAATCTATGATCCAGTTTCTCATCCTTTAAGAAGTAGCAACTGATGGTAGGTACTGATTTTATATTTTGTCTATGAAGTTTTGGGAATACAGAACAGCACAGGGCATTTGATTTGGATGTTGTGAATGGATTAGCCTGGAGTGGCACGTGGAGACAAGCTAGTGGAGTGTTGTGCAATCGATGAGTGGTTAATCATTTGAAGGGGCGGTTCTATAATGCAGAACTACACCTGAAATGAATAGAGAGTTGAAAGTTGGGTTTGGGCAATGAAGAAATGGTAAGAAAATAAGATATATGTGATCGAAATTTGAATTTTCAGAAGTATGTGCACCTAGGTTTTGATAGAAGTAAGAATGAGCACTAAGAAAGCTTCCTTTCTAATAAGACAACTAATAGAAAAACCTATGAAGAAGAAAAAGGACCTATACATAATTTTTTATTGACCTACAAAAAGCTTATGGCAGAGTTCCAAGGAACTGATCTGGAGAACATTGGAAGACAAATGTATTCCTAATGACCATGTAGAGATCATTTAGGACATATATGATGGAGCAACTACCAACATTAGAGCCATTTGTAGAGAAACCGCATAGTTCCTAATTACTGTGAGACTCCACCAAGGATCTGCATTAAGCCCATGTCTATTTGCATCAATCACGGATAACTTAAACAGCAAAATTCAAGACGAAGTGTCGTGGTGCATTCTTTTTGCGGGTGATATAGTTTTAATTAGTAATTTCAAAAAATAACTTATTAGTGGAATCTTGGAGGAGAAATTTTGAGACAAATGGCTTAAAAATGAAGTATAAATAAAACATAACACACGAGTACAACTTTAGTGGAATGGAAGAGAGTAATTCAATGAAAATTGGTAATGATTTAGTGAGCACACTATAATAAGTTTAGATACTTAGGTTCTATGGTTGAATCTCTTGGAGGATTGGATTTAATAGCTAATGAGATGGTGGTGGGGTAGGCTAATTGTAGCCAAGCTAAGCGAGCCTTATATGATAAACGAGTCACACACCATTTAAAGGGACAGTTTTATCAAACAATTATTAGACCACAATGCTCTAACTGTCGGACAATGGAGAAAAGGCAAGTAGACAAAGTTGAGGTGGTGAAAATGCACATGTTACATTGGATGAGTGCATTAATGCTAAAGGATTGAGTTAGAAATTATTGTAGTAGAGACAATTTAAATAACCTCAATAGAAAAATTGAGAGAAACTTGCTTGAGGTGATCTGGAAATGTAAGTAGAAGACTAAGACAACTCCAGTATGTACGGTTGAGAGACTACGAGTTACAAGCACAAAGAGGAGGGTAGACCACAGAAAACGTGGAGGGAAGGGATTAAGAAATACATGGGGGGATAGTGGAGTGATTGATTGTATGGTTTATGATAAGGTCAAATTGAGAAGCAAAACTCAAAAAGACGATCCCAAATTGATGGGAAGTTGGCTATGATGATGATGATGATGATGAATACGAATGAGTGCTAAGGGTGCTGCACTATACCTCCCAAAAAAGGGAGGGAAAAAAAAATAGAAAAAAAAAATGTCAAGGAATCTGTCTGAAATAGTTTGGGCACATAGACAAAATGCTAGAAACAACCCTAGTATAATATCTCAAAGGATTACAAGAACATTGAACAAGGAGATGGTGAGACCAATAAAAATTTAGAATAGGATTAAGAAGGAACACTCTCAATTGTGGAGTGTAGAGAATATGATTTTCATTGGGATGAGTGAAAAAAAAGATTCTAAAAAGTTAACCATAGACGGAAAAATAAGGCATCCATCATGAAGATCTTTTGTAACTGATGAAAATCTAAAGAACTGGAACAGAATTTGATTTGTGGTTCTATCAATTCCTAGTTTAAAATAAAGATCCTCGGATCAAGATTTCTTGGACAAAACAAATAACAGTTTTTTTAAAAGGATTACTTGTTCAAGATTGTAACTACACTTAAAAAGTACTTTAAGATCAAGAATTTCAGAATATCCATGCATATTAAAAAATCGAGAAGAGAGAGAACCCCCCAAGAAAAAGGCACATGTGATAAACTAGCCACTTTGGCTGTGTTCATAAGCCCATGATACAACACTCCTAGAATTTTTCATTGCATTTTTGGGGACTGCATAAGTGACGAATGAGCTACTTTGGATGTGTTCATATGCCTAAGCAGCAAAAAGTTGGATTTTGCTCACTAGGGAAGCTAGCATACCTATCATTTTCAATCAGAGAGCAAGGATTTGGATGCTTTGCAGATCACAAGCAGTCTGACCACCTTTTTGTGTTTAGGGTACTGTGAAAACCAGAAACAGCACAGATGAGATGTTGAGGCTTATTCTTTTTCAAATCCAAATCACATCAAAAGTGGTCATAATATTGTTTCCCACTCAGAAGAGTGAGAAATCAGTAGTCTTACAAGGACAAAAAATGTCGTTGAAAAGCATAAGGATCATTGTGTACATCACCTCAAAAAAACATGAAAATGAAGATAAATCCATAAAAGGCAATAGGATTTAGATGAAAAAGCACTATATTTCCCCCAAACCCCACTCCCTTCCAGGGAAAAAAGAAGAAGATGAAAGCCCAACAAAGTAACCAGAAATTGAAAAAGCAACCCAAAAAGGACAAGTAACAAAGAGAAGAGGAGATATAAAAGCATGTAGATATGATAATAATTGTAGACAGACCGTAGTGTAGTCTACAGAGAACCCAAAAAGCAAGTCCTCCCCCAACAGAGAAAATCCCAGCTGTGTGCCTCGTTAGTCTGGAACAGGGTTTGGCATCTGATCTCATGAGCTCTCCATCAGAGAATCCAAAGAAGCGCCTCAACGACATTTCCCACCACCTATACTTATGCTTCCAACCAACTCCAAATGACAAATAGGTGGAAATTAAAATTCTTCCGTGGCTTTTACTATTTGCTTCAGCACTTTAGCTGCATTTTGCAGCTGCTTCTTTCTCTGTGCCGACCTGCATTTATCCCTCTCATTCATTAATTCTTTGGGCCTTAATTACATGGTTATCATCATCAATCAAATCCAGATTTTTTATGGTTGAAATAAAAAATAACACATTACCATTTTGCTCATATTTCTAAATTTATTAGAATATTAAGATTTAATTTATTTTGAAGTTTCAATTATCTGATATAAAACTGTAATAATAATCATTAGGATTTAATTGGTTTTGAAGTTTCAATTATTCGCTATAAAATTGTAAAATGGGAACATCCTCATATAGCAAAAAAATGTGTACTTAAAAGTCCTGTATTGGGAACCTGCACAGGTAGCTTGGTCAAAGCTTTTAGGATTAGACTAGAAATCTTGCATTTGAGTTCTTCCGGGGTTACCTAATACATGAGATGGTTTCATGTACCCATGAGTTTAGTCTCACCTTCAACGGGGCTATGATTCTCTTCATACTTTGAATCACAAAATGTTTACCTTCAATGCATATCAATTATAAAATAAACATGGGACTCCAACAAAACTTGTTCAGCACATGCAAAAGCATATCGATCTGTTACAGCATTTCTCGGGACTACATGAAGAACGGAATGGGTAACCCTTCTCTAAAAATGTTACAAAAGTGCAAACTTAAGTATAACAGAGAGAGACACGTTGGGGTTCTCCATAATCTCCACCCAATTCAAAGAAACCAAGAGAGAGAGCTCACAGTCTCTATCTCTACACAAATCAATGGTTGTGACCACATACTTCGATTTTCATCCCACTTTAGTTGCACGACCATCTAGGTTCAATGAAAATAGCTTATAGTTCTATGTCACAAATACGTTCTCAGGATATAAAGAGCTACTGGCAATATTACGGTATTTCCAGTGTCTTGGATATCCACAAGAAAATTACCAGAGGAATCTCGCGAAAAATATAAACATTTAAAATTAATAGAATATAAATAAATAAATATTTCTCATCTAACATTTCTTGAGAAAAAAAAAATCACACAATTTCACATAAGTTTATTGCTACCATCATCAAAGTCATCAAATATCAAAAAAAAAAAAAAACAGTATCATCCACCAACAAAACCTAATTTGATATAATTTAATATAAATTTTCGAACAAAATAAACAAGCAAATGATATAATGATGATTGAAGCAACAAACAATGTAATAGTCGTCCAATTCATAGTAAATCAATTCACAACAAATAATTTATTAAAATAAAGTTTTATAAATGTCCTACGAAATCATTGCAGAAATTTCTTCAAAACTATTGAAAAGGTCTTTTAAAATAACTAATTAAAAAAACCAGAAACATACCTCAAATTTTGAAATTTCAGAAACTCAGATCAGGTAGAGGGGCAGCAAGCCGAGTCGTCGATGCAATAGACTAGTAAATGGTGATGTATGAGTAGTAGCAGCAGCAAACCAGAGAAAGATGTTGTACAACACTGAAAAGAAATGGAAGAGAAAGGGTTTAGGGTTTGTATTGAAGAAGAAAAGAGAAAAGGAGTTTTGCGATTCAAATTGAAGAAGAAAAGAGAGAAAAGAGAAGAGAAGAAAGATTGTGGGAGAGGAATAAGAAGGTTTGATGTTTTGGGTAAAAGAGAAAAAAGAGAGGAGAGAAGCAAAGGGAAGAGAGGCACCTATGTCGATTGTCGAGACTCAAGACAGAGCAACGGAAACTGGCTAGCGTCGGATACGAAGAAAGAGAAGAGCAGCGATGCCGGCGAGCGTCGGAGATAGACTGATATTCTGATAGAGAAGGGCGTCGACAGTCGACTCTCAGGATATCAAAACTCGAAAGGGCCAAACCCACCCAGTTCCCCTAACCACTTCAGTGACCTTAATGAGTTAATTCTAAGTAAAGTGTTTATTTGTCTCAACTCGGTCTAAGCTCAGATTTAAATAAATATGCTTCGATAAGATTTTAGTCCGACTCGGGCCTTTATTTAAAGCTAACGTAGGTTTGTTGGGTTTTTATACCAATTTATTTTTATATTCTTTATTTTATAAATTAAAAATATAATTGTACATATTGAAAAAAAAATTAAAAATCAATTGTCTATTAATATTTTATTTAAAGAGTCAATAACCAACCATTCAATCTTAACCGTCAAAATCATCCGACGTCGTATCTTTTAAGGATATTCACCAACTTTGACTATAAAAATTAACGAATTAAAAATTAAATTTTAGACTAAAATTTTAATTTATAATAACAACTAAAATTTAAATTACAAAACAAAATTTAAATTACAAAATGTAATTTAAAAAAAATAAAAATAGTGTTAAGTACAAAATAAATGGACTTTAATTTTAAAAATGAACTCGGACTTTTATAAATATAAACGAGCTCAAACTCTTTTTACAAAAAGTCGCAAGTGAACTCTACCCATGAACAAACCAAATCACATGTAGGGCTTTTTGTTGAAATTTCAACAAATTTAATTATATTATAATACTAGTCTTAATATCAACATACAAATCACATATAAAAATCACAAAAAAAGAAAAAAGAATCAATTGATGATATAAGAAAAAATTGCAATAAAATCATTTCAACAATTTGATTCACTACACATCCAGCGTAATACCAAAGAAAAAGGAGAAAATCAAACAGAAAAGATTTCTGAAAAAACAGACCTCATTTCTTTATAAATCAAAGCTAAATCAACCGAAATAAGAAGAAAAAGATAAGAAGTAGACGGCTACAAGAAATAAGAGTTAATAAATAAATAAGAAACAGAGGATTGAGAATAAGCTGAGAAGAGAATTCTGCTCACTCAAACTGAAGGATTTCGACGGTGACGATGAGAAGGAGGAACAAAAATCCTTACAGAAAAGGGAGAAAAAAGAGAAGCATACAGAGAGATAAAAATCCATGCGAAGAAGAAGAAATCTTTGTAACTATATATATATATATGAAAAAATATAGGATAGCAATATTTCCATAGGTATTTTGTATAATAAGACATGCGATTTAAAATATTACCTATTTTACCTTTCTACTGTCGTACAAAAACATTTAAAAAAAAATTCAGTGATCTGATCAGTGATCCGCTTTATTATTCTTTATGAAAAAACAGTCTTATTTAGATAAATTTCACTGAACTGTTCAGTGAGCCGATTTATACTGAAAGAGTAAGTAATCCGGTCAGTGATTCAATGAGTCCATTGGTAATTTGGTGAGATGATTTGAAGGACAAAATGAATAATATAATAAAATTTATATTAACTTATATAAAATACTCGTGAGAAAATTACTGTACAAAATAAAAATTATATTGCACTATCTTTCCAATTTCGTCCCTGTCTCTCTCCTCGCTTTTCTCTCCTTTTCATGCCTCTGTCGCATGTCTCTCTCTCCTCTCATTTTTTATTTTATTTTCTATTAAACTCAAGAGATGAGGAGAAGGACTAGGTCCTAAGCCACCTCCATAGTTTTATAATTAAAAATATGATCCTATACATATCATATATCGGTTAAAACTCAGTCGATATTTGATTTTTTAAAATTTACAAAAAATTAGAAAGCAATAAAATCAGTCGATATTTGATTTTTTAAATCTATAAAAAAATAAAAAAGTTATAAAATTGGTCGATATTTAATGAAATTACCGATATTTTGAGAAAAAAATAGTGATCTAAGTCATTAGTCGGACCAAAAAATTTGGCCTACTATTTCAACCCAAAACTTGTAAATGAACTATTTTTGCCATATTAGCAATGTGAACTAAAATTTATCAAAAGTTCAAAAGATTACTAACATTATCAATAGTTATGGTTTATCCTAACTATGTTGACAAATTTTGGTCAAAATTTTGAATTTTAGCCCAATTTTGTAGTTGAGCTCGTGACTCAGTTTACTCTATATGATATTGACTATAAGGTAAAGTCTATCAATCCTACAAAATCTATGAAAGTATTATTGATGTAAAGATTTAAAGAAATTAGTCTTGTTTAATATTATAGCCACTTGATTTGTACAAAATAAAGTAGATAGATGAAATACAGGCCCATCTCAAATGTTAATTTAAATAAATTTATTTTATAATAGATATATCAACAATTTTTACTTTAGTCTGTAAAATTGGTGTTTCCAATAAAATGTTAGATATTGTTTTAATTCTCGAGTTCGTAATTTAAAAAAATTATTTGAAAATATAAATGGCCGATATTTAACGAAAAAAATTACATATCCATGAAGCCCATAATTTTCTTTATTTTTTGTTTTTTTTTGAAAACAAATTAAAATCAGAAGAGAGAAAAATATCGGTCAATATATCAGTATCACCGATATATCATTCAACCCGAATTTTTAACTCCTGCTCCAGATTGTTGGTTTTTTGGCTCAAAAGGCCTTTTAGGGCCTGGATTGTCTGTAAGACCTAGACCCAGTACACTCAGTTTATGTAAAACCTATATATATTCTTTTTCTATCTTAGGGTTTGGTTGAAGGAGCTATCTACTTTTCTCAGGAGATTGAGAGATAGAAGAGAAGAAGAACAGAGAGAAAGGAGAGTTTAAGGTTGCAACCCTTGTAATGTTCTTTTCATAGTAAATTCATCACGCTCCGTAGGCAATTTTGTTGAATGGGTATCTATGTGTTCTTTTGTGATTTGATTCTAAAACATACATGACAAACCATTGACAATTCACACACATTTCACCCTATTGCCGATAGTAAGAATCTGGATCTTTTAGTAATTTGATTTCTTTTTCAAATTTAAAAAATCGCTCAAAACCCTACGCGCTTTTCTGATATTTTGGAAATATTATTTTCATTTTCAAATTTAAAAATTGAGTATAACTATTATTTAAAAATTAGAGATGGAAGTCCAAGTCAACTTGACTTAATAGGATTTTAGACCGAGTGGGCGAACAAATTTTTTTAATTAATCTTTTCTCAACGTTTTCGAAAATTATGCGACTCTAATATGATTTCGTGTTGAATCTGAGGACTCGTTTGGATACATGGAAATCCGTGGAGATCGACAGAAATAAAAAAGAGCCACTTGGGTGCACATATTCATGGAAACGGAAGCAGAAAGTTTCTTTCACAATCCTCAAGTATTTCCTTGAAATATTTGCCTATCTTTCTTTTGATGGGAAGAGATCTGAAGTAGAGGGAAATGTCCATACACTAGGGGCGGATTTAAAAAAATAGATGAGGAGCATCACATGGATCTCTGCTATTTAGTTGTTATTCATCTATAGGAAGAAAATCTTCTGGGTTGAAGACAACGAAAGACTGGGGATGATTAATGATTTTATGTTTGTATATTTCAAGGTCTAATAAAAGAGAAGAATGGATGAAAATTAAAAATAAAAAAATTATTTATTGTCATAGATGAATCGAATCGTATGTTATTATAATTCAGTAAGCAAAATCCAATTGTTGTCTTGTATATTTTGATTTTCAATATTTGACACCCTCCACCGGCAAAACTAGCACTAGTCTTGTGTGGGTAGTCTAGTAAGACCACCTGCATTGTTTGGATGTTTGTAGGTGACAAGAGACAATTTTTTTTTTAAATAAGTTCATATATTAATATATAAAAAGCATTAGAGGTACAAATAGAGAGCAGATAACAAACAAAACCAATAACAAAAAAAATAGGAAAGAGACCGCCCACAAGAGAGGCAAATAGATAGCCACACAACAAACCAAAATAAGCTTAGGTAAGGTCAGTATATTCTTTCCATGCACGTAAGATATTTGACACAGAGATATTCTTGAAGAGAGGCAATTTAATGCATAAGGTTTATAAGCTATATGGTAGGAGGTGGTAGAGATTGAAATGTGACCTTTAAGGACCTATATCAAGAGGGTAAAAAGAATATGCACCAATGGGGTTGAACAGGGTTTGTAGTCGAGCATCCGACTGCGATGAAAATATCAATGATATATTTGGTTTGATACAAATATAACCCTTTAGAGTGAGGAGTCACCTTGAAGCCCAAGAAGTAATAGAGAGTGCCATGGTCTTTGATTTCAAATTTAACACCGAGTCTACGAGTGAAAGATTGAAGAAGCGACGAAGAGTTGCGTGTAAGAACCCTTTAATGTTTTGCTAAAAAGCAATCTCCAGTAATACTCTTTAATGCTATATTTTGCTAAACTTTCCAAGTCATTTTGCACTGCATTCCATCTAATTAATAGTTCTGTCATTTCATTTGAAATGTGACATTCCAAATAGGGTGTTGTCATGTCCCACATTCCAACACCTAAATAGGCATGATCTGACTATACAATCTAAACTAAATTGTTCATCTAAACGGGTTTTAAACGGGTTTTACATCATAAATTTGTGGCTAGAAATTTTTTCTCAAATAAATAAATCACAAATGATTGCAAATCAGCGAATTCTTCATGCCCACCATTCAACTAAGCTACATAGAATCTAAAATTCCATTCCACATAACTTTAAGGATAAATCAATCTAAACATGAGCAATCTACCACACTGTTTGCTCACAAACCCATATCATAATTAAAATAAAATTCTCAATTACACTATACTCGAATTTATCAGGTCTCACCACAAAAAGATAATAAACCTCTCAAGAGTCTCAAACCAACATAACTAAACATAAAATCAAAGTACGCTCTACTTCTAAGTGGCTCCTTATTCTTTAATTATGTTCTTGATTTTCATCAATACGTAAGTCCACATAATTTCCTGCAATGTAAGGGATATGATCTCCATGTCCAGTGAAGAAAACAACAACACAAACATATATTTTCAAATTTCACTAAGCATATTCTCATTATTCAAAACTCACATCATTTAATATAATTTCCAAAATAAATAAGTCTACTTACAATCCAATACATATTACCAACCGCCCTATTCTCAACACTATATATCAATGTTCAATGGACACTGCACAATGCACAATGCAACTCAACCCATTTACATTTTCTTTATCACCATGTAATAACCTTATGATTTGCCAAAATGACTCAGCTTCGATTGAGTGGCCACTCTGACAAAATCATGGTACATAATTGCACATCGTCACCAATGTGGCCAAAGTGCAATCAGAACCCAGCAGCCACGATCTGACCAGTCTGTAACTTCAACGGACCAGGACCTAGCAGACACAATCTGACCCGGCCTGTTGCTCCAGCGAAACAGGACCCAGTGGTCACAATCTGACCGGCCTGTCCACCCCCGTGGCACAGGACCCAACAATCACGATTTGACCGGCATGTCCCTCCAACAACTCCATTCTCATACCCAACTCCAATGAATATGAGAATGACATGCTCAATGAAATGCCTAACACACATTAATCTCTACTAACATGCCATAACCTCTAACCACATGCTCTAAGAAGTATAACTTGTTCTAAGCATGATCCATAACATAAATTCATGTTCAATAACATAAATATCATACTCTTTATCACCACAACATGCATAGGATTCCAACAACGCAACATAGGTATAATTGGATCATAACACAAGATTATCACAATTAAGCTATTGATATTCTTATTCACATAGCATGCCAATAACAATCCCAATACCAATAAATATACCGTATCACAAAAATTCATCTTTCATAGCAAAACACACAACACCATATGTCATCTTGACCACATCCAACCAAATACAAGTGTTGGACCTTTCAACAAGATTAGTGGTTGATCTCCACAATCCGGGCGGACTGAGTTTCCTCACAGGCTATTTGAACTCTTTAGCCCTAAATTTCTATTTACACTACCGTGAGTTCTTAACCCAGTCTATTTTCTAGGTCCAGTATTCATATTACAAATAACACAACATACAACACAAATTTCGAACATAACACATATTTAAACCAAAACATGCAAGTGACTTGTTCTCCTCACCTAGAAGTTCGTGAAATGCAAAAACTAAAATATTGAAGCTCACTTAGCGATTATGATCCAAAGTTTGCTAAAATAAAATAATCATAACAAAAACCAATAAAAACTTATGCTAACCATTCGTCTAAATTTCCAAACTACTTGAGAATCTATTCCTTATTATTTTATTAAAATAATTTATGTCTTAAGATCATAGGCGTTCTGGTCTATCAAATAGGGATTCAAAATGTCACACTCTGACCTGAGAAGTGGGCCCGAAACGCGACCTAATTTTCTTTTTAATATTTTTTTAAAACAAAAAAAAATCCAAGTTTTTGGAAATCAAAATTCCAAGAAAAACATAAGTTTATAAGCTTTGAAAAATTCCAGTTTGACATATGAATTTCACAAACACACCTCCAAGGTTAAATATTATTGCTAAACACACCATAATATATACAAATGAGTTGTTCTCATAAGGCCATACATGGCTCTAAAACCAAAATACACATAAGTCCAAGAATATTCAAAACATTGAACTTAGAACTAAACTATTCTAGTCCTAACTTTTGCCACTTCTGAGATTCAACTTCTAATTCATCATAGAGGGATCATCAGCTCCCTCTACCAGTCCATGTCCTACATTGTAAGGGAAGCGAGCTCCTAACTTAGTGAAAAGAGCTCAACAATACACAATATTCATAAACATGAATTTAACACAATGTACAATGCATGTTAATAAAATATGAATATGTGACATGATTATTTCTATCAAAGTGTATCATTTAACTCTGTGACACACTAGGGTATCCCACTCAGCCCCTTGAGGTATCACACTCAACCGCGGTAGGTCTTTCAAGGTATCCCACTCAACCCTCTGGAAAGGAATCTCACTCATCCTTGGATGCATTAGGCTCGTAGTTATACAAAATGCAGCATCTTGAAAGAGTTCGACCTTTACAACATGTGTGTGATAGTGCACACTATATCACTTATATATTTTTATAAACATGGAGTAAATACATATCTCTATATACCTTTTCCACCAAAATTAACAATAAAGTTACCTTTACCATCCACTAGTTAAGTTCAGGTTAAACAACCCAGAACAATTATCACCTGCATAACCCTATTAGCACGGGAACATCACATGTAGTATGGTAGGTCCTATTGCAAGTCTAATTCGAACCATCAAATCATCAAATTTGACCTTCATATATTTTCTAGACATAGATCTACTCGTTCTAATCAATTTGGACATAAAGTTCGCATCATTTCGATACTCGGAGATCAAGTTATGATTTATTTACCAAACAACAACAAAAGTGTCCTACAGTTCTTGATAGAAATTTGGTTCGAGTTGCAGACCTAATTTGGGGTAACAAATCATCAAATTTTGATGTCAAATTCGGAAAACAATTAGATCTATTATCATAACTTCCAACCTAACAAATTTCATCGAAAAAGACGCTCAGGAACTCAAGTTAGGATTTTTCTCGCGAAGACGCGCAAAAATAATAAACCGGATCTTAAATCCGAATTTTACAATTGTGCACAAAGTTGGGATTTTCTCTAATCCGAACCTAAGATCCTAAACAAGTCCTCTTAAACAACAAGTCAGCCCTTTAATTGAAGTAATCATGGCCGAAGAATAAGGAAAAGGAGAAGAAATAAAATCATTGCAAGGAAAATAAAATACATACCTTAGAGAAGATGTGAACCTAAAGGAAAACCAAAACTTTAAGAGGAGTTTCTTGCTCGTCCAACGAGAAGAGAATGAAGACTTTCGTTGGTTTGCAAAGGGACTATATGCATGCACTCTTCAATTAATTATAAGAGAAGTCGGCCAAGACTCCTAAAAGGTAGGAGGCTTTTTAGTTATTTCTAATTTGGTCTCCTATCTTAGATGAGAGTCTTCTAAGATAAAATTTTGAGGCCAATTACACTCCACCGTCCAAGACTTACACGAATTGTGTGAGCCCTATCTATTTTTAAAATCCCATTTTCAAAAGAGAAATTGTGTCACTAGAAAATTTAGGATTTTTTTTTTCTTATTAAGATTTTTGGTTTTATGCAATGTTATTAAACCCGACCCTACTTGCTATTGAACCGGCGGGTCAACCGTGCCCGTCAACTTAAAGGGCCAAGTGGGTTTAAAACCCGTAAAAACCCTCTCCAGTCCCTGGTTTGACCTGGTTTTTAATATTTATCCACGACCCGTTTCTAAAGAATACCCGTGTTTTAAAAAAAAAAAAAATGCATGGAACGACTGAATAGATGGGACAATGGGACATGACTCTGATGGGAGTCAAGTCCCAGAATAACGACAACAATGGAGGCTTCCTTTTCAAACTCCAAATTCCAAAAGTTTCAAAGTGCAGGGCTTCCTTTCCAAACTCCAAATTCCAAAAGTTTCAAACTGCAGAATGGCAAAATTTCCTTTTCAAACTCCAAAAGTCCCAAGTGCAGAACGGCTCCAAAGTGCAAAACAACAAAGAAGGGAGGGTTTTCGATTGTTGGATACTTGGATTTTCTCGTTTCTTCTTCTCTCAAGTCTCACTGCCATCCTCCATTCTCAGTGTTTAACACGCCTTCTGTTATTCATCGCCATCTCTCCAAAACGAGGGCAGCCTGTCGGCCTTCCTCCTTTTCCTCATGTTGTATGCTATATAAATGGAAATGATAAAACCCCTTTGGAAATGATTTGTTTTTTTTTTTTCTGCATTTCTACTATAATTTCAGCCATTTTGTTTTCCCTCTTTTCCAATACATGAAGAATTCCAGCCATGGCAGTATGGAACATCTGCTTAGTAGGTTGTATTCTTTTGGTTTTTTTTAAGATGAAATAAAGTAATAAACCTTCATTTAAAAAAAAATATACATGATAAACATAAAAATACCATTTTTCAAAAATAAAATAAATTAAATAAATAAAACTATAAAAGGATGATATATGAGATCAACCTTTACCTTTTAAGTTTATTCAGATTTTCAGTACATGAAGGCAACATAGAAATGAAGCTTCAATTTCCAGATCTTGGAACATTCACATTACATTGATACCATATTTCTAAGATTTTTAATGGATAGAAAATCCGATAAATGTTTACCTAAATAAATAATGTTTGCTTTCAGCCCCAAGAAATAATGGAGCATGATGGAAATCCCCTGTTATCAGAAAATATACTGAGAACTCCATTTGTCAAATCAAGATTGCTAGTTTTCAGGTTTACATGCATTCATGTGTATGTAATTATGCATGACTTACAAAATGGAACTGATTCACAATTTTGTATTTGTTTCAAATTTATTGTTGCTAATTTATCATATATTTTTGTTAGTTTACAAGTTGTATGATTATCAATGTCAAATTTTTTAGGAGTATGATTCTGGTCCCCCATCTTATATCCAAAGTAAAGAGCCTCGCTCAACTCGTGGAAAGATTGATGTAGCATGGAACCATGTAAAACTAATTGGTGATAATCAGTTCCAATGTCTTTATTGTGATAAAAAAGTTAAACGTGGGGGATCAATAGAATGAAATTTCATTTAGCACAAGTTAAAGGTAGAGGAGTTGAACCATGTAAACAGGTTCCACCACATGTTAGTTTCTTAATGATACAAAGTTTGGATGAGATTGCTTCTCAAAAGATAAATAAAAAACAAAAGACTTGTTCACAAGGTGAAGGGAGTCAACTTCCAACTTATCTTGAATTAAGTCAATCATCTGAAGAAAATGAAATCCAAAAAATTCTGAGACCAGATCATGGTGATAAGAATAAAGGGATAGTCATAAATGAGGGAGGGCGAAAGGGTGAAAAAAGCTTATTTCCTCCTCTAACCACGAAAAGGGCTCAACCCACCATTAGAAGTGCAATGGCAAGCAAAGATGACATTGATGCTGCACATATGGTTGTTTTTAGTAGGTTCTATGATGCATGTATCCCATTCAATGTCGTTAATTCTGTCTATTTCCAAAAAATGTTCGATGCTACTGCAAGTATAGGTGCTGGATATAAATCCCTTTCTTATCATGATCTTTGTGGACATTTTTTGAAAAGAAATGTTGTTGAAATTGAAAGTGCAGTAAAATCTTTCAAAAGTGTATGGAAAGAGGATGCACACTAATGGCAGATGGATGGACAAATGGGCGAAGTAGGACATTAATCAATTTTCTTGTGTTTTCGACAAAGGGGATTTTTTTTTAAAAAAAAACTGTTGATGCAAGTACTCATTCAAAGACTAGAGAGATGTTGTTTATGCTTTTTAAAGAAGTTGTTGAAGAATTTGGTCTAGAAAATGTGGTTTAAATTGTGACAGATGATGCACCCAATTATTCAAGTGCATGTAAGTGGATAACCACTCATTTTGAAACTATATATTGGACACCATGTGCAGCTGTTTGGTGGATGAATTATGGAGGTTCAACTCCAAATTTGCAAAAGATGGCAATTCGCATTTTAAGCCAAACTTGTAGTCCTTCTGGATATGAACGCAATTGGAGTGTATTTGAACGTATATACACAAAAAGAAGGAATCGATTAGAGCATAAAAGGCTGAATGATTTGGTGTACGTCCATTACAACTTGCGCTTGTTACAAAGGTAAGAATTATTCAAACGGGTTGAATTCTTTAGAACTTGCTTAGCATTGGACAAAAAAAATAAAAAGATGGGTGTTTTTGCCTTTTATTTCTAAAGTATAGTTAGCAACATATTGTTTTGTTACATATTTATCTTTATTCTTTGATAAAGTTATCAAAGCATTAATTGATATTTGTGTAATATTTTTATTTTGATTGAAATTCGAAGAAAAAGATTTGTTTTGATCCAATATCTTTAGAAAATATCGACGTACTAGAAGATTGGATAATCGATTCAGAGCCACCCCTATTAAATGAGGAGGAACTACAAACTTGGGAGGGAATGGCACAACCTACGAGTGTTATGACTCAATTTGAAGCAATTGATTTAGGTATGACTTTTAAATTATAATCATTGTCTATACTATAGTACTTGAATTTTAGATTATATAATATGAAGTTGCATATATAATAATCTCATACATGTATATTCTTCAATTTCAGTGAATTTGACGGAGAGGGATGATGGAGATGCAACTGAAAACTTGGTTTCTTTAAATTATCAAAATGAAGATGAAGATATTGGTTCTTTTAGGAATGATGATGACTTTAGAATTTAAATATTATTTTTTGGATATAACAAACATTGAGTTCTTGATGTGTTTTAAATATTATTTTTTGGATATAACTAACATTGAGTTCTTGATGTGTTTTGGATATTAATTAACAACGAGTTGTTAGATGATATTTTGTTGAAATGATATTAGAACAGGAATTTTGGATTATTAAAGTATTTACAATTGTGTTTGTGAGAGTAAGTATTTATTTTTATGAAATATAATTTTAGTTAATAATTTAATATTATTTATAATATTATATTAATTGCACGGGCTTGACTGCGTTTGACTATGGGTCAACCCAGTTGAACTTTATTTAACCAACCCTTCCTACAAGACGGGTCGCTCCACGGGTTGGGTTTTAAAACATTGATTTTATCAATCAAGGAATAAAATTCATATTTCAACAATTACTATCCTTAGAAAATCAAAACATGTGGAAATGTTTTGTCAATGTAAATCCGACCACACTCCTAAAAACTTGGGTTCTTAATTTATTTCAATTTAAAACATGGGTAAAATAGTCTTTTCTTGAATTAATTTCTCAAACTATTTTCAACTTGAATTTTGAAAATAAAACTAAGATTCGTCCAAGGTAAAACATAATTTGTAATTGATTTTTCTCCAGACAATTTTCTAAAAATACACTTCTTTTGCAATCCGCTTTTCTCTTTTCAAATTAAATTTTCGAAACAATAGAGATTGACAATTGTTCCCTTTCAAAATCAAGAGAAATAAAAATTCTTTTTGTATTTTATACAATTTGAAGTCTTAATATAATTTTCTCTTTCTAATTTAAATTTATAAAATCAACAAAAATATTAAATTGTGTAATCTAATTGAGGAGGATGTGTGTGCACTAAAGAGCTAATTTAATTAAAATTCTAAATCTCTATTTGTTTATCAAAATAATTTTAATTAAAAATATGACACATCAATTCAAACAAATAATAGTTTTTTTCTAAGCTAGCTCTATTCAATAACATATCCGCTACTTCGGGTAGGGTCACTATGGGTGTAGACCATTAAAAATGTTTCCAATTCTCTTTTGTAGGCTTTTAGGTTCAAAGCTTGTGTCCATGTGCTTAGAGAGCAATGGGAAAATTTTGATGATAAAATGATACTGCACATATTCCTATATTCCTAAGTTAGGGTGTTGATGAATTTGGCCACATGTTATGGGACACAAAAATTAAAAAGGACTTCAAAGAAGTAAGAATATAGTATTTTATGAAGACCGAATCATTGAATCATCTAATAAAGTCAAGAAATTTAGAAGATTGGTTGATAATGATGGCAGTGAAAAAGCAAGTGATTTATAAAACTTAAATTGTGGTAAAAGATTTTAATAAAAAAAGGCTCAAGTCTCATTACACCAACATAGGCTGAAAACTCGAAACTTCCATAAATGTTAAAAGCGTTAGAATCCTACAAAGAGAACTTGTATATACATATGCAAATAAACATAAGCGCTTACGAGAAACAATAAAGATCCGTTCACACGTGGCAAGAGAGCTCCTGAATTGTGCCGTGCTAATCTCCATATGCCATTGTGAGAGTATTCCACTAGCTCTGATTGGTTAAGAGCATAGCAAAATAATGTTAGCACTGTGTCTCTATTAGTAATGATAATAAAACCAGTCAGAATCTTCTATATGTGTTCTAACAATTGCAGAGATATTTCTGGTAGAAAGGGTATACTGATGCAAGCATTATACGTCAGGACTTGGACTTTCAGCTCAAAATACTAGCATGTTAAGTGGAGTGATTCAACTCCTTTATAAACTCCTAGATCTCCCTCTAGACTTTCAATGTGGGACTTGTTCGCAGCAGTCCCAACAATTTCTCCCTCGAACGAAGCCATCCGACGGAGAGAGCGACGTCGGCCATCCTGTTCGCCTGGAACATCTCTTGAGCTCACATGAAGTAGTCTCAGACCTGTCTTTGATACCACTTGTTAGGACCTAGACTTCCAGCCCAAAAGACTAGTCTATTAAGTGGAGTGACTTAAGTCCTTTATAAACCCCTAGATCTCCCTCTACACTTCCAATGTGAAACTCGTTCGCAGCAGCCCCAACACTATCATGGTTCATCAGAGTAATTTTTAGATTACTTAGAATTGTTTTATGATTCAAGTGTTCAAACTTCTTAAAGCACTTGACTAATTTTCAAGACATATGCAAGCCTTTCTACCCATATACACCGGGTAAATTTAAAGGGAGTAGCATTTTGGGATGAATGCATATCGAACTCAAGACTACCACTTTCTAAAATGGGTTCATGGTCACCACTCTTAACTCCTTTGGGTTAGATTACTTAGATTTTGAATAAATATCTGTCTATTTTCATGACTTTTATTTATGGTCATATTTTTTTATGTAATATGAAATCTGAATGACATGAAATTGAATTCACTGGTCAGCTTACTCAATTACTTATCTAAGAGCCCAAGATTCTACAATTTTAACACCAATTGATGAAGTTATAACCAATTTTCTAATAGAGTTTAATGAAGTTACAAATTTAAGACACCAATTAATGAAGTTACCAATTTTCTAAAGTAAGATTTCTCGATACAAATTTAAGACATTTTAATGGAGAGCCAAACAGCAAATCGAAACAGCAAAGAGCAAAACAGAACTTCACAATTTATGATGAATAAGTATCTTCTCGCAATTTATTGTTATATAATCCACACAAGGAAACATTTGAACTATCTCCTACAGAATCATTAAAGTTTTGAAGTCCCATTAAACCGTGCAACTGGAGTGCCACAGTATAGGCAACCAAGTCAATGGAGACGGAAGCTTTTGGGTCAAGGTGGATCCTGAGGGAGGCTAGTGTGAATTGACAAAAGTTTTACATCAGTTAATTCAAGAAACCAATGATTCTATAAAACACTCGAGGCACCTTTCTCTTAACAGATAGCTTTTGAGAGTGAGTTGTATATAAAGAATGTTATCAAGTCATTGTTTTCTAATATGGTATCAGAGCAGACTTTGCATATCCAGTGCCCGTGAGGGCGGGTCTGAAGTTTTCACGTGCAGCCGCAGAGTGCAGCTGCACATGTGTCGGGTGCGAAGTGACAAAAGTCCCCCATTGGTTAATTCAAGAAATCAATGACTCCCTATATCACTTGAGGCAGCCTCTTCTCGAGTGAGTTCTACTTCAAAGTCCAACATTGGTTAATTAAAGAAACTAATAACTCCATATAACACTTAAAACACCCTCCTCTCAAAGACCAAGTTTTGAGAGTGAATTCTACCTAAAAATTATTATTAAATCTTAGTTTTCTAAGAGCTAGGTTGAAATTATTTTGAAGATTGGCAGAAAGTTGACGAGGTTGTCCAATTGGTGCTTCACGATTATTATATGGTGGTATTGTTGGAGCAGATTCGGCCCAAGATCGAAATCGTGATCCGGACCAAGGTAGGTTGAACCACCATAGGTGTTCAAAACAAAATTGAAATGGACAGAACGTGTGTGTTTCCAAAATGGGCTCTAAGTGGGCCGACATAGCAACTGGAAAATTGGCAACAGCTTTTAGTAGCCCTACAATGAAGCTGAAATGAAATCTCTAGCCTGATCTGATAACAGCATAACACTGCAGTTGATGAGTAATCCTCAAGAGAACTGCTCTGCCCAAGAAGCACCAAACTTCTCTACATCAAATATCTGAATTCCA
Organism: Chimonanthus salicifolius; assembly: GCA_013350335.1. Lineage (NCBI taxonomy): Eukaryota > Viridiplantae > Streptophyta > Magnoliopsida > Laurales > Calycanthaceae > Chimonanthus > Chimonanthus salicifolius. Next base: position 11,521,134 of record CM023532.1, read on the forward strand.
CCCTCCACTCTTTCATTTTTATTATCCAATACATCGTCACCATCTCATCAAAATTGAACCATCACATGGAACCAAACTGGATCCAAGTTGGGATGAAAGCTCTAGAAAATAAACAAAATAATTTGAACTAATCAAAGTTCAAAGAGATTGAAAAACATGATCAAAGTTCAAAGAGATTAAAAAACATGATCAAGGTTCTTTCTTTGTTAGACCTCATATTTAAGCATAGAAGTTCTCAATCAAGGTGATTTTTGTGGGTCCCACGTGCTATTAAAGTGCACAAAGTTTCACAATTAAACTAATAATTTAATTGATCAAAATTTAAGAGTTTAAAAACATGGCTCAGTCAAATTGACAAATATAAATTACCGTGGACTCTGCTAGGCTGCTAGCAAGCAATTAAAATGCTCTAAAACCATCTCACAAGGTTGTAAAACACAGGTGTGCTGTGTGTGTGGTCTATATAGTCCAAACAAACTGAAATTAGCTGCCATAAATTTTCAGAAATTAATGTTATAACAAAGTTATAAAATGTAGAAGACACAGAAATGGCACAAAAATTGCAAGTGCACGACAGCATTAGAGAGTGAGTAGTAGCTTCATTGGCCCCTTCTCCACAAGCACTAGCTCTTATTGTCTGATCAGCTTTGTTTGAATCATTCAATGTAATTTTTTGGGAGATAAATCATTGAATGGGAAACAATTACCAGTCTATGATCTAGACACAAGATTGTGACATGACTTGTCACAAGGAAATGGACAGTCAATCTCTTTAACTACAGACCTCTCGAAATACCAATCTCCGACAGACTCTGCAATTCCCTGCATCCAATGATCAGTTTGAAGATGTGATAAGCACATTTTAAATCAAGAAGAAAAATGGGAGGGGGAGGTTCGAGCTCAAAATAAACCATTATCAAGTGATTTCTATGAAATGGATTTATCTTAAGTCATATTAGTTCTCTTTCTTCTTTCTTCTAGTTTGGTTCGTAAAATATCAAAAAAATACTTGGGTTTTTACACTATTAAAAAAAAATAGTTGGGTTTTTACATACCAATATTTGGCCTGAAAATGGACAGCTTAGCTGATTTTCCATTCACAAAGTAAAATCCATAATTTCATGTCAAAATTCTCTAGTTGCAATGATGATTTGAAAAGACTATTAAGGATGAATTCAACCAGATAAACCATCTCAATCACTAGGTAATACAGCCTCCTAAACATTTCAAGGCCCAACTTATTAAAAAAAAAAACCACTTTTTTGCCAGATCAAACATCTGTGCATCTGTCTTGCAACATATCATCATCATCATTAGTTTTGGTAAGCTCTGACTACAATCTGCAGCAACAAGTTGCAACTTAAAGTGCCTTCATTGGCAGTACAAGATTTAAATTTTGTTTTCTTATAACAAATGTATATATTGATTCTGTTAAGACTCAAAGAGGTTAAATTCTCCCTTTCCACCAAAAATGGTTAATTAAAAAGGATTTCATTACAATAGGGGTTTTAGGTGAGTTCCAGGATTGATTATCAAAAAGATGGATGAATTTTTTTTTTCTCATTTATTTACTTTTTGAGTTGTTGTAGGATCAAAGAGTTGTTTGAGTTTAAATTTCCAACATGAAAGTGTGCAAGAGTGCCACGAACTGAGTGCTACAAAGTTAAATTAGCCATACCCTATTATTGATATTGGGAGAATCATTTGCAAACCATGTGTCCTGCCTTTCCGTTTGACAATGAGCAAAACATGAATTTATAAATAAACCATTTTGCCTGGACATTGAAAAGTCTTTAACAGCATCAAGCATTTCATCCCTAAAGCCTGCTTGACACCAAAAGGCAACAAGGTTAATAAGACTAAAGATGATAACACTGTATATATTTTAAAACCAGGGGAAAGAAAAATCGAGACATGCACCTTGAAGAAATTGTATCTGCGATGCATTACAAGACATATAGTTTGATTTGCATGCACTCCAATAACTAAGAGGATCAGCTGAAGCAGGAGCTAGGCTTTCTTGGAGCTATAAAGAGGAAAAGATGTTCAAAAGGTTCACTAAAGTTTCCAGAATACTTCATTGCTTACAAGAAGTAGAATGGGGGCATAGAAATTGGAAATTACAAGATATATAATTTTTTTCCAACCTCTCTAACCAAATCAGTACCTTTCAATTGGAATTGATTAGAATTTCCTAGGGCAGAGGAGGGAGAAAACTACATCTCAGCTTATGTGATTTCTAATTTTCACAACCCCATTGCATAATGGTATGGATGACTGTCAACCCAGTAACTGAATTTACCGTGTCATAAGAGTTTGTATTTTTATTACGGGTATTATTCCTAAATATCAAGTTTTTCTTTTTCCAAAATAAGTGAAAATTTACCTGCCATATGTCATATGCTGCATTTAAAAGAAAAAGTGGAGTTCTAATATTGGCCACCAGATTCTGTGGAAAGAAACACTGCAAAAACCAGCACCCATGATTGAGTATCAATTGCACTCAAAATTTCACAATTGAGTAATAATGATGGAGAAGAACAAATAGAAAATTACCGAAGTTGGATCCATGCGATCAGTACAAGATGGTGCCAAATTCTGTCCCACCCCCTGTGTGGAATAATGTGGTCAGTCAAGAGAAGAATGAAAACCAGAAAAGAAGAACGAAATATGAAATTCCTAGTTCAGATGAGAGATGAATGTTGAACATTCTACGGGTCAGATGAAATGTTTTCTTTACCTTTATACCTTTATATACATGTTATTTGCATCACATGGATGCCATCACCATTACAAGGTAACTTTTAAAGTATTTTGTCTTTTTGTATGATGTGGAATGGGTTGTTGACTACCCTAGGTTTATTAGAATTTTTACCATATATGAGATTCTCTCCAACAAAAAACACACTTGCCTGTGAAAAACCCTTTTATGTGCAAAACAAAATTTGAGTAGGTCCGTATGTGAGAAGGTTAAAACCCATTTTCATAATCTACATTCTTCTCTGGCTACCAATTTTTACCTCCTCGATGGATTTCTCCCTCACTTCTGTCAGCCATATCCATCCAGCTCCTCACTATAATTGTCAATTATGCCACCCCCAACAACAAAACACCATACAAATCTCCTCCATTTGGCCCAAATCCTTACAACAAAACCCTTGTATTTTCTTCTTTATTCCACCACCTGCAGAACAGTTGTAAGGGTTTTCATTTTCAACATCATCTTGGCAGAGGTGGCTTCATAAAAAAGCTGAATTATAGCAGAAAGTCAAAGAAGAGATGTGGGATTGAAGTCGGTGGAGCCCATGCTTTGATAAGTGGGGGGTTGAATTTGCTAGAGAAGGGAGATTAAAGGGGTGAAGGTAGACATTGCCTGAGATTGAAACAAAAGGGGAATTTAGCAGCAGCAGCCATGGGGTGGCATCCATTCATGGTCATTTAGCAGGTTTCATTGGCAAAAGAATGACAGAAAGAGGGAAAAGGAAATGATATAGTAGAGAGGGAGTTGAGGAGAAAGAAAGATGGAAGTAATTCTTGTTACATCCATTAAGAAAATAAGCAGCAAAGATGGATACCGAACCTAGTCGGCGAAGATAAGTGAAAGATGGACGGAATCACATATAAGAGGGTTTGACACTGCATCATTGGGGAGATGGGACATTGATGGAATTTGGAAGAAAGATGGACAGGATATGATTGGAATTTGGAAAAAGTATTTAAATAGTACCGAACCAATAGAACACAATTCTGTAATTCGCATACAGTGAGATTTTTGCTGGGGAGAAAAAATCTCTCTCTCTCTCTCTCACATTCATTATATGTGTGTGTATATAACAAGGATCATTCATAAACAAGTTCGCACGAAGTTTGGTATGAACTTTGGTTTGTAGGGCCCACAATGGACCCTTCATTCCACCTCTCACACTCACCTAACTCCCGTGAATTGAACCCGTACCCGATTTGACACTAATCTGACTTTCAAAACCCATTGATTTAACGCGATGACTTTCCACCACCAGATAAAGTTGAAATTTTGAGGGCTTTAAACAACATGAATTTATTTATCCAATCACGATAGAATTTTATAGGTACTATGTACAAACCAAGGCCTCTCAAATTCACCCATCTATGTGGGCCTAGGTGGAGCCTTTAGGCCATTTGCACCAAACCTATATATACATATTACAAGACACACATAGGTCCATCTAGGCAACATCATGCATGCTCAACAACACCTAGTGGCCCTGTGGGGCCCACATGGGTGGGGATCATGGTCAAGGTGGGGTCCTTTCAAACATATTTTCTGGATGATGCTTCTTATAAAGAATCAGGTCCATTGGATTTCAAAATCCATGATTTTTAAGGATAAAAAACCAACGGTAAAAATAAGGGCAATTTTGCTTGGATTTAATCCAACGGCAAGATCAAGTCAAAATGGGTAGGAATCCGATTCACTGTGTAGTGTAGGGTGTGAGCCTATTGGGTGTAAATGGGGCCCAGGTGAGCCCCACATGGGGTTTGTCACTCATGGGCAATGTTGCCCATGAGGTCCCATGTGCCATGTGTGTGTGTGTAAAAGATGATGATCCTCTACACTCTCCTTAAGCTGGCACTCTTTGTGAGCCGGCCTATGTGGGGTCCACCTATTGTCATGGTGATAAGTCCATTTGAAAGGTCTAAATTTGAACTTGTAACCCAACAAAAATCATCTTGATTGGATCTATGAAGCCATGGTTTTTAAAGCTATAAAAATTTAGGGTTTGAACAAGTGATAATTTTTTTTGGAAGTTTAAAAAACATGGCTTGATCAATCTAATCAATATGATTTTTGGTGGACCATGCATTCAATCTTTAGGCCTTTCCAATGAACCATCACCATCACCGTGGATGGGCTATACTAAGCAGCGCACGAAGAGTGCTGCTTAAGGAGGGGTGCAAAGAAACATCACCTTATATACATATAGACAAGTTTTCCTTGGGCCTCTTCACCTCAACATTCCCCAAATCCAAGTCAACCTTGAACTATCCAGTGATCAAGATAGTCATGATAAATTTGTACAAAGTTTTCCTTCTATACAACATTATTTCCAGCGTCAATCATTTGAAAAAAGAAAAAGGAGTGTGTTGTCCCAGCTTCCATCTCTTTCACCCTTTCCAAAACCTTCTGCATCTAGATTCACTACCATAAAGTTAATCCCTCTAGTTCTAACAATCATCCAAAACCCTTTACCCCATCCTATCATCGACTCTCCTAACGGGGACTCTGCTGTTATAGGACAAATCAAAATGATGAGAGGAACACCAGCATTAGCATTATCAAGCTCATCAACTGGACCACAACTGGTACCAGAAGGTTAATGACTGATAAAGGTCACTTATTGTACTACCTCTCCAGATCAGGCAGAAAGAGGAAATCCAATGCTTACGGCGGGCGGATGTTAGCTATCTGCTCATGCATAACATCAAGTCTGAGAATCAGCAGCCAAATGAAACGCGCCAACTAAACTACCTCATACACTGGACTTCGTATGCTAAAAAGCATATAGAAGATACAAGTTGCAGCTTCAACAAGTAAATGAAAACTTGAGATACTTGACAGAATCCCAGAGATCCAGAAATCAAAAGGACGAAGTTGCGGTAGGCAAAAGAATCCATAAAGCAAATTTGCAATTCGTTGCAAAGGAATGTTATCAAGTAAAGCTGGAACAGTTCAGAAAGTTAATTACCCTTCCTTAATAGGCTTCAAGAGTATCAGCATTTTGGGCACTTTCAATGTTATCAAAATGTTTTTCAAGATAAATATTACAAATAAGTTTCCCTCTACAATTTCAATGAGACAATTTTCATGGTAAAGTATTTCACGACCACCTTCACTCTGCGATTATTTCCTGAAGCTCTGTAATGCCTATGTTTTGCTCTAATAGTAACAAGTCTCCAAAGTTTTGGTTATTGTAAATTCGTCTTTGATATTTAAAGATTTTAATAAGGCCCTTCCATGCCAATATGCAGGATGCATATGATGTGTAGCAAATAACATAGATAGGAAATGGGTGAAGTTTCACCTCTATCCGATCATTCCTAACCTTGTTAGATCATACAGTTCAATTTTCAAGGATCAAATTCTTAATGATTGGTTGAGAATGGAAAATCACCGAACCCTATTCATGTGGTATGTAACACATCCCACCAATCCTTGTGCACTGGCATGAACAGGTGGCCCTATGAAAGTCACCAATCCATCATCCAAGAACACAACTAGTTTATTGCATATTAGGGGCCTGACTGCAACAATTTTTGAAATGTCAGGGGCAAAATTACAATAATCAAAATATTGACACTTATACAATTAGACCAAAAGATGGGACCCAATATTTTAAAATCTTAAGATAATCACAGACAAAGTGGATATGAAAATGAAAATTGAAATAATTGTTAACAGTGCAAGCAAACTGTAACATGGTACAGGGGATTGTAGAACTTTTATCAGAAAGACCCAACAGTAGATTGAACTTGGTCAAATACTTTTGGTTGGTCGGAACCACCCAACCAACCTCTCTTTGGGACAGTTCATATCCACCGTGGCCCACAGTTCCAATGTCCAAGTTGGAATCTGATTTGACAGACTTCTTCTTTTTGCATACCATGCAAAGGATCCCGCTTATTTCCAAAGTATGTAAACAAGACATTTTGGCAAAGTTCTGATATTTTCGCATTTGACATTTGGTAGTAGATAGATTAACATAAATGAGATAAGCTAAAAAATTAAATTGATTTAAAAACCTGTAAGTTTACTACGCCTCCAAACATGGACCTTAGTGTGCGACCACCAGATACATCAATCCTACAATTCCCAAGGATATACTTTAAAACAATGTGCCAGTTGTATCATAGTTCATGAAGAAACGAAAGATAATATGAAGAAAATATCAGTCAAGAATTTTTCATAAAGCAAGTCATACGCATCAAGAAATAATCCAGCATCACCAAGGCACTTGATTTTAGTCTCACTTGGGAAAATTTCCCGGAACTCATCACAGTGCAATATAGAAGCTAAACCCCCAGCAGAGCATCCAGAAAGAAGAGCCTGAAACACAATAGCATGCAATAGCTACAGAAGTGAAAATGATGACAAAGAAATGAGCATAGTAAAACCAAAAACCTGGTTTGCATTATGCATTCCCTTTGACATTAGATCTTCCATGGCAGCTAACCAAATCCGTTGCCCTCGAAAGACAAGATTTGCAGCCTAGAGACACAATCACCAGATATTAATAATACTCAAATAAAAAACATTTTAGCAGTGAAGAACATGGAATTCATAAATAAAAAGAAAAATATAGAGCATATCTATTTGAGTTTAAATTTTAGGAATCAATGTGTTTTATATTTAATATGCAAATGTGAACATTTGGAAGCATTTGCAATCTATCTTTTATAAATTTCATATAGAAAATAATTCAAAAAATAAATTCTGTAGTTCTATTGATCTGATCTATAGCCAAATACATAGATATATTCAACAACATTCATCAAAATAGCTAACCAGAATTTAATCTCATGATTAAAGTAAAAAAAAAAAAAAAAACATTTTAAATTCTATTCAAAATAAAAAGAACTCACAAATCACTTCCTTCCTTCATAAGGAGGAAATGAAGTAGACTGACCACTTTAAAATCCTAATTGTGCAACTGTTTACTGCTGAAGGCAGACTGAGTTGATTGGGCTAATACTCAACTGAACTGGTTAATTTGGCAATTCCCATAATAGAATGGAATCCTAGACTGCATTCAGGTGAAGAGAGCTTTCAAGGATCCCCTAGGTAGGAGATTCCCCCAAGTAGGGGAGTCTCTTGCTAAGGGATTCTCCTGTATCTTGTTTGGTAATCACATTGGCATGGAATAATAAAATTCCACCGAGTTCAAGTGTTCACGTGAGCTACTATTAAGTGTAGGATTTCAATGAAATGTAATTTGAGGAATAGGGGTTTGGTGGCTGATGGGGCCTCATCAACTTGTGCTTTATGTGGGCAACAGGAGAAATTTGTCAACCATTTAATGGGTATGTGCAACTTTGGTAGGGGTGTTTGGAATAGTTTCTTGAGTCTGATGGACTGTTCTTGGGTTTTGAATCGGAAGGTGGGGAATGTGTTACAATTGAATGGTGAATGGTCCTTTTGTAGGGAAGAAATGAGTGTTTTGGAGATTTTCTGGTCAGTATGGAAGGAAAAAAACAATAGGGTTTTTGGAGATTTAGGGGAGGTGTTCAAAAAGGCGGAGTAGAGTCTAATAGGTTGGCTTTCTCTCTGTAAGGAATTTATGTGATATTCCCTGGAGGACTTCTACCTGTCATGGGAGGGTTGCATGATAGGGAACATGAAGAAAAAGAAGGGAGTAGTTATGTGGGAGAAGCCTGAACTAGGTTTTATAAGTTTAATGTGGATTGTGCTGTTAAAGAAAAACCTGGCCCAGTTGGTATGGGGGTACTACATGATGATAGGTGGAGAATGTTATTAGCATTCTCGGAGTCCACAGAAATTATGGAGTCAAATAAAACGGAGCTATTAACGATTCGAAGAGTGATTTACCTTTGGGATAGGCATGGGAATGGCAAACTCATTGTTGAAGGTGATTCTATAAATGTTATTGTTTGGGCTTGTGGTAGCAAGGATCCACCTTGGAAATTGGTGAACACTGTAAGGGAGATTAGAAAGATGTGCCTGAACAAAGATATTCACTTTAGACATATCCGCCATTTAGGTAACGTCGTTAATGACTTCTTGTCAAACATTGGAGTTCATAAAAGGGTGCCAGTCGTATCCACCTTCGAAGATTGGAATTCTTCCAAATTTACATCGATGGGATAGGATGTATTGGGAGGGCTGTTGCTTTGTGTTTGTTTCATTGTGATTTGGTATCTTTTAGTATTCTATAGTCTTGTATATCTCTCTTATGCAAGACTCTTGAATGCTATTGTACTTTTTAATTTAATAAAAAATCATTTTCTACCTCTGCTCAAAAAAAACAAATTTCACACGTGAAAGGGTATGAGGAGAAAAGAAGAAAAGAGAAGGGCAAGGAAGGAGAGGAGACCATGATTTCTACTCCCTCTCTAAGGGAAACAATTTTTTTGGGAGGGAAATAGGGAAAAAGTGGAGCCCACGTTTTCCTTGTTTATAAATACCAAACAGGGGAAGGAGGGGAATCTCCTAGTTTCTTTCTTTCCCTCTATCGAAACGGACCCCCTATTCTCTACTCCTACATAGGATAGGGACCCAATAAAACATGGTCAATATGAGTCAACCTCAATTTAGCTAATTTTTTCAAAACCACGGTGCCAAGTAGGACAAGAACAACCAGTTCTATAATTAAATTATGGTCAACATAGACGTGGCCTGTTTTAAACCATGGTGCCAAGTACGATGAGACCAGTCAGTTCTATTGTGTGGGCCAAGATAAACCCATGTCAAGTTGGGCCAAGTAGGTTCAAGCTTCGCTTACCCAACTTCCATTCCTATATGGGTGTCAATTGAATTAGAAATAGGATGGGTTTAGGTTGAGCCTGTATTCTACCAAGTCCAAGTCCAATATAATAATCTGAAGCCCGAGCCCAAACCAAAGCCCAATACTAGCTTGATAGATGTGATCAAACTTGAGCCCAATAAACCTGTGAAGCTCGACAGAAGCCCAAGGCCAAAGGAGAGCCCAAAATTTACCCCACTCCAATCTTTGGGGAAAAAATAATTGAATTGCGAGGCTGAAAAGAGAGTAAGAGGAACTCGGATGTTGGACCAGATGGCTTCATCCACGAGGAGAATTGACAAAACATATTGCAAACCTGGTTTTGAAGGACAGGGGGTTTTTTTTTAAGCAACTGAGGCAATGCATTTCAAAGAAAACGTAAAATGAATGGTATGGAAAACTGCAATGACTTGGAAGCTAGAAAAAACTGTGGTAATTGAGCCTCCTACTTACTATGTTAATAAGTTACTTTGTTTCCCAAAGACAAATCTAAGTAAACTCAAAGGGATTGCAATGATTGCCATGAGCCCGCCTCAGGAAGCGGGAGTCTTGAATTCGATTCTCACTCTACCCTAAAGGGTCATTCCTCATAGAGTTATCCGGTGTGTGTGGGTAGGAGGCTTGCACATGCCCCGGGGATTAGTCGGGTGCTCTAAGAAGCCTGGACACATTGGTCATTCGAAAAAAAAAAGACAAATCTAAGTAAAGGAGCAATACTAAGGCCATGTCATATTCAAAATCATCACGGTGAATGACCACGAGTACGTCAATAACTTGATGGTGATGTTTCCTCATCAAACAATTTTTCGTGCACAACCAGCATTGGAATGAGGTAGTACACAAGTTCAGAAAAAAATATGGAGCAGAGGTGTATCTATGAATCACCAAGTTAATGAATTGGCTTTTACCTCAATTTGAAGGCATGACTGGAACATGACAAAAACTATCTTTAACTTGCTTCTGAATTCCAATGAATGAATGACATTTATTTGAGAAAGTGGATACAGTGAGTACATAATAATGTTAATGGCATTCTGATATGCAATAGTAGAGGGGAAGGCAGGGGATTTACTGAAGTTCAAGATTAGCTATGATAACAAGCTATATTTATGGGTCATTATTTTCAAGTTAATGGTTCGCTTAGTCTCTCGAAAATCCCTTCTAGTATGGTAACCTGCTCATTAGGCAAATGCTCTGATTTAATTAATATTTGCAAGTATATGACTTGCCCGTACCTTTGTCTTGCTGTTCAATGCTTATAGCAACCAAGGCATAAACCAGACATTAAACTATCCCAATTAAATCTCTCAGTAGCCAAACATCAAAATGTAACACCTCAATATAGAGATGAGTCTACATCTGAAGAGAGTTCTTGCACAAATTTCAAGTATGTCTACAAATTTGAAATGATGTTCAATGTCAGAGTTCCAACAGTTCTTAGTATTGGAGCAACAGTGCCCCCTCAATAGACCTGCTCAACAGGCTCTTTTTAAAAGGTGGAGAAAAAGTGTACACATTTATAATTTCAGTGTTACAATTTGGTGTTTTTCAACTCAAAATGATAGTTGCAATTGAAAGGGTCCAATCTAAAAACTATAAAGTCGAGGAAATTTCAAGTGTTCTTGTCCATGTCAATGATGTCGCAATTTCCTCCAGTTGGATCTTTCAAAACTTGCTCCAGTTCTGAAGAAGAATGACCAATGTTTCCATGAAAAATAGAGTCAAATAACTTCTTTCTCTATTATGGAGATTCTAACTTGTGATTGCTAAAAGAATAGTATCTAAGCAAACACAAGTTTTCTTTGATGGGAATCATTCCAAAGATCTAAAAAGGAAGATCCCTAGAGTGTGGAATAATTCAAAGGCTCAGGAGGGGACCTCAAGAATTTATGAAACACCAAAGATCTTTACAGAGATTAGGGTGTGTTTGGTGACACGTAGATTTAAGAGATTATGAGAAAATATATTCAAATTAAAATGTTGCTCTTTGACTCTCATTACAACAAGATTGGTTATTGTCAAAATGGAAAAGGTTTGTGAGGATATGAGAGAGCTCTTAACTAAATATGCAAGCTCAGGAGATGGAGATCTACTTATACATGGCCCTAATTAGCTCAAAATCTCCTACTTTTTTGACATACTCGCTCCTTCTCTACTGCTTAACAAGCACTTAGTTACATAACACCAAGGATCTCAGAGGGAGATCTCGTAAGTGTGTAGAAATGCTTCAGATGTCCAAGAGGGGACCTCAAGTGTGTGGATAACTCCAAAGGTCCAAAAGGGATATGAAGTATGTAGAAATTCTTCCAAGATCACAAGGACATTCCCAAGGAAGAAGTGTTCAAGTTCTCACTCCTCAGAGATGTTCTAAGTCCCTTTGATTTCCTTAATAAGTGTTCCAACACAACCCAATGAATTCACATGGTTTGGATGTCTTTGCACTTACCAAATCCACCAAGTTCTCTTTTTTGTCTTCCTCTAATGCCCCAAGTTTGGGGTATTTGTAGTGCCAAGTCTCCCCAAGGGATACAAGAAAAAGAGGAAAGGGAAGGAAGAAATCCCACCAAGAAATAGAAGAATCACATGTGAGGTTCTGCAAAACTGCACCTGTAGTTCCATAGATCCACATTGCAACTCTCTCTCTCTCTTCTTTTCATTTTTGTTCCCTCGTTGTCCATTATATTTTTTTCCTAGCTGGTTCTTAAGCTGTTGGGCCCACTCTTACAGATCTATCATAGAATGAATGATCCATTGTGACCCGTTCAAATTGTAAAGTGGGAGAACTCAATCAATCGTTACTTCTATAACAATCTGCATCATTACTAAGTGCCCCCACCCAAAAATCGCCTTTCTTTTTTATGATCCTGGCCACTTTTGGTTAGTAAGGCCCAACTATCTTTTGTAATTGATAGACCCAACTTAATTACGTGGGTTTGACGCTTTGGATCTCCAATACTTCTGAACTCAAGATGTGAGATTGTGTAGATCCTGATGTTAAAAATGGTGAAGGTTAAAGAATCAAACATCAGAATAAAAGTAAAAGACACAGTTGACTAGAAAGTGTTGATTTGATAGTCCCAACCCAGATTAATTTGCTTGCCAATGATGACAAAAGACTTTTATACATAGCATCCAAATATCAAGTATTCACTTCAGTCATATTGAGCCTTCAAATTATAAATGGATCTCATTAGGTAAATATTTTTTGGTACATAGAAATTGGTCCCAACCTCATTTTGACCTTCTCCACTGAAAGATGCACCATCGCAATAGCGAAGCTTCACTCTGTTCCAATTGAAAAAGTCTGAAAAGAAGTACATATAAAATGAGAGCAAAATCCACACATACTACAAAAAATAACTGCTTTAAAAGGGAAAATGAAAGTAGTTGAAGCAAAACTATAGTAGGCTAGGAATGTGCTTCGAGAGGGGAAGAACCAGGATTTTCTTCAGGTTTATTGCTCAAAATTCCAGTAAATAGTATTTGCTTCTCCATGTAGTTGGAAGAACCGCGACGAGTTGTCTTGCGATAAACGCAGGTTCTGATGTTATTGCACCAACCTCCTCCCTATGAGATTGTAAGCAAGCCAATGAGGTTTTGAACTTTGTATGAGATATGATGCAAACTGCAATGCAATCACTAATCTTTAGACATGCTACACACATGGTGCAAGATTACTAACATGAAAGCATCATTTGTGTAGCAGAGAATTTTTAATTAATACTAAAGTGCAGATAAAAAATTGAACATCAAAAGAGGATGAAAGAGATTTTACAATTACGGTCCTAACCAACTATAAAATACATAATAATATTTCAAAGTTGCTTGGAAGCATATCAAAACCATTCCAACTAAATCAACAATCTCAAATAGATGACCTAACCAATACCCTACTTAACCGAACAAACCACAAGCAAGTTTACCCAATCTAATATAGTCAATATTAGATAAACAAGCTGATTTGACTCCAACTCTGCCCATTTATTAAATGGATTGACCCACCTATACATGTTTGGCCATCTATTAAACTTATTAACTTGTTGTTAGCAATCATTAAGAAGCTCAACTAAGAAGACCCATTTATCAAATATTCTATGCAATCAATTCATAACATGTCCCATTTATCAAATGGAACACCCTCTACGGGGATCACTTTTCCACAGTTTCAAGTTAGAGCGCAAATCATAAGGAACGTTCACAGGAAAGATTTTAAAAATCATACAAATATAAAAATTTAAATTGTAAACCACCCATGGATAAATAAACTTGGTCCTTAGAAAGTCCCATTTTATGCTGAACAGAGGTGTAAACTATAAACATAAAGGGATCATAGATAGTCATCTCACCTCCAATTGTATGAGCCAACTGTTTGCCCCTGATCCATATCCTCTATGCAGATGGTAAGCTGGTAATGTTCCATCCAAACAGACTGTATAAAACCAAAATGTTAAAAAAAGAAGGAAAAAGAAATGATTAGACACTCTGCATTTCACAGGTCAATGATTCAAGCTCATTAAAAGAGAGAGAGAGAGAGAGAGAGAGAGAGAGAGAGAGAGAGAGAGTACAACATTCAAAATGTTGTCCTGTCAGGATATTTAAACTCATCCCACAATATCCATAAACAGAAAGATGATTTGTTAGCTATACAAAACATACCTAAAATGCCAGGAGGAGGGGAAAGAAGAAGTGTGGCATTTGTTGCCATGTAATAAGGTAATAGAAACTGTAATGGGAATACTATATGGAAGACTCAATCTTGTGACTTTTGTACCACTATATTAGTTCACACTTTGGTCTTTCAATGAATTAAATACCCAACTAGACAAATTCTAGTGTAGTTAATCATCAGCATCATCATCATCATCATAAGCAAAGCCATTTATATTACGTATTTAGGTTTAGCTTTTTGACTCCTACTTATCACCACAACTCTAACAAGATATATTTATATATTGCCTTATCACGGTGTCTAAGCTGAGAAAAACAAGTCTAGAGAAGGTGTTTCTCAATTTGAGCGGATAAAAAGAAAAAGGAAAAACAAGGAAATGAAAGTAGCAGGGAAAAGCAAAACATATTCTTTGAACCTGAGGAATCCAAAATGTTGAATTCTATGATTGATCTAGAAAAACCAAGTTTCAATATGGAGAGGCAACTTAAGAAATCATATTAAACAGTTTCAACATGGAGAGGCAACTTAAGAAATCATATTAAACAACCCAAAGGAGTTGGAACGATGGACAAGAACCCGCCTCAAGAAGCGGGAGTCTTGAGTTCGATTCTCACTCCACCCCAAAGAGCCACTTCCGGTAGAGTTACCTGGTGTGTGTGGATAGGGAGTCTTGCACATACCCCAAGGATTAGTCACGTGCTCTAAGAGGCCTGGACACCTTGGTCTTCATAAAAAAGAAATCATATTAAACATCCAAAGACATTCAACGCATTGCTCAGAAGACCCATATGTCTTTTGTTTAAAAAACAATCAAAGGGAAAAGAGGGTATAATCCAGTTATGATAAATTGTAACAAAAAATGGGCAAGTTCAATTAAATCAAAGATTGCGTAAAAGAGCAATAGCATCAACCAAAATCAGTAGCAGTGACAAAATACAGAGAGAGAGAGAGAGAGACAGAGAGAGAGAGAGAGAGAGAGAGAGAGAGCGAACCAGCTCCTTTAGCATCAGCTCCTTTGATGAGAGTGAGAGGAACCATCAAAGGCTTTTCTGGATCCACATTTGCATCAACATAAGAAACCTCACTCAAATTTAAATCCTCCAAACAAAGAACAACACATCTCATCATCACACCAAACCCAAGAATAAACAAAACCCACAACAGCTTCATTCTCATTTCCTTTCTCCCTCACTGCCTGTCAATCAAAATGCAGGGAATAAAATTACAGATGGCTCTTGCCTTGAGTTGCAGCTAAAACCCCGAACAAGATTCAATTAGACATGAATATAATTTATAGTTATTATTATATAGTAATAGTAACACTGACACAAATAAAACAGGACATGTTGCTGTACTTATGAAAAGCATGACGGGGGCTGGCGGAAAACTAATTCTCGTCTCTGCTCTTTACATATGCAGGGCCCACACTGTCTCTAATGTCGTCCTCTCTTAAGATATTTTTCTCCTCGATTCTATCTCTCAACCGGTGTTTTTTCGGTTTCTCCGTTTCAGCGAATCTACGAAACAACCGCCGGCCTATCCGCCGTGTAAGTACGGGTTTACGTGGGCTCATCGTGCCTCTAAATTCAATTTCAGTTAAAAAAATCGATGAAGCCATTCTTTATCTAAGAGACTCTTTAATGAGAATTTTTATTAAATATATTTTATAATACACGTAGGTAGATGTGATGTAAAAATGTTCATTTGAATAAATTGTACATGAAATTTCATCTCTATTTTATTATCTTATTTTTTTATTTTAACTTATTAAAAATTAAAAGTTCATATTTATCAAAATTTTAATCTCACGATTACATTATTTGAATTATCAATAGATAGTGAAATTTTATACACTTTATATTCATATGATCACTTATCAAATACATTCATTTATATTTTTCATATTTTATTTTATAGGACAAAGCATTAAAGAGTTCGAACAAAGTCCCATAGACATAACTCACTTTTTATTATTATTATTTTTGAATGTTAGGTAGGTGCAATTCAAAGAGAGAAAAAACTCCCAAAAAGAGAGGAATAGAAGGGGAGGGCCACAGCGAGATCTCGGACCCACGAATATCGCCTGATATCTCGGCCAATATCGGGCGATATTTCTTTCTCTCTCTCTTTTTGTCAAATCTCAATCATATCAGTCGATATCAGCGAGATGTCAAAGGCAGGTCAAGAAATCAAAAGGTTACACAAACACAACTCATAAAAGAATCATACAAAGATCAAACAAGGCGCAAGAAGTTGCCAAAAACTCCATGGCTACTAGTGTTGTTAGCCGGGGTTAAAATCTCAGTCGAAACACATTGTATCGGCCATACGAACCAAATCTTGCTCGATATCACCGAGATTTCGACCGAGATCTTGAGCCTAATATCGGCCGAGATTCGATCAATCCATTTTAAAAAAAATGGAAAAAAAATTTAAAGATTCGGCCATCATATCTGAAGGTATTTTATTTGAAATTTTGAATGTTATACTTTAGAACCAGAATTCCCACGGTAAACACATGCAAGAAGTTAATAATTTTTTTAAGAAAAAGAGATATACACATGCAAGAAGTTAATTTTTTTTTAAGAAAAAGAGATGAACACATGCAAGAAGTTAATAATTTTTTTAAGAAACAAAGATGCACACATGCAAGAAGTTAATTTTCTTTTTAAGAAAAAGAGATGAATACATGCAAGAAGTTAATATTTTGAAGAAAAAAATATTTCAGACCGTTTGAAATTAAGGACAATTAATACTACTTTTTGACATTATGGAGATTCGGCCATCATATCTGAAGGTATTTTATTTGAAATTTTGAATATTATACTTTAGAACTAGAATTCCCACGGTAAACACATGCAAGAAGTTTTTAATTTTTTTAAGAAAAAGAGATGCACACATGCAAGAAGTTAATGTTTTTTTTAAGAAAAAAAGATGAATACATGCAAGAAGTTAATAATTTTTTTAAGGAAAAGAGATGTACGCATGCAAGAAGTTAATGTTTTTTTTTTAAGGAAAAAAGATGAATACATGCAAGAAGTTAATATTTTTGAAGAAAAAGAGATCAGAGACCGTTTGAAATTAAGGACAATTATTACTACTTTTTTGACATTATTTTTTTGATTCGGCCATCATATCTGAAGGTATTTTATTTGAAATTTTGAATGTTATACTTTAGAACTAGAATTCCCACAGTAAACACATGCAAGAAGTTAATAATTTTTTTAAGAAAAAGAGATGCACACATGCATGAAGTTAATGTTTTTTTTAAGAAAAAGAGATGAATACATGCAAGAAGTTAATAATTTTTTAAGGAAAAGAGATGCATGCATGCAAGAAGTTAATGTTTTTTTTTTAAGAAAAAGAGATGAATACATGCAAGAAGTTAATATTTTTGAATAAAAAGAGATCTGAGATTGTTTGAAATTAAGGACAATTATTACTACTTTTTTGACATTATGGAGATTCGGCCATCATATCTGAAGGTATTTTATTTGAAATTTTGAATGTTATACTTTAGAACTAGAATTCCTACGGAAAACACATGCAAGAAGTTAATAATTTTTTTAAGAAAAAGAGATGCACACATGCAAGAAGTTAATGTTTTGTTTTTTAAGAAAAAAAGATGAATACATGCAAGAAGTTGTTGCGCAAATTTTAAATTTATAATTACTTTCAAGCGCACGAATCGAATTGGAGTATAGAGATATGCAAGTGCAAGGTCGAACCCACAGGGATTTGATTTAGAATGAACGGGAAAACAAATTAAAGAGCTTAATATTTTAACCTTAACATAGTTAACAATTTTTCAGGAGAATGATTGAATTGAAATTGCAAAATTAATTGAAACAAAAAAAATAGAGATTAAATCAAGTGAGGGAAATTAGTAAGGCATCGGATTCCACCACTATTAAATCCATAATCTTCTATTTATTTATTTATTAATTCCCAATTTTTAGAGATTTAAACATTTAAGTTCATTAATATGGTGTTCAAAGATTGATTTTCCTTTGCTTAAAAATGTAAAATCTAAGTCTTCAATGTATCCAATCTTAACTCAAAAGACAATAGATCAAAGGGATTAATCTAAGATTAATCTAAGCATCCAATGTATTTAAATTAAAATAAAAGAAAACAATGAATCAAAGAGTTTACTTCTATTCAAATAAAAACCAAGCATTCAATTAATTAGATATTAATAATAATAACAAAAAATACATAGTATTGATGGTAAAAATAATTAACATCTATTAATTTGATGAAGCAAAAATCATAAATAATCAAAAACACATAATTGGAATTAAATAAGTAAATAAAAGAAAATTATTTTATTAATAGAGTTTTTTCCTCAACCTTAGTACAAAAATTAAAACAACATTACGAAAAAATTAAAATAAAAAGATATAAAAAAATTGGAACCCTAGCCATCGTCATAGATCCCGAAGCAAATGCCGTAATCCCTCTGTTTCAGCAGGGCTTTCTCCCTTGTACCCTTGTACTGTGAAAGGAAGCTATCAATTTAAAGAGGTTTGGAGATGTAAATTAAACAATTGCAAGTGGGACCCACTCCTAATTCCAGCCGATTCTCATGTAAGCACGCCATGTCTATTTTTCGTTTCTTTCTTAGTTTCTTTTCTTTTTTCCTGTTCTTCAGTCCACCGTCACACTTTCCTTCTTTTCTTTTCTTTTTCATTTGAACCCACGTAGCCTTCTTACTCTCTTTTACATCCCTTCATGACAACTTCTATTTCTCATCCCTTCTGTCTTAATCTCACCTCAGTCGGCCTCTCCTTCTGTTCTTTATTTTTGTTTAAGTCATAGATGTAGGTCCCACCTTCCTCTTTCTTCTCTTTCTTATTCCACTAGCTGCTTGCAAAACCACTGCCCTTGCATGTTGCTGGCTGGTTTTGTTGTTTTCTTATACAGTTTTTCACAATGTGCTACAAGTTGCATTCACCGCTTCTGTTGTATTCTTTCTTTGGTTGGTTGCTTCTAAAAATCATCAAGCCTTTCTCTTCTTTTTATTATTTGAAGTTGACCCCAGCCTGCAATCTGAACACCAAGAAACATTGTGAACTCTTGCTGCTCTATTTTCTTGAAAATATGCAGGATGGCTGATCTGATGTTGATCGCTTTCTCTCCTTTTATTTTTTCTTTCACTCGTACACTTACTGTAGAAAAGGCTACTAACATATATCTTTCTCATTCAGTTTGGTCTAACTTTCGTTTCCCGAACTAGAATTGGATTCAAAGTTCAAATCTTTAATGCACCAATCTATATATACACAAAAATATACTAATTAAACCAAATTAAATAAAATTGTGATACTAACATTAATAATTCTAAATATAAAATATATTATAATAATAATATAAAATAACCAAATTTCAAGAGCTAACAAATCCATTATTTAGAGGTAAAATTGTCGCTTTCCAGTGTACATCAGAAGTTAATAATTTTTTTAAGAAACAAAGATGCACACATGGAAGAAGTTAATTTTTTTTTTAAGAAAAAGAGATGAATACGTGCAAGAAGTTAATATTTTTGAAGAAAAAGAGATTTGAGACCGTTTGAAATTAAGGACAATTATTACTACTTTTTTGACATTATGGAGATTCAGCCATCATATCTAAAGGTATTTTATTTGAAATTTTGAATGTTATACTGTAGAACTAGAATTCCCATGGTAAACACATGCAAGAAGTTTATAATTTTTTTTAAGAAAAAGAGATGCACACATGCAAGAAGTTAATGTTTTTTTTTTTTTAAGAAAAAGAGATAATACATGCAAGAAGTTAATATTTTTGAAGAAAAGGAAATTTGAGACCGTTTGAAATTAAGGACAATTATTACTACTTTTTGACATTATGGAGATGTATTTATTATTTTATTGTCATATATAATGTTATATAAAATTCGATCCTTTAATTATGATTGTGAGATTTAATTTAAAAACATTATGGGTAGGATTGATTAAAAAACTAGAATTTAAAAATCAAATTTTATTAATTAAATATTAGAAAATATTTTGAAATATATAGATATAAATAGATAGCTAACCATCAAGAACAAGATTGGAATAAAATTTTAATATATTATTACATTTTTATTTCTAACAAATTTATAAAATATCAAAGAATATTAATATCTTATTGCCCTATCACAAACTCATAATACATCGAAACATCTCTGAACAACACTTACATATGCTAATACTTTGTTATCTATGTTTCATTATATATCATGAATCATTATACAGCATGATGACAATAATAATTTAATGGAGTTGGGATTGATGGTTATAAACTAATAATTTATCATTTTCGATCATTTCACTGATGAACTAAGTCAATAAGTTAACAGAATATTTGTATATTTTTTCTGATTTTTCTACCACTTTTTGTAATTTATTATCATTTTATTAATAGTTTTTTAAATTCTCGATATTGAAACTTCAAAATAATGTTTTAACATGTAAATGACCGATATTTAATGAAAAATTTGCATATCCATGAAGGTCATAATTTTCTGAAGCTTATATAAATTTTTTTGGAATTTAAAAAAAAAAAATGCTGTGGAGAGAGAAAGTTTTTGACCGAAACCGATATCTTGCCGATATGCAATATCGGCCAAGATCTTGGCATGGCCATTTTTTACACCCCTAGTTGTTAGTCTGTTGTCTTCTGTAGAAGTCCACTTTTTATTATTAATTGAATATTATCTTGAAGTATTGATTTAATATTTTATTTCGATCTTAAGAATAATATCAAAATGATTTATTGATTTTTATTTTAGACAATTTAATAGTTTATTTAGACTATTTAATTATCTAAAATTCTCATCATAAAAGTGGGGTCCAGTTTTTTAAATGCTTTGTCAAATCATTTAAACTGTTAAATTTGTCTATCTATAAGAATGTATCTCTTTAAAAACATGTAGCACAACATTGTAAAAACTTATAGTTAGAGGTTGCGGGTTCAAATTTCATGAGTGTCAAATATGGAGTTGGATCATGAAAACAAGGGTAACAATCTCCCACAGGTGTTTTGTGTAACCAGACATGGGTTTTAAGGTATTCCTGATTTTACCCTTCCACTGCCGTACCGAAGAAAAAAGAATGTGAAAGGCCCATTATCCATGGTGCTAGAACAACATGATTGACACTAGATGGGTGTGTGTGGTTGTGGTACAACAACATGATCACACTAAGATTATGATCCTTTACACAATGTTTGATTATCAATACTTGTACACAATGTTTAAAATAAGATAATCAATATGAAAAATGATGTGTGTTGAGAAGAGTACTTAAGTGGTAAATACAAACACACAAAGATCAAACACCATAAGGCCAATTTAAAGTGGTTCGGTTAGCCAACCTACATCCACTGTTAGGACTCACTCAACCTTGAGTTATCTCCTAAATCCACTAAGTGGGGACTTATACTCTCATAATTAGAGTACGAATTCCACCTAACTCAATCAGTTGGGAATTTCACCCACCACTGTAGAATAGGAATTCCACCTATCTATTTGGCTAGGAATTCCACCTATCTATTTGGCTGGGAATTCCACCCACCACATGTGCCGGAGACGCCGCTCCAGATTTTTTATAGTGGTTCCGGAACCAAACTTCTTTAATCTCCTTTCGGAACACTTGCCTTTGAAGCTCTTTCTCTTGATGTGTGCTTCTTCAAGATCCACCCAATGTGTGCCGGTACCGACGCTCCTCCTTGTAGTCGTCGCAAAACAATCACAATCCAAAACGATAGGAAACTGGTTATACCAAAGGTTTCCTTTCTTTTCTTCCTCTTTTCTT
Organism: Chimonanthus salicifolius; assembly: GCA_013350335.1. Lineage (NCBI taxonomy): Eukaryota > Viridiplantae > Streptophyta > Magnoliopsida > Laurales > Calycanthaceae > Chimonanthus > Chimonanthus salicifolius. The sequence goes on from CM023532.1 coordinate 11,543,141, forward strand.
CCCTTGCAAACTCAATCAATAGATTGGTTGTTTATGGCTTTTCTTTCCCCTCTCTTTCTCTCTGACAAACTCAATCAATAGCTTGATTATTTATGAATTTACTTTCCTCCTCTCTCTCTCAAACTCAATCCATATGATTGGTTGTATTTGATTCCCTAAGTGTAAGCACGAGTGAGAGAGTGATCCTTCTGTTAACCCTTGTTTAAGCTCACTGATAATGATGAGGGTCCAACTGATCCTTCCGAAGGATACCAACTGGTTACATAAAGATTAGTTTATATAGCGAAGGCAACCAGTTGAAGTAATGGTAATGTACTGACATGTTGGTCGCACCGAGGGGTCGGTGACTAGAAATATTACCATTACAATTTTGACCATTGTGCATTAAATGCACTCCCAACGGTAATATTCTTTCTTGGTCGACATGTAGTTGTAGCCGATGGGTCGACACTTATGGTACAGAGAGGTCGGTCCATATGAGAGGCTCGTTATGGTGCAAAACAAGCTTGACAGTAGTTTCCACTCTTGAAACCTATTACCTAGAACGACCTATCGCCCTTTACTGATGGGTCAGTCCTGGTACTCTCGATCGGTCTTTGATTGCTGATATGTCTGATTCTTTGAGAGGTCACATGAGTTCAAGGATCTCAAAACTCAAGATTTTTTATCAAGGAGTAGTTGACCATGAGGGGTCGTTTCAGCCTTTCACTGAAGGGTCGGTGCATACGAGACTCTCGATCAGAGGCAAACCCAGAATAACAGTGTAATGTTCTAGAACCTAATGTCATTTAGGCCGACCAGTCCTTGACCACGATGGGTTGATTCTGACTGTATCGAGGAGTCGTTGAGATAGACTGGTCATGCTAACAGTGAAACCAAATACATATTTCCAAGTTGGGTTCCAATTCACTGTCAAACATCCTCTCTAGGCTTTTTATGATTTAACCATTTGTTTCTCTAAGCCTAGGGATAGTCCTCTATGAGGTGTGGGTACCACCTAAAGTCATCTATGGCCATATTACCTATTTTGTGATTGCCATAACGATGAGCTTAAATTCGGTGGAGCGTGATCTTCATTCTTGATCACATTGGGTCTTCAAGCTTCCAAGTGTTTTTTTCCGAGTCATAGAATTGACAAACATAGGTCTTGGCCAAGCGGAGGCACTAACAGAATGCCATTTCAGCTTAGCCTGAAACGAATCTGCCATCTGAATTTGCCATTTCGGCTTGCCGAAGTCAAATCTGTCATTTCGGCTAGCCGATTTATACCGCAGTGGAAGGGTCAGTGATTTAGCCAGTGATCCAGTGAGCCGGTCAGTGAACCGATTTATACCGTAGTGGAAAGGTAAAATGGGCAATACCCTAAATCCCGTGTTTGGTTACACAATACGCTCGTGGGAGGATCGCTACCCTGAAAACAATTTGCTAAAATTAGAATATGAAGGCCAACTCTAAATTGATAGGATAAATTACTTAAATGATGATGATAAGATTGTCTATTTTTTGTAGAACTAAAATTAAAAGGGAAAAAATATTTAACTAAAGGCTTTTAGCCAAAGATTAATCTGTATAATCTTGATTTGTTGTCATTGGGTTTTGACATGGTGTGTTACTATGTTGGTAAATCACTGATATTTAACTTGAAAAATCATTTTTGATAAAAAATATGTAGTAAATTATTAAGGTATCTCCATTAAAATTTCAGCAACATGAGACTTACCAATTTACATACTCATAAGAATCTTAATACTCAATTTTATGCGGAGGATATTGTCAACTTTATAGGTATGTTTTGACGAGGAAAACTTAAATTAGGAGATTTTTTAAAAGGGACTTAGCAAAATCTCCACTATTAAAATTTCTTTTGACATTTCCTATTTAAAGTTCTTCTTTTTTAGGGGGTGGCCATTTAGACATGGGATTTTTTTTTCAACAGACACGAGTTTTTAAATTTTTACTGAAAATTATTATTTTGCCCTTTCGTGACAGCATGGTCCGGACGTGAGATAAAAACATTTTTCATTCATTCGGGCCATTAGATCGTTTGGACCATCAAATTGTTCGAACCATCAGATCGTTCGGACCATTTTTCATGCCTAAATTCTATCGTCCAAACTAAAGAATAAATATATATATATATATAAGATCATCCGGACCATCAGGAACGTTCGAACGATCTAATATTCTACTATATTATTTAAAAATAAAAAAGGGCAGATATTTAGATAAAAAAACTGTAAAAAAAAAGTAAATAAAGAAGAAGAAAAACTGACGAATATGTTTTTCCAAAACATGACCCATTTTTCTTATTTTAAATTTCCAACTACGGTTGTTCTACGTAATTGATATTTTAGAAGGAAAAATATAGTGTTGGACAACTTTGGATTTAAATTTTAATTGTCTAGATTTGGATTTTAAAAGGAAAAAAAAAACAAAATTAATGCTAATCTGTTATCTTTTTACTATCCATTGTCGTTTTTATGAAATTTAAAAATAAGTCTTAATTTTAAAAGAAGGCATGTATTTTTTCCTGTGACTCACCTTATGTCCTAGTAAAAAGCATGTAGTAGGAAAGAAACAAGTAACTTGAATTCTGTTGTGGCCATTATCTCCCCTTGTCAATTGTCTAAACGGATATAATGCTAACAGCTTGTAAGAGAATCATAAAAGGGTGAGTTATTGTTAATTTGTAGTAGTTCCTGAGTGTTAAGACTTAAGAAATTCAAGGGTTTTGAGTCTTATATTGAACGAAACTTGGCTTGCAATAGTATCCATTCAAAATCCTTTTTTCCAATGGCTTGCATGCCGTTGGAAAGGCATTTGAATGAGAGAGTTACATGCAAGCCTTTCCAAATTCTGGGGGTGGGCGGGGGGTGGGGGTGAGGGTGTTCATGCTTCGCTTTCGGACGATGGGATTTACACATGAATAATGGTTTGAACGATCTAATGGTCTGAACAAATGAAAAATGTTCGTATCTCACGTCCGGACCATGCTGACAAAGAAGGGCAAAATGGTAATTTTCAATAAAAATTTGAAAACCCGTATCTACTGAAGAAAAACCCCGTGTCTAAATGGACACCCTTTTTTAGGTCACCATGATTGGGTGTTTGTTAGGTGAATAATTTAATTAGTGATGAGAAATTAATCATAAGGCCAAATAGGTCACACCTAAGTTATTTTTTTTTCTTTTAAAAAATTGTAATTTCAATGAAAACTAACAAATGACATTGAAATTTCATTTGAAGAACTGCACTGAGAGTAATTTGTTTTCTTCTAAAACTCAAATATAACTACTTGATCTTAATAGTTGAAAACTTGAAATCACCAAAATTCTTCATAGAAAAAAGGACACCTGGTGATTTAGAACACTAAAATTGCATGACTAAAATTAAATTTAGAATAAAATTTGGTCAAATTCATTACGAGAATTTTCATTCCATTGTGTAGGTTTTCACCCAAATCCCAAATAAAGAAAATAACTGTGTGTGAAGTGCACTTATGAATTATTCTTTCCTCCAACAAATGGAGTTGGAGACGATAGCAGTCACTCTAAGAGGAATATGAAATGCCATGCTTTCATAGATGTGAAGAACTTGCTTTCATAGATGTGAAGAACTTTTACTTTGAGTGGCCTCTTTCTCCAAGCAAGAGAAGGATAAGGTTCTCCACCTATCTTCACCCATCCAAACACAAGTTGAATTGTATGAGATAGGGAGAATGAGAACTCTTCCATTTATTTTCTAATTTTCTTGATTTTTTAATTGTTTGCTTGGATTTGCCATTGTATTAAAAAATAACATTCACCAATGTGAGTGGAAAAACCTTTCTTACCACACGAAAAACAACAATATTGAAGAAAATAAAAACATAAAGGAGAAAGTCAAGTCAAATTATAACACTGAAATTTACGTGGTTCCATTTCAATACATGCACAATTTTAAACCAGATCAACTATGTTTAAATGCAAAAAGTCTAAGAAAAAATGACTTTGACCCTTATTCATACTTTAAAGACACAAATACGACTTAAATAATTGGATGAAAATAAAAGATCACCAAACTTCTATCTATACTTTTGTACACAAACATCCTACGCTTAAGGGTTTTATTATGCGATAGACCTTTGACTTTGATAAACTCTACCTCAATGGGTTCACCCATTTCCCGTAACTTTCAAGAAAAGGCAATTTAGCTATATTATCTCCTCATTATATTCTACCTCCTTTTTATCACCTCTTGATTAAAATAAAAAACACTAAATTGCTCTTGATTTGTGACCCTTTCATGTCTACTTTGAGAGGTATTCTCCATTTTTTTATTAGCTAATTTTCAACTGTCTTAACTTAAAATATGATAAAGGTAAGATTTAGCTATATTGTCCTTATCTTTTGATTTATTTGTTTCGAAAATGTTAGGATAAATCTCACATTGATTGAGAAGGGAGAGATTTAGAGACTTAGATTTGGGTTACTCCACCTATTAGATTAGTCTTTTGGATTGGATATCCAGTCCTAACAGAAAATGATCACTTTTTATCATTGTTTGAAAACTCAAAAACTTAACTTTTTGTTGGATCTAGTCAACTCGAAAATTCAGTCGAGTTTTGTAATATTATTTTATTTTTCTATATACACAAATTATATGTTTAAAAATAAAAATTATTGTAAAAAAATAGCAAAAATAGTGCTTACAATAAAATAAAATATATGATTTTGATAATAGCACATTTAAAGTGAAATTAATAAGGAAAAGTGAAAAATAGGAAAATGAAAAAAGGAAAATATTAATAGATCCCAAAAAAAAGGCTGAGAATCAAAACAAAAATAAGGAAAGAAAATAAAAAATACAAAATTGAAAAAGAAAGGGAAAACAAAGAGGAGGAAAAATAAAAAAAATGATAAATAAAAAAGAAATAAAATAAATTAATGAAAAAAATAAATAGAGAATAAAAGGAAAAGGCAATGAAGGAAATAAACAATATTGAATTTTTCTCCAAATAAAGAAATATAATAGAAGAATAAGAAGAAGGGAAATGTAAAATAAGAAAATCTCCCATTCTCGTGCTTTTCTTGCTTCTCTCTCCATTCCTCTCACTTCTAGAACATTAGAAATAATGGTTCCTATCTTCCATATGACTTTCGTATCCCGCTCACTAACAAATGAGAATATTGAATTCATTTTTTCATAGGCAAGACTCCGTGACTACACTTAGAATACGTGATGGTCGGCTTTGGTGTCAAAATTGTGCACGAGGTACAACTAAAGTCAAAGAATTGAGGTTCTAAATGCGTAGAGATTTTTGAAATGCTCAAGAATGACCTGGAACCGTTGAGAAGAATCTGGAATGTCGTCGAAGGTTTCAGATGATTCAAAAAAACTCTTCGAGGTACTAAAGTCATGTGGAGTTCTTTAGAATACTATAGAGTTCTCTAACATAGTGTAGAAGAGTATAGAGTCTTGCAGAACGTTGTGTAAGTGCGTAGAAGTCTAAAGAGAGTTGTGTGGAATGTTATAGAAATTTATAGAAGTAGTAGTCTAAAGAGAGTCTAGAATTGTATAGGAGTCTAGAGATTTTTACAGTGTTCTAGAGTGTCTAGGAATATGACAAAATACATAAGACATTTTGTAGGGAATCGTTAGATTGGTGACACTGGACACAATCTGAGTCATTCAAGCTCAAAGTCTCAACTATAAAAGGAGGTGGAGAGCTCATTTGCAAAAACAACATCTATAAGACCTCATATGCTTGAGGAATGAGTCAAGCTAGAGAAGAAAGGTGTGCTTGGGAAATAGTTGAGCTTCCCAAGTGTGAAGCTTGTTAGATAGCTTCAATTGTGTGAGAGTGTGAGTGCTTGCAAAATGATTCAGACCTTCTACTTCTCATTGTGTTAATCAATATAAGTTCAGATTGTGTTTGCTGAAACTTTGGTGTTCCATTTTTATCTCATTCTTGTGTTCAAGTTGTGCGGATGGTTTTGTGTGATCTTAGTAGTCCATAGAGAGACCAAATTAGTGGTAAAGCTAACTTGCATGACAACGAATTGTTTGATTGATTGCCAACGAGACTGAATAGAGGGAGGATTCGCGAGTCTCATGACTTAAGTCTTCCTAAAACTCAATGACTACTTGAGTTTTGAACGAGTTATTATATTTTTTACAAGTCGAAACACGTCCAAATCAAGTGAGTTTTTAATCTATGCCCATGGTCTCGGTTTTATTTTATCTTTCCAAGGGTTTTTTTTTTTTTTTTTGAGCAGTAACAAAGCGATTTCATTAAGAAACGAGAACAAGTACACACGATTAGGAGGGTCTAACAGTATTAGACCCAAGATAAAAGATCACCAGGAAAAGATAACAGTAAAAAGAACAATCTATACAAAACAAGAGCTACAAGAGGAACATATAAACCTCATAAAAAGAAAACGCCTGAGCAATGGTCCAAAACTCCCAGTTTGGCAAAATAATCTGCCACACCATTGGCTTCTCGCCTGATCTGAGTGAAGGAAACATCCATCCCAGCAACTAGATCTCTGACCTCCCTAACTGTAATGATCAATTTCCATGAGGGGCGCCTTAGTCCCTTAGCCCATTTGATCGCATTTGCCGAATCCCCTTCAATGATTAATTTTCCAAGCCCATAGGTTTTCCAGATGATTAAAGCTCGCCTAATACTAAGGATTTCCACCTCATTAGAATCTCTAACTCCAACTGACTCACTGAAGATGATAGAGGTAGTTCCCTTGTGATTCTTAAGAAACCCCTCAATCCCTGCTGGGCCCGATTTTCCTCTGACTACCCCATCCACATTAAATTTCATGACTGATTGTTCTGGGGGAGTCCACCTTTCTGAGGAGCGCACTATCCTTCTATGTCCCTTCATACAGCCTTCCCAAGATGATAGCAAATCCGAGGGTTTTAAACCGCTAAATTCCTTTCTAGAAAGGAGCCAAACGCAGAGTCTCCAATGTGCTGATTGTAAGAGCTCATTAATGTCTGAAGTCTTTCCTTCAAAGACCCTAGCATTTCTTTCCTTCCAAATGGTCCACAAGATAACTGCCGGAATCGTGTTCCATGCCAATTTTACTCTAAAAAACAACCTCGATAGGAACCACGATTCCAAGGAGCCTACACAAGTTCTATTGAAGACCCACAAAATATCTAAAAGGTTCATTAGGCTAGTCCAAAGACTCCAGACTATTCATAAACAATTATTTTTTTCCATTGAATCACAATGACGCAAGCTATTATATAATTATAAATACACGATGATATTATTTTCTTGAAACCTATCTTTGGTGTTTGAAATTATATAGAATTGCTTGAATCACAATGACACAAGCTATTATACAATTGTAAATACACGACTATTCTTTGCAACATCTGTACACCTCTCTATATACACATACTGGATTCAAGCGATAGAAAAATAATCCCATGAAAAGTGGTCTAAAGAGGTTTGAGCATGAATAGAATCCAACACCTGATCCTCGGGCCTACCCTTCATGTGATAATAGAAAAGTAAATTAGACATGAGAAACAAAAATTTGTAAATCGAAACCTTTCAGACATTCATTCAGAGCTTACCAAACAAATTCAAAATAAAAGAAGAAAGCCTATCCATGGTGACCATCCATCATTCATGAGTTGCCATGGCTCTCTTCTTCGCTTTCAATTTTATTTAAAACACAGGGTTGAGCAGCCTCTTCCTTGTCGATAGGACCGCCGCGGTCGCCGCCTGCATCCTTCTCAACTCTCCTGTACTTGTACCACGAGGCCCAAAAGAGGTAATTGGCGAAGTTGATCACACTAAGAACAGCCAAGAACCAATAGAAGAGATCCAAATGGTTGTCGTTGAAGTTATCTCCATGCAACCATCCTTTCCTACTCTTAGCAAGCCTCTTTGTCACACAATTTATGGCGCCCACAAAGGCACTGCTGAGGAAGAATCCGAGAGACAGTGATAGAAAGGAGAAAGAAGTGGAAAGAGATCGCATGCCCGCCGGAGCCTCGCTGTAGAAGAACTCCATGAGGCCGACGAGGGTGAACATTTCGGCGATCCCGAATATGCCGAACTGGAAGGACAGCCAGAAGATGCTTATTTGCTTCCCATCTCTGTTCATTGAGTTCTTCCTCTTTACTTCCACGAAGCCGGCCACGGCCATGGAAATGGCAGAGAGGACAAGGCCCACTCCGACTCTCTGAAGGTGGGTTATGCCGGTAGGATGTTTGGTGATCTTCCTCGCGAAAGGAACAAATAAGAACTCGTAGATGGGAATGAGGATGGACATGAAGACGAGCGGGATTACGGGGATAGACGGCGCCGGCACCTTAAAGCCGGTGGAGCCGAGGTGGAGATCCATCGAATTGCCTTGTTCCACTGAGAGTGTCTGCAATTGAGCTAAGCATGTGTTCATTATAATGGTGCTGGCCAAGATGGGAATCATTCTCACTAAGATCTTCATTTCTTCTACTTGGGTCACAGTGCAGAGTCTCCATTGCTCTGTTTTCATACCTTCGCCAACAACAGCAGCTCTGTCCAACAACCTGCTTGCCATTCATTCATTTTAATTATTTAATTTAATTTTATGCATCTCTTTAAATAAGGAAGAAAATAATTCATATATAATTTAGTCTTTATTAAAAGATACAATTAAAACTTCGAAAATAAAAATGTAAATACACCAATAAGTCCAAAATGGCGGTATATGAGTAGGATATTTCATATGCAAAAGATTTAGAGAGAAAAAATTGACTAAATCATTATATAAAATAATATATTTCTGTGTTTTTGTAAAATATTTAAACAAAACAAAGACTTAAAAAACTATGTATGAAACTTAAACTTTTTTTGGTGGCAAAAATTTAAAAAATTTAAAACTTTATCAATAATATATGTTAGGTTGGAATAAAATTTAAAACTACACGAATGATCTTAAAAAAGAGAATGCTTAAATTATGGTCTATGCATACACCATTACACGCCGTTCATTTAGTTGACCCTTTTAAGTACAAAAATGAAAGGAATGATAAAGCTTGGATAGAAATGGGAAAAAATGAATTTAAATTTGATTGGTAAGTTTGAAATTTTGATCTATCTTTTTGTCATATTAGTATTAAAAAGAGTAAAAAATATGTGAAAAAACTAAAGAAAATAAATAGAACAACAACCTCCGGCTTCCTGAGGCGGAAGGTAACCAATTGAGCTACACCCTTGTGAGTACATTTTAGTTTACTACATTTAGACCAAGACAAAACTGTATCGAATTTAACACATGATTCATAAATTTTAATTTATTATTTTCAAAATTTGCATTTGAATACGACCTTTCATTGTAAAATACAAACTGAAGTTGAAACTTAAATTTGACAAAATGTAAAATTCAAACCAAGCTAAAAAAAATTTATGGAACTAAAATTTTGATATCTTAGCTAATCTAGATGTCTACTTTAATTTTTAATATTTAGATAAAACTAACAAGTATGTCTGACTTTAATTTTGAAATTAATAGATTAAAATTGTTTAGCATGTGATGAATTCAAGGAAAATTATTTTCACAAAGAACTTATAAAAACTCTGGGATTTTTACAAATTAACCAAAAATATTGCAGCAAGTGGTGAAATAATGACCTATTAACAACATTTTAATAATGTAGTTTGTGCATGGAGGTTCTCTAAAAAAATATTGTATCAAAATATTGGAGAGGACCGTCTATTATTGAAAAAGCAACTGGAATTTCTAATGTGGCATTATAAATATATAATATATTGTATATTTATGGATTATACTAATAATTCTAAATACAAATGGATAATATTTAGATTATTCAAACATTATAATTAGTTCAGCTACATTTTCTAATTATTTGATCTGAATACAAAAGATGATAGTGAATTAAAAAAGTAATATAGACCATAAATTTTATTCTATTATATCAGGTGCTTCGAAATTTTAAATAGATTAAATTTTAATATATAATTAATGTAAAGAGGGTCAGGCCTCTTAGGCTGCGTTTGGATGGGGTAAGGGGTAACATGATATTACCCCCATTACTCTTGTTTGGTAATGGAGGAGTGAGGGTAAAAATTCAAATTCTTACCCCTCTCCTCACTTTTTGAAAACTCTTTGGAGTATAAGGGTTTTGAGGAACCCTTGTCCCTCTTTGCATCTATAGAGCAAAATTATTTTAAAATATTTTTTAATTGATTAATATTATGTAATAATTATATTTCATAAATTCAATTTTTATCTTTTATATTATATAGATTTGATAAAAAATATTAATTATCATAAAGTTGTTTATATGTCAATTTATCCTTACTTACATTTATCAAACAGGATTTTTTTTTCTCTCAGGATAGGTTTTGACTTTACCCTTATAATTACCAAATAAGATAAGGGTAACACGTGCATAAGAGTAACCTATGTTCAAGGGTAACCCTTGATCAAAGCTAACCCTAGGTAACCCTGTAAAATTTACCCCTCATCCAAACGCAGTCTTAGAGAACCCGACTAATTTTTAGGACATGTACATGCTTCTCTACCTACACACTAGGTAAGCATATGAGGAGTGGTATTTTGGGATGGAATGGAAATCGAACTCACGACTCCCGCTTTCTAAGGCAAATTCCCGATCATCACTCCAACCCCTTCGGGTTCCTAAGGAGGGTCACTTTTTACTTAGCAAAATTGTTGAAATTAAAAAAATATTATATATCATAAGTTTTTACAATGCAATAAAAGAATTTCTTGCTGCGGTTGCACTTTGCAGTGGCAGAAAGGTTAAAAGATGACAGCAATGTGAACATCACCTAAATTGGTTGGTATGTAAAATTTTTCCTCCATCAAGGTATGCTTCTTTATCATGAATTTCGTATAGTTCACCAGAGTCCTCTGGTAGTGGCAAATTTCGGTTCCGAAAAGCAGCCATTACAACCTGAAAATTGTCACAAATAATGTCAATTTTGTTCTCTTATATTCATTTATGCATGAATTTATATGTCTTTATTTGTTTATCTATATATTCATTGAGTTTTAAGAGAATGATATATAACCATCTATTTCGCCTGGGTGATAAATTTGGAAGAGAGAGAAACGTAACGAGAGAATTCGCCGATATGTATTAGCACCGATACGGGTGTAATGGCCCACCGTATCAGCACACCGAATTTTTAATCCATGTTGAGGAGTCTATAAGAGTGGACACTAATATATTGTGGATGGATACATTTGAAAGATATTTTTAAGACACTTTTTTTTAAGACCAAGGTATCTAAGTCTCTTAAAGCACTTGACTAATTCTTGGAATATATACAAATCTCTCTTTCTGCACACCAAGTAACACTATGGAGAGCTGCATTTTCAGAATAACTTTTATTATGAAAAATTGAGTCCATTCGATTTAGAAGGTCATAATTGAAGAATCTAAAGATCAAATGTGGGTAAGTTTCACATGCATTCTAATTCAAAATGGGGTCAATATAGAATGTAAGCCCCAACATAATTTATGATAAAAAAAAAAGTATACCTAACATATAGAAATTTTAGCTTATATTTATGTACATTTGTAGAAAGAGACGAATGCAATTATATAATTAATTACAAAGAGGTCCACTCAATGTTCTTGAAATGGATAAATGGATGGATAAATAAGGAATCATAATATTCTTCAGATCAACTTATGAACATAAAATCTAAATCATTGAACATTTTTTTTATTTTAATACTTGTTCTAAATAATGACAATGATGTATTGGACTTTATTAGGTTATATGGAACTTGATTATCATATATATATATATATATATGTGTGTGTGTGTAAACTCTAATAAAGACAATATATAATATCTCTTTTCGTGCGAGAAAATAGATAAGTGAAAATTTTAACAAGGATTGGCTATCACTTCTTCGGTTTTTTTGCTTTTGATTATAGTAGATCTAGTTTGAATCTATGGACGTAAAGAAAGAGAATCACGTAAAATCTCTATCTATTTATGTGTGTTTGATCTATAGGCTTTTTTTTATTATTATTATTTGTGTGCTTTTATTATCAAACAGACACAAGTTATAAACTAGAGAGAGAGAGAGAGCACCACCTGAAGAACCCTAATGAGGGGGCTGTCTCCTGGCAATCGAGGGCGGTAGAAAGGCTTCCCAAATGCGAGAACTACAAGACTCACAAAGGCAGCCAGCAAGGAAATGAAGAAACCTTGATCCCATGATTTTTGGGTACTAACATACACAATCACCGTCACTCCTATAGTGGCACCAACAGTTACGCTAAGTAGGAGGAAGTTGAAGAAACTTGCCATCTGCTTCCTTTCCTTTGGATCAGTCTGGTCAAATTGATCGGCACCCAGAGCTGGAAATGCTCCTCTAACCCCACCTGCACCCAATGCCAGAAACAACAGCGAAGTATAAAATAGAATTTTATCACCACCTTTCAAGCAATTCTTTTCACATTCTATCGCCGGATGAAGCTTTGGATAATGAGCTTGAATCGTGAGCATCATATAACCCTATCACCCAAACAGCAAAAATAACAATATAAGTTCACAACATATAACATTTAAAATATCTCACAAGAATAGCAGGAAAGAGTAGCTTTAATCCAAACCGTCATATGCATCCAACAGTCAGGGCCGGTCCTGAGATCTTCTAAAATCTCAAGGGGCCTAGGCAGAGTGAGATTTTAGGGAGCCTTTGTGACTGTGGCTCTAGGTGGTGGCATAGACCGCTTATACTCAGGGCCGGCTCTGCCAACAACTTAGTCAAGTGTAAAGAGAATATTCTTACTTCTTAGAAAGTCGGGCCGGTAGAGCTGGGTTTTAATAAACCCAACGCAATTCATGTAAAAAATTATTGAACCTGACTCTATCCGACTTGAATTGCTGACCCGAATTGCTCAACCCAATTGGACCCGAATTAGTGACCCAACTCAACTTGAGTGATGGCCCGAATGGCTGGCAAGACTCAACCGAATGCTATATTAATTTTTTTTTAATAGGCCGCGTTAGGTCAATTTGGGTCGAGTGGGGTCAATTTTAAAAAGGTTTGACTTAATCCGATCTGAATTCAATACGGGTTTTTCTTTCTTCAACCAAAACCGACTCCAATTTTAAAAATATAAAACCCAACTCACTTTATTTTTTGGGTTGGATCATATCACCCGACCCAAGTTTCACCACCTAACGGGATCCAATTATCTTTTATTTAAACTATGGGAGGGAGAAATTACCAATAGTCCAATTGCTCCAAAAGTAAGGCAAGTATTAAGCCTGGTGAGGTAAGTGTCTGAGATGAAACCTCCCAGAAGGGTAAGCAAGAATGTCCCGCCCATGAAGTTAGTGGTGGTGGTTGCAGCTCCAGAAACATCAAAGTGCATCACTACCATAAAGTATATGACCAAGCTCGTCATGTTAGCTACAAAAGCCATGTTGTCGAGCCCGGACATGACTGGAAAATTAAAAAGAAACAAGAAAATGATCAGTGAGTCTTATAACGAAAGAAATCAGCAAGTTGTTCAACGAGTCCATCACTTGTTTTTCTTCTTTGTCACCATTCTTTGGTTCTTAAATTAATGAAGTCAAGTTTTAGAAGTTTTCTTTCTTATTTGTAATGTATCTTTTCTCTTTACATACAGTAAAGGGACTATAGAGAATGGACTGGACTCACCAAAAAGAAACATGGTAGCTCTGAATCCACCTTGCCTTGGGTTCCATTTGTAATGTGTTTTTAATCCTGTTTCAGAAGCTTCCTTGTATCGATCCTGCATGTTCAATCGATTAGAGATAGAGAGATAAAAATCATAAAAAGTCTGTGTGGACAGAGAATGAAGGGTCCCTTTGATTTTAGGATCGAGTGATGTTAGGACTTGGGTATCTAGTCCAAAAGACCAGTCTGTTAGGTGATGTAATCGAACACCTTTATAAATTCCTAGATCTTCCTTTACACTTCCAATGTGGGACTCGTTCGCAGCTCTAACAATCCCTCCTTAAACGAGACCAGCCATCCTGTCCGCTTAGGGAATCTCGTGAGTCCACATGGGATAGACCTGATTTTAAAAACACTTGTTAGGACCTGAGTATCCAACCCAAAAGACTAGCATATTAGGTGGAGTGATCCAAGTCCTTTATAAATTCCTAGATTTCTCTCTACTCTTCCACTGCGAGACTCGTTCTCAACCCCAACAATCATCTCCTCGTACGAGGCTAGCCATTCCGTCGGCTAGAGGATCTCCTGAGTCCACATCAAGTATTCTGAAATTTAGCTTTGATACCACTTGTTAGAACCTAGGTATCCAACATAGAGGACTAACCTTTTAGGTAGAACGACCCAAATCCTTTATAACTCTCTAAATCTCCCCCTACACATCCAATATGTGACTCATTCGCAGCTTCAACAAGTGAGAATAAAATGGTTGGATGAATTTAGACCCGACCCAAAGTTTATCCAGCCCATTTCATTCTGCTCATTTGTAAAATGAAAGGAGCTCAAAAAGAAAATTCATGAATGGGTTGTGGTTATGTGATAATAGCTTACCATTTCCATGTGTGGGGAGAGGAAGTGTGATGGGAGAGGTGAGTGTGAGTAGAGAAGAAACATAAAGTAGAGTGGAAGCTTCGTCTAGGCCGCTAACTTTATTGGATTCACCGCTCTTTGCTGTCTCCTTTTGTCATCCAAGAGGAAGAAAATGGCATTTACTGGATGTTAAGATAATCAATCACTTGCGTGCATGGAACTTCCATTCACTAGAATAAATTCCTGCCACTTACAAGAGCTGTTCTTCTCACTAGATGTTATCCTCCAGCCAACTTATGCTGTATGCAGCCTCGTGAACTCCTCAATCTCACTGACGGCGCCGATCCCTCTCGTTGAAAAAAAGTATATTCCTTCAGGTGAAGAATAAAAAAAGGATTTTGTAGCGTTAGTTTTTCTCATCTTGTATCAAATTTAAAGAATTTATAATTTTGTCCTTATTTCCTTGGGCTGCAATTCGGGTTGGGTTTTGGCCCGACCCCTATGACCCGACCCGAGAAATCATGCGGGTCGGGTCGAGAATTTTGGATCAACGGGTTGGGTCTGGTTGAGAAGATAAAAAACCGCATGAAATTAGGATCGGGTCGGATTGAGGATTTTACAAGTTAAACTGATCCGACCCGACCCAACTCGACCTGACTAGAATGTGGGTCCGGTCAGAATTTGGGTTGATTCGGGTTAGAATTCGGGTCGGGTCGGATTGTGAAGTTCCGGTTGAAAATTCGGATCGGATTCCATGTATATCAACTCGGGTCGGGTTGGGTTTTAAGGAACCCGACCCGCCTGACCCGAGTTGAAGCCCTATTATTTCCTTTCTTCTCTTTTTTATTTTTTTCTCTTTCTCAAAAATAAGAACAAAATTAGAATTTCTTTTAAATTTGTGCACCTCATGGTGCAAAAATCACTACCTAAAAAAAATGCGAACACTGTAAAGAAACCTTTGAAGTCTTACCTGAATTTTTAGATATTGAGATGGGTCATATATCTTATCATTGAATATATAGTGAATAATAAGAACAATTGATTGTATAAAATTTAAATCTCATCCAATTATATTGATCTTATAGTTTTAAATTCTAAAAATGTATATATATTATAAAACCATTATTTTATAGCCCATCTAGTCATGTTGAACAGTTTTTTCTTTCAGTTATATCATTTATTAAATATTTTATTTATTCTACTCAATAATATTAAATTCATTTCATAACAAATATATATTTTTTCTAATATAAATAAATTATGAGGACTTGACCTGACCCCACCTATGGATAATATTGTTTGCTTTGGGCCCCACGTGGGTGTCTGTAGGGTTTTCAAAAACCTTTCCTTTTAAAGTGATTTGAGCTTGATTTATGTTCAAATTTTTTAGTTAGTTTGTGTGGAGTTACTCCTCATCGACTTATATAGTGTGTGTGGATTCTGAAGTTTACATATATTCGTTGGGATTAGTCTCATCTCCAATATGAAGTGGAGATACTCATTTATAAAAAAAATCTGAATGCCTCCATTTAATAAAAATGATACTATAAAATTTCAAAAATCACAAATAAATGATATAGTGCAGGACTATACTCATCTTTCCTACACTTTAATATTTCTCAATATTGTATTAAGTATTTATTTCAAAACATTCATATAAAATAACTACTAATAATTTTTTATTGTTGAAAATTTAATTTTAAAATGTTTAAGTAATTCTGCATTCTGAATGGGTTCTGTTGATTCACTAAATAACAGATTTTGAACATAAATTTTATATTATTTTAAATTAAACTAATAAATATTTGACCTTCTTGTATTTTCTATAATTTTCTACAATAAACTAATTGAGTATATAAAATTGTATCTTGTAAAAAACTTAGTCATTATCAATATTATTATCATCATTAAAGTGATTTATCTCTTCTATTTAAAGTTGACACTTATTCACCAACCACCTTTCACATTTTGTCTTGAATTTACAATATAATGATTACAATAATAAGAACTTACCAACTCCACCATGATTTTATCATATTTAATATAACTTTGTCTTTGGATTCTACCTCATGATTCCAACTTTTAATTTAACATTAAATTTAATATAATATTAAAAGTTTTGAAATAAAACTCAACTAAAACTATATGATAAATTATATTGAAAATCGAGAATAATAAACTTATCATGTGTGAGACTTATCATTGAAAATGAAAAATATCTACTTTGAACTAGGCATCATATGGAGAGAAAAAAATACTCATATTTTTATAAGTAGGCATTATTATAATGCATATTTTTTTATTAATGTCATGTGGTAAACTTTCTTAGACTGGAGGCAAAATTTGAGTCTCATCCAACCATCTTACCTTTGTGATAGTGAATATTGTAAACTTATTATTATAAACTGTTAATTTTTATGATTTATCTAATTAAATGATAGAGTTTCTCTTTAATTATCTTATCATAAAGCTTTATATAGATCTCTTCCAACTGTTTTTCAATAAATGTATAGTCTCCTTAAAGAAAATCAACACTCCAACCTTCTAAAATACTTTTAGAAAGTGTGAGAGAGTTTGGTCAATTGAATTTATTTATTTTTTTGAATTTACGTGTGGGAAACCACGGGATACCCAGCGTAAAACCCTTACGGATGAGCCCACTATCGCTAGGGCACACCAAAGTTAGGCCATAGGGGCTCGAACCAGCAACCTCCCACTTTCTGAGACGGGTGGTAACTAGTTGAGCTACACCCGTGTAGGTAGTTTAGTCAATTAATTTGTGCACAGGAAGGTATAATTGTACATTTACATGATTATTATATCAAAGACTTAGATTAGATTATTACAATATCTGATGAAAATGATTTTTGCTATGACTTTGATTGAGATGGTAGGCTTTTAGTAAACGAGGCAACACTTTTTTAAAAAGGAGCATTTGATCCGGTGGTCAGTTGGATTTATCATTGAAATGGAACATTTTGGTATTTCACTGCAGGCATTTTTGGCAATAAAAATCTAAGAAGAGGATGAGGTTCAACTTGACTTAATTGAAGAATTTATAGTCCAATTTTATGCAAGGACCAATGGAGATAAAAAGAAGACCTCATGATCTTTCCAATGCATCAAATTTCACCTCAATTGGAGTACAGATGAGTGAGATATCTAGCTTTAGAAGACCACATGATGATTTGGGCTTCCAAATGGGACCCATTGCATATGTGGCAGCCACATGGACGAATTTAACATATCATCAGCCACCTCACAGCCACGTGGCATGCCAATATGGCAAGGAATCCAAACAAGTAAGTAGATGGGCGTATAGAGCTTGTGGACTACATGTTCCGTTAAGGAAACTTTGGATTTGGAAAGTGAATCATTGGCAGAGAATATGGTTTGACTTTGCAGACATGTTTAAAGTATCAAATGATATCAATTTTGGAAATCTTATTTAGTTACAATTCCAAGGAATCCAAATTTGCCAATTTCTATATACGTAGACAAAGTTAGATCATTTTTGTAACCAAGCATCAAGAGAATTGTAAGTAGGTGGTGCATGTGGACAAAGTCAGCCATTTAGGAATTGATTCATGAAATCAATTATTCTAGAATGCTATAATTTCATATTTTCTTGAGTGATCTTTGCATAGTATCAGTTTTCACCAAAGGAAGTCTTGGCCTTATCTAATTATTCTAGTGAGAATTTGAGGTTTTAGCCCATCCTCTTTGGAGCTCTATTTCCGATCAATCTGGGTGAGCTATCATGAGGCGTATTTCGTCAATGTTGGTCCAAAAATCTTCCGAGATGTTGGGGTTCTTTGAGTCCAGGTTCTCTTGGAATTCTATCAAATTACCAAGTCGGTTCTTGCGAAATTCCTCAATATTTCGGTGGAGAAATAGGTAGGCGTTAAATCCCATCCTACCTTTCATCACATTTCAAAAACGGTGATATAATAAAATATTTATATATATAAATTATAAACTTTAAAATAGTCAAAATTACTCTATGACACTATAATTAATTTTTCAAATAATGATAAATACAGTTTCCCTAATTGAGATTTGAATGCTCATTCTATTCATATTTTAATTAAAATATTCTATTTTAAAATTCAAACATTGAAACAATGGATATGAAAATTTTGGATAAAATAAATAAATAAATCTTACCCTCTCAGTTGGACAACTTTCTCACCTCATTTAAATCTCTTTCTTCATTTGTTTTATTTTATTTTTAATAGATTCAAAAGACTATAATATCTTTCTTTTTAAATAAGAGATGAGGATATTAAAATAAATTAATAATTTCTAAATTATCAACTATGATTAGGCTTTAATGCCCTTACTTTTTAATTTATTATTGAGAAAACAAACTCTTCTCTCTCTTCCTTCTGATCTAGCTTATTTAAATAATGTTAGATCCGCTAATGAAATTTAGCTACAAAGTATAATTTTTTTTTCTCCTGTATATTCATTAAATATTGGAGCATATTGTTCAAAAGAAAAATCACTAGTTGTTGGTGCTTGTTCATCTTCTTTTTTATTTAATTTTTATCTTTTTTGCTGAATTTTCATTTTATAGTTCAAGACGAGTCAAATCCTTCCAAATCAACAAATCTAATTTTAGAATATTTTCCTACTTTTATCCATCTTTACAAAAAAAATTATATATTTTTTAGTTATTGACATAACAAAAGTGTGAAAAATCAATCCGATTCACTAAATTTAATACTAAAAGCTATTGTTTTAACAAATTTTCTCTATTTTAAGTTTTCATTAAGTTATCTCGACCTCCACTAAATAAATGGTTAAGATTTATTTAATAATCATGTAAAAAAAATTTTATTTATATCTGTAGACCAATTTCACCCCCAATGCCCAATTACCCAATACCCCTAGATGTTATAGGGATATGAATCTCTCCCACACTTGGGCCCCCAACCAGCACTATTTTGGCAATGGTTCTTCCCTAGTGAGCCTTCAATTGACTTGACAAACCAACTCTGCTGGGCCTTAGGGTAAGTTATGGGCCCTAGACTCACCTAATGTACCCGACAAATGCTAGCAGGCTCGAAGTAAACATTCATGCTTGTTATTAGACCTAATGACCCAACCACTCTTGTTATCAAGTCCAATTAACCTTGAATCTGTGTTGCACTAAGCTTACCTTAGGCGATGTTTCATTGATTTTTTATGTTTTATTTAAAAAAAAAAAAAAATTGGATGAAAGAGTTTTAGTTGAATTATATCAATTATAAATACATCTGATCATCTTAATGTTAGGATATGGGCTTCCATCTCAAAAAAAATAACATGTTAAGTGGAGTAACTCTAATACTTTATAAACCTCTAAATCTCCCTCTACACATTCTAATGTGTGACTCGTTCACAGCAGTCCCAACAATTCCTCTGACGAATGAGATCACTCAAAAGAAGTGAGAAAGGAGAGAATTGAAAGGGAGAATACATGTTAAAATAATAATATATAAAAAAGAGCACGTGAAGTTTACTCCTAATTTGTCAAAGATTGAGATCCACTTGAAAGTGGCCGGAAAGTTCAAACAAGATTGAGAGACTGGCAAAGTTCAACTCGTTGACTTACTCGCAAATCAAAGAAACTATATTGAGATCCACTTGCCCGAGGTTGGTGGAATAGTAGAATAGTTTAACAAGATTGAAGAAAACTCAGTGGAGTCTAACCTAAATCAGTCATAGAACTTGATGCAACTGAAATGAACTTGAATTTCAAACTTTTAACTATGATTTCCACAATTTTGAATTTCAAAATTTTAATTAACTCATTTTTATTATTTAAATGAATTCTCATTTTTTAAATTTTCAAAAGATTTTATTTGCATCTTTTAAGAACAGCCGTTTAATAGAAAAATTTCCAGAGGTCTATTATTTTAAATTGGTTTTTTCTAATGATGCTTGACAATTTAAAATCTTAAAAATAAGACTCTTGCGCCCTTTATAGTTTTGGGTTTATTGACCTTTGAAATCCTTTTATTTTTATGAATTGTTAAGTGTCTCAACTTGATTTTAATTCAGGTTCAAATCCCTCTGAATCACTTCTATGATATTATTCCTCGACAACTTATCAATGTGTGTAGATTGAGAGGTTTATACATCCTCGTGGGATTAGTCTCACTTCTAGTTTAAGGTGAGGATACCCATGTTAAAAAAAAGTATTTCAATTTGACATTGACACATTGTTTTTAAATTAAATTCTTCTATCTAAAATTATATAAAACGTTTAACCATTCCATGCTAGAGATGCCCATTTTATTTTAATCTACGAGCTACATAGAGATTCATTATTCAATCAACTCAAAAAAAAAATGAAGTTAAACAAAATAGAGTGAGAAAGTAAAATTGAAAAGAAAACAAAAAAACTCTTAGAAGAACAAACATGCTTAAATAGTGCCTTAAACTAATTTTATCTTCAGCCTTCAAAAGGAAAAACTACATTTCCAAATACAATTGACTTATTCTTATTATGCAGCGACACTACCACATCAGAATCTACTTTCCATTGTGCTGAAAACAGCCTCTAAAAGCTCAGTTAGGTGGTGGTGGAGGGGCATAATGTAGTGGAGGCTTCATATGAATGTGATTGTTGCTCTGAGGCGGAGGTGGTGAACGTCTTGGAGCCCTGAGATCCGTAAACGACTCTTTTTCCTCCAAAACTTCATCATTCTTACGTAGATTGCAACCAACACCGAATTTCCGGCCAAGTGCATTTTCTTCCTTTTGGGTAAGCTTTCCACAATTGAAACACTGCTCATTCTCTGCGAGAACTAAAATTTTCAGCCAATTCATGTTATAAACATGTGTAGTAAGCTGAGAGAGTTGGCTTGGCCGTCAAGAATCTACCTGTGCCTGAAAGGCAAGATGTCTTGAGTTAAGTCACTTTCAACACAAAATGGCCACTCTCTATAATATTATTTAATCTGTGTGGATAAAGAGATTTACACATGTTCCAAAAATTAATTAGATACTCTACTGGACCAAGATATCTTGGTCTTAAAAAAATACAATAAAGATCCAACATACTTTTTCTACTTGAATTTCGAATAAGTTGTCATGGAGTAAAGATCAGCACTTCTAAAATTGACAACCCGGGACAATTTAATTTTGTAAAAAAACCTTAAGTTGCATCAGACTGGTGTAAGTGAACTTGGATCCATCTCAGTTAGTCTATTAAAAGATTAAGGATGACTCTTATTGGAGGAATATATAATTATAATCTAATGAAATTAAAAGTTGAAAAGAATACTATCCATATAAAAACTGAACCAACTTTCAAATCTCATCTTAATTTTCAAATAAATCAAAATATATATGGACTGATTTTAAAATATTTAGTAAACATAAATAAGGAGTGAATTGCAGTACCTGAAAGGGCAAGGTTCATTTGAAAGCTGAAGAGACTGACCAAAGTGAGTGAAAGTAACAGCAGTAGCCTTGGAGAGAACTCCATGAGACAGAGAGAGATGTTTGGCACTGCAAATTTAATGAACAAAAACTTTAAATAAGAATTTAGATTTCTATTTATTTAATATTTTCGTGTATTCCACTCTTCCCCAATCCTTTTTCTCCTCAACAGTGTGAATACCGGTTGGAATTCTTAATGGGTTAGGCGGCCTTGGAAAGATAGATATGAATACTGTATAGAGTTATGCTTATTTTAATATTATATATTAGTGGACTTTTCAAAATTGGGTCTAATTTGACCCTTGAATGGGTCTGAATCAGTCTTATCAGAACCGGACACGGTTTTGAAAAAAATGGAAAGTTAGAAGGAAAAAATTAAAAACGCCGGCGGCTGCGACTCTAGCCTCCTTACAAAACAGTAAAATTCAGTAGAAAAAAAAATGGAATGAGAATAAATGAAACGGCGGAGAGAAAGAAGGGAAAGAGAAAAAAGAAAATATAGAGAAAAGATTGAAGAAAAAAATGGCTACACCTTTGACCGCTTTCCTTTCTCTTCTTTTTCTTCTTCGTTGATTGGGAAAAATAGAGAGAGCGGCGGCGACATCAAGGGTTTAATAGAGTTCGTTCAAGGGTTTAATAGAGAGAGTAAAAGAGAAGAAGGTAAGTGAAAACCATCTTTGTCTTTGTTAGGGAATAGACTCAATACCTATATACAGAAAATACAGACTCAATCACACATAAACACAGAGAATACAGGATATACGTGGTTCGGCCCAATCTTGGCCTACGTCCACGGGAGAGTGTAGATTTCATTATAGATAAAAAGAATACAGATACAATATTTGGATCCCAAGATCTCTTTTGGTATCTTCCCTCTCTCTGTATCTCCCTCACTACACCTTTGCTGCCAGAGGCCCCTTCTGGCCTCAGAAAGCACTCGGCCAAACGGCAGGGTTTCCATGAAACCCACGTCCTTAATATATAGCAATATTGCAGTGTCCTAATGTAATTAGGAATCCCATTTAATTAGGAGTCATATGTAATTAGGAGTCTCATGTAACTAGACTCCTAATTTCAGTAGAATTGAGCCACAAGTTCCAACAGTCTTTACTAAAAGAACTCACCCGAACTTCCTACAGAGCTTGCTGGAGACCTCACTTGTGTACTCTTATATTTTATCAAAAAGTTACTTTTAATGTGAAATTAATAATTTTTTTATTTTAAATATAATATTTACTTATACTGAAAGTAAAAATTATAATGTTTTATTTTATTTTAAATTACAATATAATTTAATATTATATTTACCATCTAATATTTTTACCATTGTCATTATTATTAAAATGTATTCTTTATTTTTATTATATCAATGTAACAGCTGATAATTTTATCTAATAATTTTATTTATCTAATTATTATTAATGAAAAATAAAATCTCTCTTCTCAAATAAAAGAAAACATTATATTATAATAAATTTCATTTTGGAGTTAAAAATTTAGAATGTCATGGTAAGTAGCTTTCTTGCTTTGGCTTTTAAAAAAATAATAATAACTAATTATATTATTAATTAGAATGGATTTGAAAGTTAAATTAAATTTATAAGATTCAATCTATGATAATGTATAATAGACCACTTATATATGGGAAATGATTTGTACACCCCCATCTTTTACCCATTGTGCACTCCCCCTATGTAAAATTACAATTTTCCCAAAAAAGCAAGGAAGGAGAGAGAAAAGAGGAATTTTGAGTTTGGGCAAAATTGTAATTTCACATAGGGGGAGTGCACAATGGGTAAAAGAGGGGGGTGCACACATCATTTCCACGTATATATTTAGAAAAGATTAGTCTACATATATATATTGAAATGTTTTATACTTTGTACAGTAATAAGTGGTTATTATTAAGAATTAAAAATCATGTTGTTTTAAAAAGAATGGTCAATTTTCAATTTTCTACAGCACATAATTCAGTGTGATTTAAAAAAAAAAAATATCTTTCTTATAAGAGCTTTATTTATATAGAAAAAAGATTAATTAATAATCTAATAATATTTATAATATAATATTCAGGGTAGAGTTTGACTGGGTTTGACCACGGCTGAACCCGGTTGAACCAGGTTGAACCGAACCTTCTTCGAAGATGATTTGGTAGACGGTCCGGTTCTGATAACATTGGTCTAAACAGGTGTACAGTTTAGATTTATTCGAGCCAAAATGAAACTGGAATAGGTGTGTACTAGATTTATTCTTGGCCAATAGATGGATCAAAGGATAGGAGTGCTATCAATTTTATAGATATTTTGATAAAATGCTTTTCATTTGATCTATTCAATGATGGGTCCAACAATTTTACAAAATCTAAAAAATTATATATGCATCCTTGCATTTAGAATTTAAGAAAAGGTGTAGATTTTTAAGAAGTTAACTCCACATGTCTCAAATAATGTTATGTGAAGTCATCCTTACGTGGGCATTCGGAGACATAGACAAAATTTTTATTTTGATCCATATGGGTGCATGATGTGAAATTTTAAATTACTCGCAAGCGTACGAACCGATTGATAGTATAAAGTATGAGTGCGAGGTCGTACCCAAGGGAAATCTACAAAATATATGTACGAAATAAAAAATCGCACTATTTGAAAATGATGTGATTTAAGGAAATAATTTTCTAAAACATTTAGTTATAATCTTAAATTAAAACAATGAATAGTTTTGATGAATTTTTGAGAAAAAGAAAAATAAATCAAAAATAATTTTTTTTACATAATCTACAATGGAATCGGGTCAAACATCGACGTGGCATATTATCCAATTTAAAAATAATAAAATCACGGCCTAGACTATGAAATGTTCTAGAGTTATAAAATATAATTCAAATTTATTTTCTAATAAAATTCTAATTAGAATCTTTATGTCATCCTTTAAATTTGATTTTTTTTTTCAATTCAAGCCTTAGGCTTGAGCGGGTTTTATACTTGTGTTTCCCCAAATCTAAAACAACTGTTCTTGATAAGAACCTTAGATTGGAAAGACGGCAAGTCCCACTGATCCTAATAGGGGTTCTACTTTCCTTGAAAAAAATTCTAAAAATATTTTTTTCTTACATAAAGTTCATAAAAAGAATAAAAAATAGAATACAAATCATCATTATTAAATATTTTAATAACTGGGATCACCATGAATCTAAACAACTGCCATGAATTTTTATTAATAAATTGGAAATGAATTACAAATCTTTTGGAATTTAAATAAAAAATAAAATAAAATAACTTACAAGAAATTATTTATTTTTTTCCTTCTGTCTTTCGGTCGTCCAATTTCAGTCCCTTCGATGTCTAGCCCGGTTCAACCTTCAATGGATCCAGAAAACCTTGAATTTATAGGAGAGAAGGGATAAGATAGGGGTCCTTCAAACTCAGCCGGGATAAGAGACCCGTTCAAATTTAAACTCAGCCGGGATATAAGGATCGGCTACTCTTATCTTTCCTTTCTTATCTTCTTTTTGAACTCTCCTAGAAACCCAGCTGCTTATCTTATTTTTCTATTTCAATTTTGAAAACCAAGCTCCCAACGACAGATGATTCTTATCCATTTTTATCCTCATCTCTTCTACCTTTGCCAGATTTGCTCTGTTTTTGGTTCAAAATACTTCCTCATCCTCATCCTCTTTGCTTATCTTATCCTTCTTCTACTTATTCAAATTTGAAACCAGCTGCTACATGGCAGCTGGTTTACGGCTCAGCTGCCTTATCTTTATCCATCTTCAAAGAACCCAGCTACACGGCATCTGCATTTCGATTCCTTCTGTTTATCCCAGCTAAACATCAAATTCTTCTTTATCCTCTGATCTTCCTTTCTCAGTTTCAATCGGCTAATCTTATCCTTATCTTATATTCCTTCTTTGCTTCACACCTCTATCTTCTTTGGATTGGATAACCATATCTCCCTTTGGCTGTCGTTCTCCCTCTTTCTTATCTCCTTTCAACTGACTCTTCTCTCTTCCTGGCTGAGAGATAGAACCCAAGACCAATTAGAAGATCTTCTGCCTTCAACCTCTACAACTGCCGATATCTCTAGATCTGGATCTGTGCTTGCTGCTACTGTCTTCTGTTTTCAGCTCTTCTTCCACTGTTCCGGCTCAGTCACTACTGTAGATACATCAAATTCCTTTTTGCCGTTTATGGATTCCGACATCCACCCGAATCTGCTCGGACTGGCTGTCCCTACCTGCTGTGCATGGCTGACTGCATTTCAGCTAGCTGGTAATTGCTCGGCTGCTGTTTTGCAGTCAGTCTCTACTCAGACTGCCGTCTTCTCTTCAGGTGACTGTCGTTTATGGCTGCCCAACCTCTCTGCTCTGCTGTTTGATCGTCGGAAAACAGGCCCAGAGGACCTGGCCGTGCTGCCCGGACTGCTGGCTTCAGCCGGCTGCCTCAGTTGCTCTGCTGTTCTGTTTGTTTCTCAGCTGCTGTGCTTGCTATCGGTCACTGCTGTCTTGCACTCAGTCCAGGTGGCTGCCTCTGTCTGGTTTCAGCTGTGTGTGTGGTGTCTCCTCTGCTCCAGCTGCTTGCTGGTTGTTTACTCGGCTACATGCTCGGACTGTTGTGTGCGTTGGTTGCAGCTGCTGGCTGCTGTATTGCACTCAGTCTCTGGGCGCTGGCTGCAGCTGTGTCTGTTTCAGCCGCTGCCTTGCTTTGGTGTGCCGCTGCTGCTCTCTGTTTCTCACAGCTGCTCCGACTTCCCGGCTGTTCTGTCTACTGCTGCCGTCTCAGCTGCTTGCCATTCTTTCAATCTCAGCTGTCTGTGATGGATTCCTCTGCTCGCCGCTGCTCTCACTGCTCCGGCTGCAAACCATCAGCAGCAAACTCTGCTGCTGCTGTTTACTCGGCCTTCTGGCTGCTATGCCATCGCTGGTTGCTGCTGCCTCAGTCTCTGGGCGCTGGCTGCAGCTGTGTGCGGTGTTGGTTGCTCGCCTTGCTACTTCAGCCACTCCTTCTCTAATAATTCCTGCAATCAAATAAAAGAAAAGAATAGAAAAGAAATAGAAATAGAAAAAGAAATGGTAAGGTTTTTCTTCAGGTGACGGGCATCCCGATCGACAATAAATGAGAGGGGTTGGCCGATAAAACTCGACTTTCACTCGAATTTAGAAAATGAAATATTAATTACACGAGTGTAGAAAGTTATAGGTTCTGAGACCCAACTGGTTTAACCAACTTGACCTGACCCTTCTGAAGGTAACGTCGACCGTATTTTTGACTTAACCAATTTTTATCATTTTTTTATTTTTATTTTCTTTTCTTTTTTTATATTTTTCAAAATAAACTATAAAACTAAAAACAACCCTAAATATATCTAATATTTATAAAATAAGGACTAATTAATCTAATATTAAAGGGTAAAATTGTAATTTTACGGTGTTCATCAAATACCCCCAAACTCAGATTTTGCTAGTCCTCGAGCAAAACTAAATCTAAAAGCTAAAATGGAAAATTAAAAATCCTAAATGACACCACTTTCGCTGGCTCTCTCGATTGCATTTAGCGTATGCAACAAGCCTTTAAACCCCTAGGTTATCCCTAGTGGACTAATTAATCTAATATTAAAGGGTAAAATTGTAATTTTACGGTGTTCATCAGTGCACAAACAATTTGACGGGTCTGGGCTTTAAGTCGAATGATGAAAATTATATCTTCGATCCAGGCGGGTATCTGAGTAGAAATCTGAAGATGGATCGTGGGCTTTAATTCAATAATGCAATCCAGCCCAAGTCCAAAGCAAAGCAGGCCTGTCCCACAATTGAGTTCTAGTGGGCCAAAAGAAAGCCCAACAAGCTGCCCAAGACGCCAGCACCAAATTTAGTTTGTTTAGGTTTTGTTTTGAGTTGTTTTCAAACTATGTTTTTGGGATTATTTTGGTTGAAAATTAATTGTTTAAATCTGTTTACAGAAGTAGAATTCATCCCAGATTTTTTTTCAAAAAAAAACCTGTTTAAAGACTGATTTAAGGTGCAAAAAAGGGCAGTTTTATAGATCGGTTGTGGGACTGTTCTATGTGAGAATTTTAATGATTTTAAATCAGTTTTAAAGCCGGTTCCCAGGCCATGTTCATTCAGGCCTGGTAACTGGACGTAGTGGATTTGATTTGAGTCCAAGCTGAGCCTATTCGTTTTTAGCCCCACTTGTGCCGGGGGTCCAATTTCTCGGCCTATACATCTCATATCGGCCGTACAGGCTAGATCTTGGCCGAGATTTGACAAAAAAAAAAAGAGAGAGAAAGAAATATTGCCTGATATCGGCTGAGATATCGGACAATATTCGTGCGGCCTAGATCCACCTTCTTTTTGACCCCTGGTGCCTCGTGCGTAGGTTTTTTACTTGGACTTGTGACCAGCGAGTCACTTTGGAAAATTAAATTTTTGAATGAGAGAGGAGAAAGAAGGTGCTCCACGTGAGCCTAAGGCATATTTTTTTTTGCTTTTTTTCTTTTTTCTTTCTTGTAACTTTTTTGATTTTTTACTAATCATTCCAAAAATATATATAATAATTAAAATAATTAAATAATTATTTTATTTTATTTAAAAAAATAAAAAATAATTTCATTTCATTTCATTTTGACAATTTAATTATTAAATATTTCTACAATAATTTACCCATTGATCCACTATATAAGTATGGATTCTATAAATGTGACAAAAAATTTAATTACTTTATAAATATAGAGTTTTGGGTTGGTCCAAAAATTAAGTATAGATATTTTTAGTTAAATTAATTTTTATAAATTTTATATAATTTTAAAAACCACAAAATTTAAGGACTAAAATTATTTAAAGAGATTAAAAATTTTGAATAAAAAATAATTTTTATTTAATTTTTTATTTCAAATATCAATTAGATCGTCATTAATAATTTAATATTATTTATAATTTTATATTAATTGCACAGATTTGACTGCAGTTGAATTCGATTGAATATTATTTAACCCAATAAACAGACGGTTTAATATATAGTTTGGTTTTTTAAATATTGAAAATACAACTGAAAAGGCTCGGTGACTAAATAAGCATACTCCAGCCTAAGTGGTTTGCCTATCTCAATCGTATATATACTTACAATAATTCACGTCTTTACCAAACTAATATAATTTTTATTAGTGTTATTTCACTATCTAATTCATTGACAACAATTAAAATCAGTCTGATTAGTAATGCTGAAAATGAAAAATTGTAGTAAACGTAAATATATTTTTTCTTTATTATTATTATTATTATATACAGTTTTTCTTTTCATTCATCCATTTATTATTTTATTTTATTTCATTAATTTAATTATTTTATTTTTTCTAAAAACAAATCTGAGTTAAAATCCAATTTAACTTATTCACTAAGTTAATTACAATCTGACAATCGAAACAGGTTTGAGTGGGAAATCGCGACAGGTCTAAGTGGGAAATCGGAACAGGTGTAAGAATGAGTTTTGAGTGCGATCGGGTTTAATTTATTTTATTTAGTTATCTATTAACTATGAACATTATTATTTAAATTAGTGACTTATTAGTATAATCTAAATTTTATTATTTGTATCTAAGACAGGACTGCTTGAGTTAACTAATTCTCTTCATTACATCTAATCGACATACCTAAATTAATTATTGTAATCAATTTAAAGAAAATAGGAATATCTGATTTAATTTAAAGCTTAATCTAAATTACTATTAAATTCACATATCTCTTAACTTAATTAAATTCAATTAAAAGTTTAAAATTTATCACGAGAGATTATTAAAAATCTAAAATTAAGAATTTTGTTTGATTTCTAATTATGCAAGCATTATTGAGTTTAATTAAGTCAATCATACCTCAAAAATTAATTTGGCCTAATTAAAATTTTAAGAACAATAGAAGTCCATGTCTTGAAACAAAAACAAAATTGTGTTATATTAAAACTCTACATCAGATTTAGAAATTTGAAAATTTTGGATACAAATTCTGCCATTATAATATATCCTTCTAATCTATCTATATATATAAAGAAAAATGAACCTTAACTGTATAATAATATAATCATTGAACAATTGTAATTTTTTTTATGTTGACAATAAAAGAAACACAACAATCTAAGTTGGGTTTTAGTCAATTTTAAAGATTTAGTGTGACTTTATTATATTGTTTAAAAATAAAGAAAATTTGTGAAAATTTTGACTAAAAAATAACAAAGCAGATTTTATGATTTTTTTTTTTTGTTTTGAAGGTTACAACTGAGATTCTTTTATCTAAAAATAAAAAATACTATATAAAAATTTGTAAAATAAAGAAAATTATTCTCTATAAAATTTTGACCAATGTTTCTCACACGATGGGAGTGCTTCCTACTAATCTATTTATTAAGGATAGTTTGTGTGTCCGTCAAATGAATCTTGAGCATTCTATAATTGAATGATTATGTTTTACTAATGTAAACTGGGTAGGATAAAACACCCCCACTCAATCGCTTAAGCAGAAGTAATGACACAACTCAAATGCCTTGGTGGTGAGAATCAAGAATCACTTGGTTTAACACTACCCATTATGTTATCACAGTAAACCCATCCCACATAAACATTGAGAATTAATTTAATCAATTATTTAAAAGGACGCTCGCAATTGAGTTTTCCAAATCCATTTAGTTCTCTTAAAATCCCCACAGCCATAAATCACTTTTGAATTTTGTTCAACTTTGAAACCCAAATTTGAAATAGTTGAAAAAGCCGAAAAGCTGGTAGATTTTAATTAAACACCCAAATATCCTATGAAACCTAAACAGATCAGATTCGGGTATGTCAAACAGTGCAAAATCGCACCATAGGATTCGGTCTATTTGGCTGAACAAATGTCAGCCTGCAGGCTGGTCTGAGCGTAAGACAGGCCTGAAGACACAACGAAGATTAAGAAGGTTCTGAAACTTACAAACCACTATCGGCTCCGTTACTGGGCTTGGTCTAATTAACCCAAATGGTTATGGATCACCGCTGTTTTAGATTAAGTTTAAACCCTTTAAATAAGTCTTAACAGGATTTTGAAAACTGGTTATGGAAACAGGTTTTACACAGCATTTCTAACCCAACCTGATTCAATTAATCCTCTCTTAAGAAGAGTTATTGGATTACCTGAGTTTGCAGAACGCCAACAACTCACTCTTATGCTGGGCTCGACAACCACTCGCCTAACTCGGCTGTAAATTCCAAACGAACTTACTTGAAAAAAATTAAAATATTATTGCCTTAAATAAGACTTTAAACCGATTTCTAATCCTAACAAATTGGAGCCGACCCTCCAATCATAATCCTAATGCAATTACATCATGCCAATCAAAATAAAAGCAATGTTTTATAACTCAAGTTATTTACGAAGTTATACAGCATTGACTCTATCAATGTAACCTTACAAGGTTACACCAGCGTAGCTTATATTTTTAGGTGAGATAAGTATGCCTTCACATGATTATGGTAGCACAACAAAAATTATCAAGTGAAGAGAGAGAAAACGCACATTATACCACTTGATCTTCTAAAGTAGCTGCATGGTTGTAGGCATGCCCGAAGGCTGTCGAGAACTTCTAGTAGCAGCTACATGCAAAACATTGTTCTCTTTAAGGTCCGTCGCCAACTTACCAATATGAATCCCTTCTCGAAGTTAGTAAGAAGCTCATATACATCAGCTTGACGATTTTCTATGGCTAAAAGTACTGCATTTTTTGAGTCAGTCTCCCTTCTACACCTACCAGCTTCAGAGTTTTTCCTCAAGATTCCTTCTACCATCTCAGTTACTCCCTTTTCAGCTGCAATTAGAATAGTTGCATTACCAAGACGTGGGTCTTCATGTGAAGCTTCATAGTTAAGGAGCAGTTTTTCCATGATTTTATATGCTAACATATGCCTTCGCTTCATCCCCTCGATCTTCC
Source organism: Chimonanthus salicifolius (assembly GCA_013350335.1). NCBI lineage: Eukaryota > Viridiplantae > Streptophyta > Magnoliopsida > Laurales > Calycanthaceae > Chimonanthus > Chimonanthus salicifolius. The sequence continues at coordinate 11,575,038 of CM023532.1, forward strand.
TAACAAGCTTACCTAATATCATAAATGACACAGATCAGATATACCCACATATATACATCTATACAAAAAAATAATAAATGAAAAAGCTCTTATTTCAGTTAATAAGCTGAAGGCATGTAATATATCCACATATTCATGAAATTTTCTTCAAAAGTGGTTATTATCATCCATTTCCTTATTAGTTTTTTTCCATCACATTACACAATAGGTTTGGGAAACATTTAACCATCCGATTGGTTTCCTGAGGAGTTTTTACCATAAATTTTGAAATAATTACTTCCAAAAAGGAGAAAAAAAGGAAATATAGAATTAGGATCTCATTTGTGGGCAATGTATTTTGTTGTGCACTTTTATGTGAGGCACACCTACACTAAAGGGAAGGTTGGTTGGAAATGTATATGCTTCAATATGGGCCTTACCATGACTTATGTGATTCAATCAAGCCTTAAAAATCTAGATTGAATAATCCAAACAAGATGGTCTTTGCTAGGCGTTGTATTGAGCCATAACCCTTTCCACTAAACCCTGATGGTCTCTTTTGACTCTAGGATAGGGATACTCGAGACAATATTCTTGACACTGGTGTGTACCGTCAAACAATGTCACATAAAATATTCTTGACATTATCAAATGGGGCCCCAATCCTTTCCCCTACCCCACACATCCATCTACCACCCATGAACTAAGTTGACCTCACTTTAAGTTGTCCTCAGAGTTCAATTACACTCTTTAAAGAATTTCTTTTTATGGCAAAGAACTTCGAGACCCTCACCTCTCCTCCAAATACGCGTAATCTCCTAAAAATCACAGACATCGAATGACTATAGGACTCAAACCTAGGACATTTTCTGAGGTAATGGTATGCTGGTTGAGCTATCTTATGCAAGGTTGAGTAATCAAATCAAGGTGGTGTTTGTCAATGTTGAATTTTTAATCATCAACTTTTCTAAAAACCCATATTTGTGGTCCCATCGAAGCCCCGAAAAGTTTTTGTATTAACACAAACTATAAGATCTTAAAATTTAAGACTTTAAAATCATAACTTGATCCAATCAATGTGATTTATATTATAACTTATTTTTCAAATATAAATCTTTCAAACAGACCAATATTCATTGACAAAAATGAATCCTTTCAAAATTGCAAAAGATAATATCCTTTGCATTGTGCAAGTGAACATTTAATTTAAAAACTTAATTTATCCTTAGAATGGAAAAGATGAAAGATTTGGTTCTGAACCTGGTAGAATATGCTTAATTAAGAAACTAACGATAATCATGAATGGAGCTATGCATGTCTTGATGAAACTCTTGATCGGCTCCATGCATATCTTGATGTAACTCTTGATCAGCGCCATGAGAGACCATTCTTCATCTAACTCCGAATCTATCAGGATATCCTCTGAACCCACCAGGATGTCCTCATCAGTATGTATAACAAAAAACTAAATTCTAATCGCTTTTTATAAATCAACGGTTATATCAATGGAAAGAAAGTCAGAAGTGTTACCACACACCTGCAAGTTTTCTGAATGTATCTTTGGAATTCTCTTTATCGCCTTAAGGAGTAGAATTTAGAAAGTAAAAAGAAAAAGGATTATTCAGTTTATGAAACTATGCTCATTTTTAAATTTAAGGAAATTACAATTTAAAACCCGCATCCATTGTCATACCTCCAATGATTTGTTCATGATCTGGCTTCTCTAAATCTGATAGATAACACATTTCCACAAAATAATAATAATAATAGTTACAATAATAAATTGAAAAATGAATCAATGTGTCTAAATAAATCACGAAGTTGACACTAACCTTTTGCCGATTCAGATTCATCTTTTGGATTCTTTGTGTCTCCTAAGCAGAAACCTCTACTTGATAAGATTCTGTGCATCATTTGTGATCCTAGAGAAATAAATAGTCATTAAAAATGCTACATTTTGCAAGTGATTATCATAACCATAAACTATTCTATTATATATTTAGAATTGGTATTTTTAATTTTACTTTTATTTACATAATTTATATTCTCTATCGTTTTAACTTTTTTAGAACTTTATTCTTACTTTTCCTTTTTCCAGAGCAAGGCAAACTATTTATTGGCCCAATTCTTGGGCCAGTAGTTACAGTCCATAGCAACCTATATACATATCAATGCAAAAAGAGTCCCCAATAGTACTCAACCTCACTCACAATATATTGTGAGTTTAAAATGAAAATAAAGATTTTAGAATAAGTAACAAAAACATTGAGTTTCAATGGTTCGAGATGAGGTTGGATTTTGTAGCTTCTGTTGGATGACATGAATTGAACTTAAACATAATTTCTTTTTCGTGGAATTGCTTTCCTTGAAGAAATTGATAAACAACTAAAGTCGTTGAGATTCATGGAGAAAAAAGTGATATAGTGAGTTACTATTTATAAGTGATTTGCTTGTTAAAAGTTGGAATCCTTTAAAAAAACATTAATTTTTTTATTTCATAAGAAGATATAGAGGCGCTGAGATTCACGTTATGAAATGTAAGCTCACATTTCAAATGGACCTAATCCAATCTCTATTTTTCTCTCAAAGATTGAACAAAATATATAACATTGAGGCTCTCTAACTCCTTATAAGAAATTCTTCCAAAACTAGAATCACAGAAACTTCTGGGCTAAAGTACATCTTGAGGCCATGATGTTGTTCCATTAGATATTGGAACCTCTATGTTTCTCCACAAGTTTCTCTTGACCCAAGTCACATCTATGGAGACATTGTTTCTCATTTTCCAATTATGAAAAGTAAAAACTATAGAAATTGAGACTTTTCTTTCTTTTTTCTATAGAATTAGGGCTCTTTGCGGAGACAAAAAAATGTGACATTTTTCTATAATTCAAAAAATCTATTTTTCATAGAGGGAATAAAAAAAAACTATTGAAAATAAAAATGGAGTTCTCCTTTCATCAGGATAATACCTCATTCATTTTCGATGAAAATAAAGATTTTGATACAAAAAACCAAAATATTGAGTCATTGCATCTTATCACAAGACTGAATTTTATGACACTTGATAGATAATGTGAATATAACTAATTATATAATATAATTTTTTTATGAAATTGTTTTTTTTTTTTTTTTTGGAAAAATTTGACAAATGATCTTTTAAATCAAAACTAGTATCTACCATTACCATTATTATTTTTTTTTTTTTAAAATGGTACACTTCTTTAGATAAGTTAGATAACAAGAAAAGTTAGACAACCTAAGCAAAAAGGCAATTGATAAGACTTGGCAGAGATGTGTAGTCCCACAATTAAGATCAGCATTTTCCTTTAACAACTGGTTATCAATTGTTTCAATAGATAAGAACATTAAAATTGAAATCTTCACACACTCACCAGACATTATGAGCCTTTTGACGGTCTTGAAAGATTCACTTAGTGCTTGTCTACAATAATCTATTTCATTATACCGTGGCTTCTCAAGATCAATGACCCATATATCTGTATCAAAGACAAAATACTATTACCACAAATTAAGGATGATTTTCTCATATTTCTACCGTTGGGTGCATTTTTTCCCATTATTTTTAATGCGACTTGAAGTTTTCTTTTTCAGCCCAAAGTCTGCCGAAAATGGGCCTGTAAAGCAGGTTGTTCAGGACTTCATGCTGCATAAACGGACCTGAAGTTGAGTGAAAATAGGCCGTGTAAATGGGCTTGTGTATTAGACCATTATGCTAGTGTAAGTGGGCCAGCAACCCACTCAGTTGGCTGAGAGAACCCAGTTTGGGAGCCAAGTTTCTTATGAGAAAGCTCAGTGATTTGAGACTGATTTTGACATCAACTCAGCAACCACTCAGTTTTGTCTTGGCCGTTCCTGTGGCTGAATTTCTTTGGTTTCTCTTTAAAGGTAGGCTCTACCACATATACACAACAATTCTCCCCTAAGAAGAATTTTGATGAAATTTTCATTTAAACCAGGGGTTTAAATATCGGCCGATACGTATCGTATCGGCCGATATATATCGGTTTTGGGCATGTGAATATCGGCCGATATGTATCGTATCGGCCGATATTCACAATATCGGCCTTGATATCGGCCGTATTATATCGGCCCGATATCAAAATATCGGCCGATATCGGCCGATATTTAAAAAAACAAAGAAGAAAGAGAAAAATATCGGCCGATATATCGGCCGATAACGATATATCGGTCGACATATCGTATCGGCCGATATATCGGCCGATAACGACTTTTAAACCCCTGATTTAAACTAAATGGATGCTAATCGTCTCATACTTCAGGATCCAATTTATAAACTCTCTGTTCACAAGGCCCCAAACATCACAAGCAACATCTGAAGCCGAGGTCTACACATTTTCCAACTTACAAGCATCGAATAACTGACACATATGGAGTCTATTTTTAAAAAGATTAGATAATGTGATAAGTAGCTAAGGGGTGAAAGATACTCACATGAGTAGATGATATGCTCCACCATTGTAAGTGGAGTTTTACTTCCGAATGCAAAAGGTACATTTGCCAGAATTTTCAGAGGAGTCAGGCCGTCCTTATTCGGCATTGAGCAAAAAGAAGGGTGCTTTTGAAGTATGTGGTAAGCCATTACTGTCAATCACATAAGAGGACAAATAAATGAACTATATATGTTTGTTTCTATGTTATATTAAATTATATCAAGAATTAAATCAGAATTTGTTTTTAGGAGTTCTTGAAATTATGTCAAGAATTAAATCGACGATAAATTTAATAATTAAATTAACTCAAAACACTTCCCCTTAAATAAATAAATAAAACAAACCCAATTCTCACTCATATTCCCACTCAGACTCGTGAGAATAAATAAAATCCGAATTTTATTTTAACACAAATATCCTTATTATTAAGAAATATATTATTATTGAGATTAAGTAATATATAAAACCAACAAATGAAGTTAAAAAAAAAAAATTAAAACAACCCGACCGGACCCGTTTTCCCTTATTCCTTGCCGTCTCTCGTCTCTCGTCTCTTCCTCTTTTCCTTGACCCTCTCTAGTTCCTCTAGAATTAAGGATAACCATATCCTCTACATTTATCCATTTATTGAAACTTGTCTTCAACCAAAGTTTCAATGCATACAAAAGGCTTGTGAAGATGGACCATGCCAGTTCGTTTATTTAAAAATGTGCTTTTAGGTTCAGCTGTATACATTTATGGTTTTACATCAATTTGTCATAAATATTGATTATAGATAAATTTTGATATTTGCACAAATTTGAAGGACACGTCATTCGAAATGCTAAGCCAACCCATTGATCATGAATTCTAAATTTTAAAAAAGGTTTTGATAATGTCATGCTAAAAATGTAATTGAGTCCTCACTGTATGTGACTGGTTTTTTTTTTTTTTTTTGGGTCTATTATTACTATTATTTTATCATCAAAATTAGTTGAAATAAAGAATCTTGTTTTTTCTTGAAAGTAAGAGGAACATTGGTAATTTTTATTATGATGGATACTCTTCTACATGTCCTCTATTTAATCAACAAAATGAGAAGTTGTATAAATTTTATTTAAAAATATTTGTATTCTATTAAGTTTTCTTTTTAATCTAACATGTTTAATTTAATCCTATGAACTTAGACCATGTGAGCTACCTGCATCAATTTGCGTTTAAAGAAAGTTGAAGAGAGCGACAAGTGGAGATAGAGAGAGAGATCATACGGAAATATTCAGTTAGGAGTGCACAATGAAGAGTGGTATTGCCATCGCCCCTTGGCCTGTCTATGGTGCTTGGATCGGCATACTTGTAAAGAACGTTGTAGTTATCGACACCGCCGCTGATAATAGCAACGAAAAGAGGGGTCTCTCCCTCGCAATCAGTTTCATTAACTAGTTCAGGACAAGCATCGGCCATGCTTTTGCATTCATCTTTCATTCCAAATGATGCAGTAAGGTGGAGAGCAGTGTTACCCTTCTCGTCTTTTATCTTTATCATGCTTTCTCTTTCTTTTACTTGTTCAAATGGTTTCTCTGCATCCTCCTCATTCCAAGAGCAAACTACCATGTGCAACAGTGTTGAATGGGGTGAAAGGGTGGTGGCATTCAGGGTATTGATCATAGCCTCGTAGCCATCAACTGTAGTATTCCAGTCTCCACTATTATGATCTTCAATAAGCCCACTTGTAAAAAGGGATAGAGCTGTCTTTCCTTGGTTGTTACATTCCTCAATTAGATCTGGAAAGTAAGAGAGAATCAGTTTGCATATATCTATATTCTGGATACCTTTAACTGCAGCAGCTGCATGGAGGACTGTGTTCCGTTGCTCGTCCTTCATCCTCACATCATCTCCATCAACATGCCTCACCATTTTTTCTACTACTTCTTTTGGAGTCGGTCGAGCTACCAACAAGTGGAGAGCAGTTTGATTTCGTGGGTCACAATTGGGCATCCTTGCATTTCTTGCAAGAGGCACCTTCTCATAAGCTTCAAGCAAAATTTCCCAGTATTCCCCTTCCACGCTTTGGTACATCAGATTCTGTAGTTTTTCGTAACAGCTCATGTCCCTAATCCAGTTGGAGTGATTCTCATAATCTTTCAGCCAAACACGCCATTCTTTTTCTATGGCTTCCTTCTTCGAGTCATGAGAGCTAATTTCGCCCCCCATCGAATTCACCAACTGGAGACTTGGGAGCCCTCTTCTTCCTTCTGCTACCTTGGTTTTATTTTTCTTTTTAAAGATACAACCTAATTATATAACATAATTCAACATCAAAATGAGGTTGACAAATGCAGATTTAAAGAAAAATATCTTAAATATTCTAAATCCATCACTAATTATTTTACCTGGTGTGCGAGTAATAAGTAATAGCAAGAATTCAATAATTGGGGATAAGAACAGGTGGATGATGGTAATTGTCAGTAAACCAAGAGACAGCTGGTGATGGTAATCGATAGGGTCACAATGAAGCACGGATACTTCAAAATACTTAAACTATCCGTGTCTGGTACGTATCCGACACGGATACGGCCGGATACGGCCGGATACGGCTCGGATACGTACTATCTAATTAATTAAAAAATATTTTAATTATGGATACTCTCCGGATACGCGTATTTGGGTCAGGATACGGCAAAAAAAAAAGAGGACACGGCCGGGACACGGCCGAGACAAGAGGCACGGGATACGCCTCGTGCTAAAGCTAAAAAGGGGGAAAAGATTGAAGAAAGAGAAAGAATGTAAAGAGAAAAAAGAAAATATGGAGAAAAGATTGAAGAAAAAAAATCGCTTACACCTGCTTTCCTTTCTCTTCTCTGCTTCTTTTTCTTCTTCGTTGATGGGAAAAAACAGAGAGAACGGCGGCGGTTAGGGTTCAACAGAGGGAAAGAGAAGTAAGGGCAGTAAAAGAAGGGTATTAGGGTTTGTAAGTGAACACCCGTCCTTTGTAAAAGCAACTCGCGTGAGGCAAACGTCTGTATTATAAAAAAAACCCGTGTACCGCTTATTATATCCAGACCATTAATGAATTTCTCAAATTTAATATTTAGACCGATTATGATAATATTGATAAAAATATTTTAATATTTTAACATTTATTTATATTTCTAAATACTTAAAAAGCAGTATTTTACAAATAAGGATATCCCTGAACTGTACCAAAAATATATTTAGGAGTGTCAAAAGATACTGAACTATTAAAATATTTTTATCATGTTATCATAATTAGATCAAATATTTAATTTGAGAAATTTTAAAAATACACAGTAATTAAAAAATAGTACTATACATTACTGTAGTATATCCGAACTAATTACGATAACCTGATAAAAATACTTTAAGACTTTAAGGTCTTTTGGCACTTCCAAAAGCTTAAAACACAGTATTTTATAAATAAAGGTATCCTTGGACTAATGCCGAAAACACATTTGGAAGTATCAAAGAACCTTGAAATCTTAAAGTATTTTTATTAGGTTACCATAATTAGTCTGGATATTCAATTTGAGAAATTTTAAAAATACACAGTGCTTAAAAAATAGTGGTCTATATTGCAAATGCTACAGTAATTATCAGCATACCTGTATATAATTAGCGGTACACGTGTTCAATTTTTTGATCTTCAGCGTAGGGATGAGCGAGGGCAAAAGGGGAAAATCACATCAACCCATGTCTAGTGACAAAAAAAAACGTCCGTGTTAGGATAGGCGGCCTTACAATATTTACTTATGCTAAAAGTAAAAATTATAATGTTTTCTTTTAATTACTTTATTTTTATTATATTAATGTAACATAATTACCTGCTCATAATTTTATCTAATTGTTATTAATGAAAAATAAAATTTCTTTTCTCAAATAAAAGAAAACGTAATCATTATAATAAAATTCATTTTAGAGTTAAAAACTTAGAATATTATGATAAATAGCTTTTTGGATTTTGGCTTTATAAAAATAATAACTAATCATATTGTTATTAGAATGAATTTGAAGCTAAAATGAAGATTCAATCCATGATAATGTATAATAGACCACTCATATATTAAAAAATATTAGTCTATATGTATATATTGAAATGCTTTATACTTTTCAACGTAATAACTAGTTATTATTAAATTCTAGTATATATGTATATATAATAATTTTTTAATTCGACGTATCCCGCAGCACCAGTATCCTAGTTTTCAAAATTTATCATATCTCCGAATCGGATACTTATCGTATCCGATATACGTATCCGTATCGGTGCTTAAGATAGGGATAATGATATATTAGTAGCCACTTGCCGTTTTCACGTTGTCTTTGTTGTCTTCTATCAAATCATTGTCTTTTATCTGCAAATCTTCAATTTTATCTCTTAGTTTTGTGGGAAGGAATTATCATTTTTTAAAAGAAAATATAGATGTAAAATATTAATTTCACATGAAAATTTGAAATCAGGGATGTGTATATCATTGTCCAATTTTAATTGGTATAAATTCATATATATATATATATATATATATTATTTGAATTTTATTCTTAAACACTTGCCACTTTGTATTTTAAGTTCTTCCTTCAATAATTTTTTTCAGATTTTTTTATTTAGAATTCTTTAACAAAGGTGTGGGCTTTTATTATTATAATAGAATCATATAAAAATTCACGGTTGAATTTGAATAGTCTTAATTTAATAAAGCCTAACTTTTTAATTTTAATTTTTAAGTAAATCTTAAATAAGATTCTCGGTACCAATTAAAATTGGGAATTTGAATTTGATTCATTATTTCACACTCGGCTTTGCAATCCAAGTCAGGAAAAGGACAAACTTTCATGAGATATAAGACACGGCTGCACTTACACGCACCCGGTTTTCCTGTTTCTACACATCCAAATTTGGATTTTTGTGGTAAATTACCATTTTACCTCCGCATTTCCAATCATTCGAATGAATATCCAGTTCATTTTGGCATTCATTCGAATGAATAGGCTGAACAGTAATACAGAATACTATTCAACCCCATTCATTCATATGAATGGGTTTCATTCATTCGAATTAACATAGTTTCAACTATACATTCGAATGAATGACCTTATTCATTCGAATGATTACTACAGTAGTAGCATTATTTAAATAATAAAATTTATTTTTAAAACTTTAAAGTTATTTTTTGAGGAGTGTGTATTTTCAAAATTTCTCAAATTAAATATCCAAACTAATTATGATAATCTGATAAAAATACTTTAAAACTTCAAGGTCTTTTGATACTCCTAAATACTTAAAACACAGTATTTTACAAATAAGGGTATCCCTAGGCTGTGCCGAAAACACATTTGGAAGCGTCAAAAGACCTTGAAGTCTTAAAGTATTTTTATAAGATTATCATAATTAGTTCGAATATTCAATTTGAGAAATTTTAGAAATACACAGTGCTTAACAAATAACTGTCTATGTTGCCGGTGCTATAATAAAATATTATTTAAAACATAGACCGTTATTTTTTAAGCACTGTGTATTTCTAAAATTTCTCAAATTGAATATCCGGACTAATTATGATAACGTGATAAAAATACTTTAAGACTTCAAGGTCTTTTGACACTTACAAATGTATTTTCGGCACAGCCTAGGGATACCCTTATTTGTAAAATACTGTGTTTTAAATATTTTGGAGTGTCAAAAGACCTTAAAGTCTTAAAGTATTTTTATTAGATTATCGTAATTAATCCAGATATGTAATTTGAGAAATTTTGAAGATAAATACTGTTAAAAAAATAACTTTAAAATTTTAAAAATAAATTTTATTATTTAAATAATGCTACTACTGTTCATTCGAATTCGAATGTGCAATTGAAATTATGTTCATTCGAGAAGCCATTCATTCAAATGTATAATAAAATACTCTTTAAAATATAAACAGTTATTTTTTAAGCACTATGCATTTCTAAAATTTCTCAAATTGAATATTCGGACTAATTACGATAAACTGATAAAAATACTTTAAGACTTTAAGGTCTTTTGACACTTCCAAATGTGTTTTCGATATAACTTAGGGATACCTTTATTTGTAAAATACTGTGTTGTAAATATTTAGGAGTGTCAAAAGACCTTGAAGTCTTAAAGTATTTTTATAAGATTATCGTAATTAGTTCGGATATTTAATTTAAGAAATTTTAAAAATACACACTGCTGAAAAAATAACTTTAAAGTTTTAAAAATAAATTTTATTATTTAAATAATACTACTACTGTAGCAATCATTCGAATGAATAAGGTCCATTAATTTAAATGTAAGTTGAAACTATGTTTATTTGAATGAATGGGGCTGAACAATATTCCGTATTACTATTTACCCCATGCATTCAAATGAATGCCAAAATAAACTGGGCATTCATTCCAATGAATGCTAAAATAAGCTGGACATTCATTCGAATGATTGGAAACGTAGGAGTAAAATAGTAATTTGCTATGAAAATCTGAGTTTGAGTGTGTAGAGGAAGGAAAATTAGGTGCGTGTAAGTGCGGCCTAAGCCACGAGAGACTAAGAGACGATCAGAATTCTGCCCTGCAATTATTCACTTAGGCTGCGTTTGGATGGGGGGTAAGGGGGGGTAACCCCCAGTTACCCCTGCTTACCCCCGTTTGGTATCCAAGGGGGAGGGGTAAAAATTCAAATTTTTACCCCTCCCTCCTCCATTTCCAATACCCCAACGGGGCAAAGGGTATTCATTTTTGAATACCCCTCCTTACCCCTCCCCCCCCTCTTTTACTTATGAATTTTTTTTATATATATATTATTTATTTATTTATTTTGGTAAGTACTTGGCTTTTATTTTTTTTAAAAGCACTCCATTATTTCCATTTGATAAATCTCATATCACCAAACAACAAATTATTTTTTTTTATGAAGAGATATAATGAATTTTGTATTCATTTTTTGAAATTTAAAATAATAATAGTGGTTTTTTATTTATTTTTTATTTTTTAAGGAAACTTTTCCCCTATTTATCCCGTGCCTTCATTTATTTTTCAATTATATATTATATAATTTTCTAAAACGTATTTGTCAACATGTTCTATTTTTAAGGGTGATTCTGTCGAAATTTCGATAGGGTCTCAAAATTCTGAAAATTTTGAGATTTATGATAATATCTTTCAGGGTAATTAACAATTTATTCTATTAGAAGATTATTTTAAAAATGTGTTAACATTTTCAACGTAATGCATTTAAGTGAGGGGTAAATTTTTACAGGGGTTACCCTTGAGCAGGGGTAATTGTACGTAGGGGTAAACTGACATATTAACAATTTTATAAGAATTAATAATTTTATAAAATATATATAATATAAAAATAAAATTTCTGCAACATTTTTAACGTGATGCATTTAGATGAGAGGTAAATTTTTACAGGGGTTACCCTTGAGCAGGGGTAATTGTACGTAGGGGTAAACTGACATATTGACAATTTTATGAGAATTAATAATTTTATTAAATCTATATAATATAAAAATTAAATTTCTGTAACATTTTCAATGTGATGCATTTGGGTGAGGGATAAATTTTTACAGGGGTTACCCTTGAGCAGGGGTAATTGTACGTAGGGGTAAACTGACATATTAATAATTTTATGAGAATTAATAATTTTATTAAATCTATATAATATAAAAATAAAATTTCTGCAACATTTTCAACGTGATGCATTTGGGTGAGGGGTAAATTTTTACAGGGGTTACCCTTGAGCTGGGGTAATTGTACGTAGGGGTAAACTGACATATTAATAATTTTATGAGAATTAATAATTTTATTAAATCTATATAATATAAAAATAAAATTTCTGCAACATTTTCAACGTGATGCATTTGGGTGAGGGGTAAATTTTTACAGGGGTTACCCTTGAGCAGGGGTAATTGTACGTAGGGGTAAACTGACATATTAATAATTTTATGAGAATTAATAATTTTATTAAATCTATATAATATAAAAATAAAATTTCTGCAACATTTTCAACGTGATGCATTTGGGTGAGGGGTAAATTTTTACAGGGGTTACCCTTGAGCAGGGGTAATTGCACGTAGGGGTAAACTGACATATTAATAATTTTATGAGAATTAATAATTTTATTAAATCTATATAATATAAAAATTAAATTTCTGTAACATTTTCAATGTGATGCATTTGGGTAAGGGGTAAATTTTTACAGGGGTTAGCCTTGAGCAGGGGTAATTGTACGTAGGGGTAAACTGACATATTAATAATTTTATGAGAATTAATAATTTTATTAAATCTATATAATATAAAAATAAAATTTCTGCAACATTTTCAACGTGATGCATTTGGGTGAGGGGTAAATTTTTACAGGGGTTACCCTTGAGCAGGGGTAATTGTACGTAGGGGTAAACTGACATATTAATAATTTTATGAGAATTAATATTTTTATTAAATTCATATAATATAAAAAATAGTAATTATAATTTTTATGAAGAGATATGTTGATATTTTTTATTTATTTATTGGGATTTAAAATAGTAATATCAAAAAAATCTTTATTTATATTTTTAATATTAGAATGCAAGTGTTCATCTTAAATTATAATTATGAAAAATAATTTATAGAAATTAGATAATATTATTATAAGTTATATTATTAGAATTTACTTAATAAAGATTATTTATAATTATATTTTATAAAAAAAAATATTAATATATCAGGTTACCCTTGTTTGTAGTTACCAAACAAGATTTTTTACCCTTAGGGTAAGGTTTACTTTACCACAACAATTACCAAACAAGATAAGGGTAATCCCAATTCAAAGGTCACCCCTACACAAGGGTGACCCCTATTTAGGGGTAACCCCTATAAAAATTACCCCCCATCCAAACGGAGCCTTAGTAGAGAAGGAGGTAGTTGGGACTTGGAACTGAGGATAGTGAAAAGTGATGGTAAAAAGGGGATAAAGTTTTTTAAATTGAGGTTTTGGATTTAAATTGAGGTTTTGGATTCAAATAATGAGAAATTAAATAAAAGATTAATTCTCATGAAATTATATATAGAGTAAGATCTCATTAAATTATTGAATAATAATGAAGACATTCAATGCAGTACAATTATTTTCTTGGGGTTCAATTTGATTTTTTCTTCTAGAGCCAATTACATTATTCAATAATTCAATGTTTCAAATTCGGTCGTTATGTCAATTTTCATTGATAATGATATTATAATAAATAATAATATTATATTAATTTAAAGCTGGGAGATGGGCAGCTAGCCAACCACGTGTTTGGTGTCTTATCAGTTGAGATCACTTCTTATCTGGACCATGTTCTCCCTCCAGGGCTTCCACAACTCCAGTTTAGACTACAGAAGAAATACTTTGTGGGATTCATATCATTACGGTTGAGCATGAGGTGATTTTTGAGTAACAATGGATAATAATTTTTTCAGTAAAACTTGGTTTTTTATTCAATATTCAGGATATTATTATTTTTTCAATTTCTTTTTCATAACACGAGTATTTCTATCTCTTATTAAAGATGAGACTAATTTCATAAATGTATAAATTGAGAGTTAAAATTAAACATAAAATGTCTAGTCCATTTATCAGCCAACATTAAGCTATCCAAATGAGTTTATCATTTTTATTGTTTTTTACTGTCACATGGAGGGTATCCATCCATCTCACATCAAAATAAATTATCAATCAAATTGTTTTAATTTTTCTAATTACATATAGACGTGGCATTAATCCAAAGTTCAAGGGTAAAGAGTAGGGTGGAGATTCGTTTGAGATACTCAAAATATTTCGAAATGACTTTCAGACTAGAGTTGCCCAATGAGAGTACCGGCTATTAAGTAAGGTTTGGATTTTGGATGTATCTTTATTTTATATTTGCCCTATTTTCACCTTTAAAATAGTTTGAAAATAAGAAATGATTTTTTTCACTCTAACGGGAATTAGTTTTTGATAGAAAATTATTTTCTTGCCAATGAGCTTATAGAACTTTTATTTATATATTAAAAATTATTATTTCAGTGAATATAAGAAAATAAAAAGAGTGGAAACTGCCAAATTATATTTCCCTTTTGCGTTAATTCTTTTTCATTGAATTTCGCATTGCCATTGACACACAAATAAAATAAATAAATATGAAACCTGCAAAGAAAAAGGAGTTAAATTGTTATTTTTGAATGAACTTGCATAAAAATGAACCAAGGGATTGGTATGGTAGCCTAGAATTTGTCTAAAGAAATGAAAGTTTTGAGTTTGAATCTTATCCCATCTAAAATGGGAGTTTTGAGTTTGAATTTTATCCCATCTAAAAGAGACTCGGGATACCTCAGTCATAAAAAAAATACAAAGGTATATGTTGCTAATCAAAATATCTATTTGGTGGTATACATTAGACAGAAAGATTTATATATACTTCAAGAATTAGTCAGGTGCTCTAAATGATATTATATTTTATGGGAAGAAAAGTTTTTGACACTTACTTAAGCTATCATGCTAAGATAAATTTTAGATTTGATAGTTTAAAACATATTAAGTATTTTAATGATAGAAACTCTAAGAAAAACCAACTCTTATTCCTCCTCATCACTTTTTAAAAAAAGAAAACTGAAACTAATTTCAAAAGGATAATTTTTTTTGAGTCAAAATTCACTGAAGAAATTAGATGTTTAATCGAATGTAAAACAAACGTGGAATTGTATTCCAAATGCAATGATTTACCCAATTAATTGAGGTCCACAATTAAATGAAAATTAAATAATTATATACATGTATGGAACTTAAATCCTTCAGTAATTCGATTCGACGTTCTTTAAACCTTCGAAGAACCAATTTGATTTTGAAATTGTAATTTAATTAAGAATGGAAAAAATGAATTTAAATTCACTATATGCAAAATTAAAATCAAGATACTTTATTTAAATTCAATTCTAAAAATAAAAATCTAAATTAAATTCAAAGAACCAAAATAGGACTCACCTCACCAAATAACTTAAACAAAGCGTAAAGCTTCAATTAACTCAACTCAATTGAGCTTGTTATAATCCTTGGCCTACATCTCAAGTTATAGGCTTATTTTCTCTAAAAATATATAAAAATAAAAAATTCTAACTAATAATGTAATGACCCGTCCTGCTACGGGGGTGTTATCTCTGAAATACGGATAACAGGCCTTTTTTTTTTCCTAATGGGAGATACCGCTCCCGCTGCTCACACTCAAATCAATAACCAAATATACGAATAAAGCATTAATCATTATTTAAAACAATAACATCATTCCATTATTACACTTGTCCAATTCATACATGATTACATAACTCAAAAGCATGAACAAGCTCTCAAACTACAAAATGGGACTATAACAGAAGATAAAACTGCAGCTCCACATCCAACGTCCGATAGTGGGTCTCGCCGACCCCTCCTCTAAGAAATACCTGTAAGGTAAGGGGTGAGCTCTACATGTCCAGTGATGGTAACACAAGCATCATATGTCACCAAGCATACACTGTAGATAATCATATGAACACATCAATGTCTATGCTATCTACATGCATGACCATGCAAACATGCGCCTTACTCCTAGAACACGAGCCCACATCTGTTAGGCCTCCAGCACATTCTCTAACCAATCCAATGCAACTCTAAGGAAACTCCCTCATGTGCCCATCCGCTACAGTCCAGCCATCCACGGGTACGCAGACCGATCCTCAACTAGGTTAGGGTCTCTAGCCCTCAACCAGTCCTATGATTCTCCCAAGACAACCTGTACAAATACCACAACCAACCCATGAGTTGGAATCACTGGAGTCCCAAACAGACTTTCACACATGAGTAACTACTGTGTCAGTCCTCAACGAACTGCCAACCAGACCCATCTGTGGTCTCCTCAACTAAGAACAAAACCCCGATAGTTACACCTATAACCTCGGGCCCCACTGGTCGATCTTTAAACAACTAGCACATACATCCCTCATGAAATTCCATAGGCCTCTTACCGAGTGAACCGACACCAACATCGCAAGTCTCAACCATAAAATCCAGGGTCATAACCATGGGTAATCACAACACTACACCCCTCAGCCAAAATGTGGGCAAACATACACTCAACCAACTTGGCTCCCAGGGCGACCCAGTACGTACTCGACGTACTATATGTTCACCCTACCTCTAGGGCCACCTCCATAGGAATCCATACACACCACAGACCGGTACCATGAGTCGTGAAACATAACTCGGCCATAAGGCCCACGGGGGTAAACCTCAACCGCACCAGCGGGAGCTATCGTCCATTGCACCATCCCTCGACCAATGAGTAGGCGAGCACATCCTCCGCCTACTCTGTTATTTAGGGATCACAAATCATACCAGTGGGAGCTGTACCTCACCGCATCGTCCCTCAGAAAATGAGCTGGCGAGCACCACCTCAGCTTACTCATCCAGGGATCACAAACTATACCAGATGGAGTTGTCCCTCACCGCACCGTCCCTCGACCGATGAGCGGGAGAGCACCTTCTCATTCTACTCGATCATCTGGGGATCACAAACTATACCAGTGGAAGTTGTCCCTCACCGTATAGTCCATCGAACGATGAGTGGGCGAGCACTTTCTCAGCCTACTCGGTCATCCGGGGATCACAAACTATACCAATGGTAGATATCCCTCACGCACCGTCCCTCGACCGATGAACGGGCAAGCATCTCCTCAGCCTGCTCGGTCATTCGGGGATCACCTGATCCATCACGCGTTCGGGTACCGTATCTGAAATGACTTCTAAGTCTACATTGGGTGAATCAACACTCAACCCAGGCACTTCCCTTAGGTCATCATTGTTGCCTCACCGCATGTCCCTATTGAAACTCCAAGACACCTCACCCCCCAAGCCAGGCCACGCTCTCCACAGACACATCAGAAGGCCACAATGGGTAGACTAACAATCTAATCCACACTAGGAAGTACATCCACTCACGACCCACCACCGAGTAATCCATAGCTCAACCACGCTTCTACTGTGCGGCTTCACACAACCTTCAGACCCCAACTACCTGATAAGCTAAGGGGAGTCTCTAAATTCTGGTGTAGCCTAGTACTTATGCCCCACTGACATCCCACAGTTATTAACTACATGCATGCACAGTTGTTTATAAGCATGTAACCAAAATGATAATAATGAATCATAATTAAGTATGGACAAAGCTATCTTTAGTAGACTAACATATTGGCACTCGAACATGTTATCAGCCAATCATCATCAAACAATAAAATGTGGTTATATAAAATAATGTCACATTCATTCATCAGGTGTATACATCTCTAACTATCACATACTAGCATGTAACATCCAAACATGTTATCAATCAAAACAGGTTCCAAACAAGCGTAGTAGGCAATATCAGCTACTATCTACCGCATGCGATTCTACAACATGTTGATTAACTATCAATTGAACCATCGCAGGTTATCACACATTTCAACCAATCATGTTATCAACCCTCAATCCATCATGAGATCATATAAACAACTTATACATTCTCCTTTGAGCTAAGGGTACGCATACACCTGAATGGAGTCCCTGCCACATAATGATATCAACATCTCCCTTGTCAGGTGGCTCATAATACCAGGGAATCCCATTTGCCGCATTCCGTACCCTAACATTTGACAGAGATGTAATATGCGTAAGTGTATGCTAAAATCGGTGGTGAGTCCCCTCACCTGTGTGCGTGTTGCCGAAATCCAAAGCGAGAAAACGGGTCCACTCGGTTGAAGGAAGTTCAATCTATTGAAATGAGAATACAAGGATAAGTAACCGGGTAAAATAGGTCAAACTAAGTCTGGATTACAAACGGACCTGAAAGCGAATAAGGTCCAAACCGAACTAAAGTGGGCCCGAAACTGAAAACAAGGCCTGAAACTGGGATGGGGTCAAAAATGGGCTGAGACTGGGCCGATCTTGAAAATGGGTCGGGCTTGGGAATCGGCCGGGCCGAACTGGGTTGGGCCAGGCCTAAAGTGTGCTTGGATTGAAAGTGGGCCAGACTAGCCGAGCAGGACCTGGTCCACTGGGCCACCTCCAAGTTGGGCCTGGATTGCCCTGAGTTGAACCTAGTTGAGTTAACTCAGTTTCAGCTGAGTCGACTCAGCAGTCTAGCAAGAAAAGGGGGAAAAGAATGGAAAACTAGGGAAAACAAGGGAACAAGAAAGAAGAGAGGGAAAAAAATGGTGAAAGGAAAGGAGAAGAGATCGAAGGAGGGTACCTGAGATGGGCCACGATTGAGGGATTTGACTTCGGGCGGCGTCAAATACGGCAACTAAAGGTGGAGGGAGGGTTGCTGCAGGCTGGAGTCATGAAACTGCAATCTGAGGCGGATGGGAAGGAATGTAATGACCCGTTCCGAGTTTTCCAGATTTTGAGGAGATTTTTGGATCTACGAGTTGTTTTCGGGATCGCAGTGGCAGTGAGGAGATTGTGGGCTCCATGGTGGACCCCAGTTTGCCTATTTTCGAATTTGAGAACTCGAAGGACATTTTTGGTAATTTTGTAATTATTATGTAAATTGTCATAAAAAAATTATTGAAAATCACACATTTTTCCACTCAATGTTCGGTACTCGAGATTTTTTTTGGATTTTTTATTTCATTGTATCTTATTTCCTTTTGAAAAGAAATTATTTCAAAAACCTTGGTTTTTAATTTATTTCAAAAAAAAAAGAAAAAAAAGGAGAGAGTAAAACCCTAATTCCCCAAACCCTAACCCTTAAAAGAACCTCTCTTCTCCCGACATTGTAGCCGCATGTGCTACAGTGTTGCCGCTCCCAATTGCGCTCCTCAACTACGATTCTCTCTTTCGGTAACCCTCCTTCTTCCTCTCTTTTCGATTTCCCTCTCTCTCACGCCTCTTCTTTTCTTCTTACTCTTCTCCTTCTCCTTCTCCTTCCTCTCTCCCCCTCGGTCGGCTCGGACAGCCATCGCCATCTTGAACCACCCGTGCAGCAGACCCTTGTGTCAGAGCCGTCCTTGCTGCAACTCCGACATTGCTTAACTTTCCGCCATTCTCTCTCCTTCTTCGCGGTCATCCAGATCCGACTGAAAATAAGGTACCCATGTTTTCCCCTCTTTCTCTTCCCCCTCCCTCTCACTCATATTTTTTCCCTTGGCTTTCCTTATTTTCCTCAGTCTTATTCGGTTTTCTTGAATATCCCATGGATTTCCTTGATTTTCCTTGGTTTTATTCTATTTTCATCAATTTTCCCTAGTTTTCCCTCTTCCTTCCCCCTTTTCAACTCACCTGAGAAACTAAATCAGCTCAGTCGAGTTCCCGAGCGGACTCAGTTGGGGTTTTGGGTTGACCCAGCCCTTGGGCTGGGTGTGTGACCCTTAGCTTTGCCCACTGGCCCAGATCCGACCCAACAAACTGGTTCGGACCTAGCCCAATCCAGGCCCAGGCTTGGTCCGGCCCAGCCAGTTTTAGTCAGGCCAAGTTCTGGTAGGCCCAACTTTCGAGCCCGACCCCATTTTTCCTGGCTCAGCCCAGATCGGCCCATTTTGGGCCAAACCCAGTTCAGGCCCATTTTCATCACGGTCTCCTTTCAGCCCATTTTACCTCTTTTACTTATTTGTTCCTCATTGTTTCAACACGTTGAGTTTCCTTCAACCCATCAAGCCGCTTGCTTGCTCCGGATTTTCGACTCCACACACTCAGTGAGGGGACTTATCAAAGTTTTAGCATGCATTGCATATATCAAATATGATTATATAACTCAAAAGCATGAACAAGCTCTCAAACTACAAAATGGGACTATAACAGAAGATAAAACTGCAGCTCCACATCCAACGTCCGATAGTGGGTCTCGCCGACCCCTCCTCTAAGAAATACCTGTAAGGTAAGGGGTGAGCTCTACATGTCCAGTGATGGTAACACAAGCATCATATGTCACCAAGCATACACTGTAGATAATCATATGAACACATTAATGTCTATGATATCTACATGCATGACCATGCAAAAATGTGCCTTACTCCTAGAACACGAGCCCACATCTGTCAGGCCTCCAGCACATTCTCTAACCAACCCAATGCAACTCGAAGGAAACTCCCTCATGTACCCATCCGCTACAGTCCAGCCATCCACCGGTACACAGACCGATCCTCAACCAGGTCAGGGTCTCTACCCCTCAACTAGTCCTATGACTCTCTCAAAACAACCTGTACACATACCACAACCAACCCATGAGCCGAACTCACTGGAGTCCCAAACAGACTTTCACACGGGAGTAACTACTGCGTCAATCCTCAACGGACTGCCAACCAGACCCATCTGTGGTCTCATCAACGAAGAACAAAACCCCCGACAGTTACACCTATAACCTCGGGCCCCACTGGTCGATCTCTAAACAACTGGCACATACATCCTTCACGAAATTCCATAGGCCTCCTACCGAGTGAATCGACACCAACATCGTAAGTCTCAACCATAAAATCCAGGGTCATAACCATGGGTAATCACAACACTACACCCCTCAGCCAAAATGTGGGCGAACATACACTCAACCAACTTGGCTCCCAAGGCAACCCAGTACGTACTCGACGTACTATATGATCACCCTACCTCTAGGGCCACCTCCATAGGAATCCATACACACCACAGACCGGTACCATGAGTCGTGAAACATAACCCGGCCATAAGGCCCATGGGGGTAAACCTCAACCGCACCAGCGGGAGCTATCATCCATTGCACCATCCCTCGACCAATGAGTAGGCGAGCACATCCTCCGCCTACTCTGTCATCTAGGGATCACAAATCATACCAGCGGGAGCTGTACCTCACCGCATAAGAACCTTGAGTTGCATCAGACTGGTGTAAGTGACCTTGGATCTGTTGGAATATATTTAAAGTTCTAATATTAATAGAATTATTGTGTGATTAGGAGTCTAAGTTGGACTTATCTCTAATTAAGAGATGTATTTGATTTAGACTTATGTTAAGAGTTACACTTTGATTGTAATAGCCTTAGGGTCGGTTAGAAACTATAAATACATGTAATAGCATAGGGATTTGATATAAGATACAAGATTATCTTTTCTACATGGTATCAGTCAAAATTAGATCCTAGTGGACCTTCAATAAACATTTTTTTTCCTCTCCGCCGGAGGAGATTCATCGGCAGAGGGAGGGAGGGAGAGACACTGTTCTTGCTTTGTTCGCCATCTGGGTCTCACGTTTGGATCCCCAACAGCAGCAGCGTTCCTCCATCATGTCTGGTTTTTCAGGCCCCAGATCTGCCATTCAGATCTGGTTTCCTGCGTTTAGTGGGTTCTGCTTTGTTCAACCCAGACTTCTGTTGCCGCTCAGGCAAAACTGCTGCCTGTTTCTTGGCATTTTATCTTTCCTTCGTCTGGAAGTCAACGGATCTGATATTCAGGAACACCGCCAGCAAAGAGTGGGTCTTTCATTAGACAATGTTTACTTTTCTCCCTCTACCGGAGGAGATAATTGGCAGAGGGAGGGAGGAGGGACATCTCTATCCCGTTGGAAGAAGCAAATCAACTCTTCAGCAATAAGATCTGGCGGGTCTCTGATCCTGTCTCTGAACGATCGAGAGAGATCCCAAATAGATTGTTATCCTCGTTGCCTTTGGCAACAGCCACCGTTTGGCAGATCTGCATTGTGACTGTTTCTGCAGATCTATGGGTTTCATTAGCATCGAAAAAAAAAAAAATTAGGCCTGGTCTTTTGCTCCTCCTTCGTTAGTTGCTGCAGATCTGGCCCAGCATTATTGCAGAGGCCTCATCCTTCCTTCTCAGCAACCCCATCAGTGCTCCTCCACGAACAAATCTGATTAGATTTTTAGATCTGTTTTAGATCTGTTTTTGAAGCCCATCAGTGTTGCTGCCATTTTCTCTAACACCGAGTGTTGTTTGGGGTGAAAGATTCAATGCCCAGATCTATCCTCATAACCCTAGGAGTCAAGACAAGAGAAAGGTTGAGTCTTTCACGGCGACCTTCTTCTAAGGTTACCCATTGAATTGCAAAAATGGCGGATGGATCACAGCATCCGTCTGTAATCCAAAAGATAAATGGGTAGTCATACCTTTTCTCTAGGCTTTCTCCTAGCTTACATGCCAGGAATGCCAGCATCCACAGCCTTTCTGGTGCATATGTAAATGGAGGCTTGCACAACCAACTTCTTCATCGATCATACCAGTCACCTGTCTTTGTCGGAGCACCCTCTGAAAAAGGTGTGGGTCTTGCCAACATAATGCCATTGGAAGTTTTTATTGGAAAATGCAATGTTGTTTGTGTCAAAGGATGAGAGATATTAAAAGGGCTGATTATATTTTCTAGCGAAGAGAAAGTTTGTGGAGTAGAAGGGAAGTATATTTTTAATTGTGAAGGTCGAAATCAACTACTACATCGATACTTGAAGTGGGCGAGAATGGCTCGCCTGACTTCTCTTGTTGATCTGTTCTCTGTATCAGGCATTTCCTGGTCTCGTTCAGTCCTGTTCTCTGGTTTACCTCATCTGAAGGAACGACCAGAAAGACTGTCTGTTTTGTTTGCTGCTCATCGTGATAAGTTAACAAAGATTTTTCAATCTGCTGTTTTTGCCTCTAAAATGCAGAGGTGTCGTGCACCATTTTTGTTTTGATGTTTCTTCTCGCCACAATCGGTGAGATCTGTGCTAAGAAAAAAGGGGGAGAGCTGAAGAAAAGGGACACAAATTGCCCTTCTCCTCCTACTTTGTTGAAGCTGAACAAAGGGACGCAACTTACCTTTCGTTCAAGCACGCCTTGTTTTGTCGTTTCTCGAAAATGAGACGGCATGTTTTGAACACATGTCCATTTGTTGTGGAATTCATCCACTCCTTTTATTTGGAGGACTGATTCGTCCCCAGTTTTTGCTGACCTTTTATGGCTATAACGTCATTTGCTGGCCTTTCATAGCTATAGCCCCATTTGTTGGCATTTCATGGTTACAACCCCATTTGCTGGCCTTTCATGGTTACGGCCTCATTTGTTGGCCTTCTATGACTACAACCCTATTTGCTGGTCTTTATGACTTCATCCTTTATTTGCTAGCCTTTATGGCTACAACTATTGTTCACTGGCCTTACGATCTGATTGATCGATGTAATGGCTTCAGCCCCTTGTTTTGTAAGTCACTCATAGCCTGCATTTATCGCATGTTGCGCTCATTGTTTGCCGGACAATTGTCTTACGGCCACTGCCGTCGTCCGAGCCTCTTTCTCTATTTCAGGCCGCCATCGGTGTCCGCCGCCTGACATTTTGCATCCAATCAATTTGCTGCCAACAATCTTTGTGGCCAGTCAGTTGCCACTTTTGCAGTTCATCTGCTGGTTCTCCACGTTCCAAGCTTCGCTTTAATCCACGCTTCAGCTTGCGGGGGCGTGTTGGAATATATTTAAAGTTCTAATATTAATAGAATTATTGTGTGATTAGGAGTCTAAGTTGGACTTTTCTAAAATTAAGAGATGTATTTGATTTAGACTTATGTTAAGAGTTACACTATAATTGTAATAGTCCTAGGGTCAGCTAGAGGCTATAAATACATTTAATAGCATAGGGATTTGATATAATATACAAGATTATCTTTTCTACAGGATCCACCTCAGTTAGTCTATTAAAAGATTAAGGATGACTCTTATTGGAGGAATATATAATTATAATCTAATGAAATTAAAATTTGAAAAGAATACTATCCATATAAAAACTGAATCAACTTTCAAATTTCATCTTAATTTTCAAAGAAATCAAAATATAAATGGACTGATTTTAAAATATTTAGTAAACATAAATAAGGAGTGAATTGCAGTACCTGAAAGGGCAAGGTTCATTTGAAAGCTGAAGAGAATGACCAAAGTGAGTGAAAGTATCAGCAGTAGCCTTGGAGAGAACTCCATGATACAGAGAGATGTTTGGCGAACAAACACGTTAAATAAGAATTTAGATTTCTATTTATTTAATACTTTCGTGTATTGCCGGCGGCTGCGACTCTAGCCTCCCTACAAAACAGTAAAATTCAGTAGAAAAAAAATGGAATGAGAATAAATGAAACGGCCGAGAGAAAGAAGAGAGAGAAAAAAGAAAATATGGAGAAAAGATTGAAGAAAAAAATCGCTAACTTTTCATAGCTTTCCTTTCTCTTCTTTTTCTTCTTTATTGATGGGAAAAATACAGGGATCAGCGGCGGCATCAGGGGTTTAATAGAGAGAATGAAAGAGAAGAAGTTAAGTGAAAACCATCTATGAAAATAATTCACGTGAGCTTCCTAAAGAGCTCACTTGGAAGTTCACTTGTGTACTCTTATATTTTATTAAAAAATTATTTTTAATGTGAAAGTAATAATTTTTTTATTTTAAATACAATATTTACTTATGCTGAAAGTAAAAATTATAATGTTTTCTTTTATTTATCTTACTGTAATAATTTAATATTATATTTATCATCTAATATTTTTACCATTGTCATTATTATTAAAAAGTATTCTTTATTTTTATTATATCAATGTAACAACTCATAATTTTATCTAATTATTATTAATGAAAAATAAAATCTTTTTTCTCAAATGAAAGAAAACATTATATTATAATAAATTTCATTTTGGAGTTAAAAATTTAGAATGTCATCTTAAGTAGCTTTCTTGCTTTGGCTTTTAAAAAAATAATAATAACTAATTACATTATTAATTAGAATGGATTTGAAAGCTAAATTAAATTTATAAGATTCAATCCATGATAATGTATAATAGACCACTCATATATTTAGAAAAGATTAGTCTATGTATTGAAATGTTTTATACTTTGTAAAGTAATAAGTGGTGATTATTAAGAATGGTCAATTTTCAACTTTGTACAACACATAATTGAGTGTGATTTGAAAAAAAAAAAAATCTTTCTTATAAGAGCTTTATTTATATAGAAAAAAGATTAATTAATAATCTAATAATATTTATAATATAATATTCAGAGTAGGATTTGACTGGGTTTGACCACGGTTGAAATCGGTTGAACTAGGTTTAACCGAACCTTCTTCGAAGACGGTTTAGTAGACGGTCCAATTCTGATAACATTGGTCTGAATAGGTGTACAGTTTAGATTCATTCGAGCCAAAATGAATCTGGAATAGGTGTATACTAGGTTTATTCTTGACCAGTAGATGGATCAAAGGATAGGAGTGCTATCAATTTTATAGACTTTTTTATAAAATGCTTTTCATTTGATCTATTCAATGATGGGTCCAACAATTTTACAAAATCTAAAAAAATATATATGCATCCTTGCATTTAGAATTTAATGAAAGGTGTAGATTTTTAAGAAGTTGACTCCACTTGTCTCAAATAATGTTATGTGAAGTCATCCTTACGGGGGCATTCGGAGACGTAGACAAAAATTTTATTTTGATCCAGGTGGGTGCACAAACAATTTGACGGGTTTGGGCTTGGAGTCGAATAATGAAAATTATATCTTCGAGATCCCGGCGGTATCTGAGTGGAAATTTGAAGATGGATCATGGGCTTTAATTCAATAATGCAATCCAGTCCAAGTCCAAAGCAAAGCAGGCCTGTCCCACAATTGAGTTCTAGTGGGCCAAAGAGAAAGCCCAACAAGCTGCCCAAGACGCCAGCACCAAATTTAGTTTGTTTAGGATTTGTTTTGAGTTGTTTTCAAACTATGTTTTTGGGATTCCTTTGGTTGAAAATTGAATTGTTTAAATCTGTTTACAGAAGTAGAATTCATCCCAGATTTGTTTTCAAAAAAAAAAAACCTGTTTAAAGACTGATTTAAGGAGCAAAAAAGGGCAGTTTTATAGATCGGTTGTGGGACTGCTCTATGTGAGAATTTTAATGATTTTAAATCAGTTTTAAAGCCTGATTCCCAGGCCATGTTCATTCAGGCCCGGTAACTGGATGTAGTGGATCTGATTTGAGTTCAAGTTGAGCCTATTCATTTTTAGCCCCACTTGTGCCGGGGGTCCAATTTCTCGGCCGATACATCTCGTATCGGCCGTACAGGCGAGATCTTGGCCGAGATTTGACAAAAAAAAAAAAAAGAGAGAGAGAAGGAAATATCGCTTGATATCGGCCGAGATATTGGGCGACATTCGTGTGGCATGGGTCCACCGTTTTTTTGACCCCTGGTGCCTTGTGCGTAGGTTTTTTACTTCGACTCGTGACCCGCGAGTCAATTTGGAAAATTAAGTTTTTGAATGAGAGAGGAGAAAGAAGGTGCTCCACGTGAGCCTAAGGCATTTTGTTTTCTTATTTCTTATTTCTTTTTTTCTTTTTTCTTTCTTGTATTTTTTTAATTTTTTACTAATCACTCCAAAAATATATATAATAATTAAATATTTATTTTAATTATTTTAAAAAATAAAAAATATTTTCATTTTATTTTATTTTGACAATTTAATTATTTAATATTTCTGCAATAATTTACCCATTGATCCACTATATAAGTATGGATTTTATAAATGTGACAAAAAATTTAATTACTTTATAAATATAGAGTTTTGGGTTGGTCCAAAAATTAAGTATAGATATTTTTAGTTAAATTAATTTTTATAAATTTTATATAATTTTGAAACCACAAAAATTTAAGGACTAAAATTATTTAAAGAGATTAAAAATTTTGAACAAAAAATAATTTTTATTTAATTTTTTATTTCAAATATCAATTAGATGTTCATTAATAATTTAATATTACTTATATTACTTATATTAATTGCACGGGTTTGACTGCAGTTGAATTCGATTGAACATTATTTAACCCAATAAACAGACGGTTTAATGTATAGGTCGGTTTTTAAAATATTGAAAATACAACTGAAAAGGCTCGGTGACTAAATAAGCATACTCCAGCCTAAGTGGTTTGCCTATCTCAATCGAATATATACTTACAATAATTCACGTCTTTACCAAACTAATATAATTTTTATTAGTGTTATTTCACCATCTAATTAATTGACAACCATTAAAATCAGTCTGATTAGTAATGGTGAAAATGAAAAATTGTAGTAAACGTAAATATATTTTTTCTTTATTATTATTATTATTATTATATATATTTTTTCTTTTCATTCGTCCATTTATTATTTTATTTTATTTCATTAAGTTAATTATTTTATTTTTTCTAAAAACAAATCTGAGTTAAAATCCAATTTAACTTATTCACTAAGTTAATTACAATCTGACAATCGAAACAGGTTTGAGTGGGAAATGGCGATAGGTCTAACTGGGAAATCGGAACAGG
The DNA here is from genome assembly GCA_013350335.1 of Chimonanthus salicifolius. Classification (NCBI taxonomy): domain Eukaryota; kingdom Viridiplantae; phylum Streptophyta; class Magnoliopsida; order Laurales; family Calycanthaceae; genus Chimonanthus; species Chimonanthus salicifolius. The sequence goes on from CM023532.1 coordinate 11,602,757, forward strand.
TGTGAGAATGAGTTTGAGTGCGATCGGGTTTAATTTATTTTATTTAGTTATCTATTAACTATGAACATTATTATTTAAATTAGTGACTTATTAGTATAATCTAAATTTTATTATTTGTATCGAAGACAGGACTCCTTGAGTTAACTAATTCTCTTCATTACATCTAATCGACATACCTAAATTAATTATTGTAATCAATTTAAAGAAAATAGGAATATCTCATTTAATTTAAAGCTTAATGTAAATTACTATTAAATTCACATATCTCTTAATTTAATTAAATTCAATTAAAAGTTTAAAATTTATCACGAGAGATTATTAAAAATCTAAAATTAAAAATTTTGTTTAATTTCTAATAATGCAAGCATTATTAAGTTTAATTAAGTCAATCACAACTCAAAAATTAATTTGGCCCTAATTAAAATTTTAAGAACAATAGAACTCCATGTCTTGAAAAAAACAAAATTGTGTTATATTAAAACTTCACATCAGATTTAGAAATTTGAAAATTTTGGATACAAATTCTGCCATTATAATATATCCTTCTATTCTATCTATATATAAATTCTAAAGAAAAATGAACCTTAACTGTATAATCATTGAACAATTGTAATTTTTTTTTATGTTGACAATAAAAAAAACACAACCATCTAAGTTGGGTTTTAGTCAATTGTAAAGATTTAGTTTGACTTTATTATATTGTTTAAAAATAAAGAAAATTTGTGAAAAATTTGACTAAAAAATAACAAAGCAGATTTTTATGATTATTATTTTTTTTATTTTGAAGGTTACAACTGAGATTCTTTTATCTAAAAATAAAAAATACTATATAAAAATTTGTAAAATAAAGAAAATTATTCTCTATAAAATTTTGACCAATGTTTCTCACACGATGGGAGTGATTCCTACTAATCTATTTATTAAGGATAGTTTGTGTGTCCGTCAAATGAATCTTGAGCATTCTATCATTGAATGATTATGCTTTACTAATGTAGACTGGGTAAGATAAAACACCCCCACTCAATCGCTTAAGCAGAAGTAATGACACAACTCAAATGCCGTGGTCGTGAGAATCAAGAATCACTTGGTTTAACACTACCCATTATCTTATCATCAGTAAACCCATCCCACTTAAACATTGAGAATTAATTGAATCAATTATTTAAAAGGACGCTCCCAATTGGGTTTTCCAAATCCATTTTGTTCTCTTAAAATCCCCACAACCATAAATCACTTTTGAATTTTGTTTAACTTTGAAACCCAAATTTGAAATAGTTGAAAAAGCTGAAAAGCTGGTAGATTTTAATTAAACACCCAAATATCTTATGAAACCTAAACAGGTCAGATTCGAGTATGTCAAACAGTGCAAAATCGCACCATAGGATTCGGTCTATTTGGCTGAACAAAGGTCAGCCTGCAGGCTGGTCTGAGCGTAAGACAGGCCTGAAGACACAACGAAGATTAAGAAGGTTCTGAAACTTACAAACCACTATCGGGTCTGTTACTGGGCTTGGTCTAATTAACCCAAATGGTTATGGATCACCACTGTTTTAGATTAAGTTTAAACCCCTCTAAATCAGTCTTAACAGGATTTTGAAACCTGGTTATGAAAACAGGTTTTACACAGCATTTCTAACCCAAACTGATTCAATTATGCCTCTCTTAAGAAGAGTTTTTGGATTACCTGAGTTTTGTAGAACGCCAACAGCCCACTGTTTTCTGGGCTCGACAACTACCCTCCTAACTCGGCTGTAAATTCCAAACGAACTTAATTGAAAAAAATTAAAATATTATTGCCTTAAATAAGACTTTAAACCGACTTCTAATCCTAACTAATTGGAGCCGACCCTCCAAACATAATCCTAATGCAATTACATCATGACAATCGAAATAAAAGCTTATTTTCAATCATGTAGTCCGAATCCATGATTTTTGTAGCTTTAACGAATTTAGGGTCAAGTAGGTTGTCAATTTGTCAATGTTGGTGGAGATACTCAACATATATGGAGACAGTGAATGTAGGTGAAATGAGAGTACCTAAAATAACAAGTATATCATAGTGGTTATATTAAAAAAAATATTAGATGTAGATTCATTAAAAATGGATTCGAATTTGCGCGATTCAAAAATGTACTTAGACAACGTTATGACCATTTTTATGAAATGGTATAATAAAGTGACAAAGATTCAAAGAATATAAGGGTGTATGACAGATGCTTGGCCTAGCCACCAATGTAGGTGGCAAATTTGCTAAATTTTTTACTCCATACACTAAATAAGGGGCTTTGGACACCCCAAGTTATTCTACTCTGTGTATCTTTGCTTTGCAAGTAAGTTATCTCTCTTCTATTTTTTTTAATTTCTAGTTTAATTTAGCATTGAATTTAAGTTTTATGTTCATTCAATTTAAATTCTTGTTGGTGAAGTAGCAGCAGCATGACATATCTTTGGAATAAAACCTCATAACAGGAGTAAAGCCTCACATATATAACCACATTAATGAGTTGCCAAACGAATACAATATCTTTTATATATTGAACATTTTCCCTTACTATTCTAAAGTTTTATTTATTATTTTATTATTAAATTCAGTGTTATTTTTATTCACTTTTACATGGTCCAGTGTGTTAGGTCATTAAATGCTAGATATTGGATTCAAAATTGACTGAATAAAAAAACCTTTTTTAACCTAGGTAATGTCATGGGCGAGTGACAATTGTGTTTGGACCTTACATAGTCCATAGGAATAGGTGCATTTGAAAAGTATTTTCGATGTGATTTTACTGGTAAAAATCATGATCATTGAATTTGAAAAACATAGTTTCAAAGGGTCTAGAGATTAATGAATAACGATCAAAATAAGGGTGATTTTAGATGCATTCATAATTAAACAGTTAGATCAACTTAGCATAAGTTTAAATAATGTAAAGATACCAATGTTCAAACATTTAAAATTTCAACTGGAGTTAAAATCCCATCAAGTCGAGAAACTCATTTGAGCTTTTGAAAAAAGTTTGAAAAAAACGCACCAACTCACTTGATTCAATATTGTCAAGCAAAGATGGTTTAGACCGATCTCACCCAAGTTATTTTAAAAATTCTTCAACAATGATAGATATAATACACACAGAGATTTGTGTAGAGTGTGATTTTTGTCTCTTGTCTGCCCACATGATAAGAAAAGTAAATGTCGTTTCACTATTTTGGCATATATGGTTATTGTGTCACACATGAACATATTTTATTATAAGCCACATGCAACAATCCAAAGGAGCAGACTATCAAATGCATAAGAAGATAATACATACATTGAGAATGCGAGTGGTGCTTTAGTACATAGAACATGGGCAATCTAGCTATACAATCAGTTAATACAAGAAGGTTATACCTGCTAAGTATGTCTAAGATTTTCGTGGAAGTTTAGGTAAAAGAGAATCATCATCGTACCAAGGTTGTGGCTTGCGTCTGGACAAAAGACCATAGGAGGCTGGTATAAGAATCAAATTGTGTGATGAGGAGCAAGCCAACCAACAAGCACCCAATTGCATATGGGGGTAGGACCGCATATGTTAACTTTCCATTTAGATAGAAGAAATGGCCTGCACAAAAGGAAATAAACATTGTCCCAGTAGATAGCAAGAGGGCGCCTAGGGCCACAACCAGTTTCACTGGCAGGATCTTGTTGGCATCGTCAAGACCTCAGTAGGGAGAGATGAGGATGTTGAGGAACATGACAAAGTATACAAGTGAAAAAACATAGCGCTATGAATGAAGAAATTACAAAAGTGCCAAATGCTGGATTTCCTTTGAAGTTGGGAACACCTTCCTGATTGTTTCCACCTGGGATGGTGGTAGCTGACGAATAGGCGACAGTGGCAACGAGACCGGCAATCACTGAGCAGGATTGTGAGGTTGTGTTCAACCATTGTCCGAGGTCATTTTTCTAGAGTAGATCCTTGTGTTCTTCTCAGAAAACCTGTGAAGGCGTTTTCTCTCCTTTGTTTCGTTTAGTTGAAAGATAATCTGACGTGTCTCTCACTTACTGATTTCTGATTTGTAAAATTGTTAGTACCTAACATATGGAATTTAATATTGTATATAATGGTAGTTCCAATGAAATAAGAAAAGAATAATCTTATTTTCATATGTTTATACATGGATTATGTGATCTCTAATAAAAGTGTGCCAAATCAGAGGATGCAAGTTTATCAATGGAAGGATGCAAGTTTCTACTGCTTATTGACAGAGGACGTGGCGGTCCCAAGCTTGATGCAAATTGAAATCATGAGTCACATATCATGATGGGCCGAAGCCTGTTTGAATTCAAATCGAGAATCATGAACACCATGGGCACAAGTCCGTAGCGAGGCCAGGGGTACATACATCAGTTACGTTTCATGATCCTAAGTGACGGATATTGAAGCCATGAATTAGCATTCTACCAATTTAAATATTCCTTAAATCTGTCAATAAGTGAAATTTCAAAACCTATAAAAAAAATTGGACAAAAAATGTCTAAAATTAGAACATTAGAAAATAAAGATTTGCGAAGTTGGTTTCCAATCTAGTTCAACATGAAAAAAACACACTACTTTTGGGCAATTATGTCTTCAATTAAGAGAGTGTGATTATAAACTATGCTATGTGTAGATAAGTTGATGATTTTGAGTTTTATTCATTCTTAGGTATAATTAGTCTAAAAATACGTAAATAGAAATGGCTGATTACTATAATAGTTGACTTCATTTCATTTTGAAGCAATTAAAGGAAAACATCAAAATAACAATTGTTTGATCTTAAATTCTGTTTGGTTGATAATTTACCTTATTAATAAGCAAATGATAACATTTTTATGGGAAAACTAAAAGAAATTAAGAAAAAACCGTAAACCCTAAACCCCAAAACCTAAACTCAAACAATAAAAAAAAAAAAACCCCTCCTTAATGGTTCTTGCAGTTGAGTGTGGGTTTTTAATTTGATAGGTGAGAAATTCAAAATCTGTACCTATATCTCAGTCAATTTAGCTAAGATATTGGCTGAAATTTTGATTTTTTAATACTATTTTGTAAAATATGGTCCTTTTATGGAATCAATCTATAACAATTTCTGATATGAACTGGTGGATATGAAATATATCAAACTGATATTTCAATCCATGTGTATGACTCGATGTACTGAATTAGAAAGGTAAGTGATTGAGCTGACCAAAACAAATAAGAAACAATGGTAAGAAGTCTATAGATAGGATTTTGAGAACTTCAATTCCTAGATCTTATTTTTTCTGCCTTATATTGAGAGTGAAGTCTAGTGAGAGATGGCCTTAAGCCTTCTACATGTGCAACCATTCTATGTTTGAGGTTTGAATTGCACCTTTTGACTACATCTAAGCAATCTTTTATAACTCAAGTTATTTACGAAGTTATACAGCATTGACTCTATCAATGTAACCTTACAAGGTTACACCAGCGTAGCTTATATTTTTAGGTGAGATAAATATGCCTTCACATGATTATGGTAGCACAACAAAAATTATCAAGTGAAGAGAGAGAGAACGCACATTATACCACTTGATCTCCCAACGTAGCTGCATGGTTGTAGGCATGCCCCAAGGCTGTCGAGAACTTCTAGTGGCAGCTACATGCAAAACATTGTTCTCTTTAAGGTCCGTCGCCAACTTACCAATATGAATCCCTTTCTTCTCGAAGTTAGTAAGAAGCTCATATACATCATCTTGACGATTTTCTATGGCTAAAAGTACTGCATTTTTTGAGTAAGTCTCCCTTCTACACCTGCCAGCTTTAGAGGTTTTCCTTAAGATTCCCTCTACCATCTCAGTTACTCCCTTTTCAGCTGCAATTAGAATAGTTGCATTACCAAGACGGGGGTCTTCATATGAAGCTTCATAGTTGAGTAATTTTTCCATGATTTTATATGCTAACATATGCCCTCACTTCATCCTCTCGATCTTCCTAACAAGCTTTCCTAATATCATAAATGACACATATCAGATATACCCACATATATACATCTATACAAAAAAACAATAAATGAAAAAGCTCTTATTTCAGTTAATAAGATGAAGGCATGTAATATATCCACATATTCATGAAATTTTCTTCAAAAGTAGTTATTATCATCCATTTCCTTATTAGTTTTTTTCCATCACATTACACAATAGGTTTGGGAAACATTTAACCATCCGATTGGTTTCCTAAGGAGTTTTTACCATAAATTTTGAAATAATTACTTCCATAAAGGGAAAAAAAAAAGGCAATATAGAATTAGGATCTCATTTGTGGGCAATGTATTTTGTTGTGCACTTTTATATGAGGCACACCTACACTAAAGGGAAAAGTTGGTTGGAAATGTCTATGCTTCAATATGGGCCTTACCATGACTTATGTGATTCAATCAAGCCTTAAAAATCTAGATTGAATAATCCAAACAAGATGATCTTTGCTAGGAGTCATATTGAGCCATAACCCTTTCCACTAAACCCTCATGGCCTCTTTTGACTCTAGGATAGGGATACTCAAGACAATATTCTTGACACTGGTGTGTACCGTCAAACAATGTCACATAAAATATTCTTGACATTATCAAATGGGGCCCCAATCCTTTCCCCTACCCCACACATCCATCTACCACCCATGAACTAAGTTGACCTCACTTTAAGTTGTCCTCAGAGTTCAATCACACTCTATTAAGAATTTCTTTTTATGGCAAAGAACTTCGAGACCCTCACCTCTCCTCCAAATACGCGTAATCTCCTAAAAGTCACAGACATCGAATGACTGTAGGACTCAAACCTAGGACATTTGGTTTCTGAGGTAAAGGTATGCCAGTTGAGCTATCTTATGCAAGGTTGAATAATCAAATCAAAGTGGTGTTTGTCAATGATGAATTTTTAATCATCGACTTTTCTAAAAACCCATATTCGTGGTCCCATCGAAGCCCCGAAAAGTTTGTGTTGTATTAACACAAACTATAAGATCTTAAAATTTAAGACTTTAAAATCATAACTTGATCCAATCAATGTGATTTATATTATAACTTATTTTTCAAATATAAATCTTTCAAACAGACCAATATTCGTTGACAAAAATGAATCCGTTCAAAATTGCAAAAGATAATATCCTTTGCATTGTGCAAGTGAACATTTAATTTAAAAACTTAATTTATCCTTAGAATGGAAAAGATGAAAAATTTGGTTTTGAACTTGGTAGAATATGCTTAATTAAGAAATTAACGATAATCATGAATGGAGCTATACATGTCTTGATGAAACTCTTGATCAGCTCCATGCATGTCTTGATGTAACTCTTGATCAGTGCCATGAGAGACCATTCTTCATTTAACTCCGAATCTGTCAGGATATCCTCCGAATCCACCGAGATGTCCTCATCAGTATGTATAACAAAAAACTAAATTCTGATCGCTTTTTATAAATCAACGGTTATATCAACGGAAAGAAAGTCAAGAGTGTTACCACACACCTGCAGGTTTTCTGGATGTATCTTTGGAATTCTCTTTATCGCCTTAAGCAGTAGAATTTAGAAAGTAAAAAGAAAAAGGAAAATTCAGTTTATGAAACTATGCTCATTTTTAAATTTAAGGAAATTACAATTTAAAACCCGCATCCATTGTCATACCTCCAATGATCTGTTCATGATCTGGCTTCTCTAAATCTGATAGATAACACATTTCAACAAAAAATAATAATAATAATAATAGTTACAATAATAAATTGAAAAATGGATCAATGTGTCTAAATAAATCACGAAGTTGACACTAACCTTTCGCCGATTCAGATTCATCTTTTGGATTCTTTGTGTCTCCCAAGCAAACACCTCTACTTGATAAGATTCTGTGCATCATTTGTGATCCTAGAGAAATAAATAGTCATTAAAAATGCTACATTTTGCAAGTGATTATCGTAACCATAAACTATTCTATTATATATTTAGAATTGGTATTTTTAATTTTACTTTTATTTACATAATTTATATTCTCTATCGTTTTAACTTCTTTAGAACTTTATTCTTATTTTTCCTTTTTCCAGAGCAAGGCAAACTATTTATTGACCCAATTCTTGGGCCAGTAGTTACAATCCATAGCAACCTATATACATATCAATGCAAAAAGAGTCCCCAATAGTACTCAACCTTACTCACAATATATTGTGAGTTCAAAATGAAAATAAAGATTTTAGAATAAATAACAAAAACATTGAGTTTCAATAGTTCAAGATGAGGTTGGATTTCGTAGCTTCTGTTGGATGACATGAATTGAACCTAAACATAATTTCTTTTTCGTGGAATTGTTTTCCTTGAAGAAATTGATTAACAACTAAAGTCGTTGAGATTCATGGAGAAAAAAGTGGTATAGTGAGTTACTATTGATAAGTGATTTGCTTGTTAAAAGTTGGAATCCTTTAAAAAAACATTAATTTTTTATTTCATAAGGAGATCTTGAGGAGCTGAGATTCACATTACGAAATGTAAGCTCATATTTCAAATGGACCTTATCCAATCTCTGTTTTTCTCTCAAAGATTGAACAAAATATATAACATTGAGGCTCTCTAACTCCTTATAAGAAATTCTTCCAAAACTAGAATCCCAGATATTTATGGGCTAAAATACATCTTGGGGCCATGATGTTGTTCCATTAGATATTGGAACCTCTATGTTTGTCCATAAGTTTCTCTTGACCCAAGTCGCATCTATGTCAAAATGTCTTAGACGTTGTTTCTCATTTTCCAATTATGAAAAGTAAAAACTATAGAAATTGAGACTTTTCTTTCTTTTTTCTATAGAATTAGGACTCTTTGCCGAGACCAAAAAATGTGACATTTTTGTATAATTCAAAAAATCTATTTTTCATAGAAGGGATAAAAAAAATTATTGATAATAAAAATGGAGTTCTCCTTTCATCAGGATAATACTTCATTCATTTTCGATTAAAATAAAGATTTTGATACAAAAAACCAAATTATTGAGTCATTGCATCTTATCACAAGACTGAATTTTATGACACTTGATAGATAATGTGAATATAAGTAATTATATAATATACTTTTTTTATGGATTTTTTTTTTTTTTTTGAAAAAATTGACAAATGATCTTTTAAATCAATACTAGTATCTACCATTACCATTGTTATTATTATTTTTAAAATGGTACACTTCTTTAGATAGGTTAGATAACAAGAAAAGTTAGACAACCTAAGCAAAAAGGCAATTGATAAGACTTGGCAGAGATGTGTAGTCCCACAATTAAGATCAGCATTTTCCTTTAACAACTGGTTATCAATTGTTTCAATAGATAATAACATTAAAATTGAAATCTTCACACACTCACCAGACATTATGAGCCTTTTGACGGTCTTGAAAGATTCACTTAGTGCTTGTCTACAATAATCTACTTCATTATACCGTGGCTTCTCAAGATCTACGACCCATATATCTGTATCAAAGACAAAATACTATTACCACAAATTAAGGATGATTTTCTCATATTTCTACCGTTAGGGTGCATTTTTTTCCATTATTTTTATTGCGACTTGAAGTTTTCTTTTTCAGCCCAAAGTCTGCCGAAAATGGGCCAGTAAAGCAGGTTGTTCAGGACTTCATGCTGCGTAAACGGGCCTGAAGTTGAGTGAAAATAAGCCGTGTAAATGGACTTGTGTATTAGACCATTTTGCTGGTGTAAGTGGGCCAGCAACCCACTCAGTTGGCTGAGAGAACCAAGTTTGGGAGCCAAGTTTCTCATGAGAAAACTCAGTGATTTGAGACTGATTTTGACGTCAACTCAGCAACCACTCAGTTTTGTCTTAGCCGTTCCTATGGCTGAATTTCTTTGGTTTCTCTTTAAAGGCAGGCTCTACCACATATACACAAAGCATTCTCCCCTAAGAAGAATTTTGATGAAATTTTCATTTAAACTAAATGGATGCTACTCGTCTCATACTTCAGGATCCAATTTATAATCTCTCTGTTTACAAGGCCCCAGACATCACAAGCAACATCTGAAGCCGAGGTCTACACATTTTCCAACTTACAAGCATCGAATAACTGACACATATGGAGTCTATTTTTAAAAAGATTAGATAATGTGATAAGTAGCTAAGGGGTGAAAGATACTCACATGAGTAGATGATATGCTCCACCATTGTAAGTGGAGTTCTACTTCTGAATGCAAAAGGTACATTTGCCAGAATTTTCAGAGGAGTCAGGCCGTCCTTATTCGGCATTGAGCAAAAAGAAGGGTGCTTTTGAAGTATGTGGTAAGCCATTACTGTCAATCACATAAGAGGACAAACAAATGAACTATATATGTTGTTTCTATGTTATATTAAATTATATCAAGAATTAAATCAGAATTTGTTTTTAGGAGTTCTTGAAATTATGTCAAGAATTAAATCGACGATAAATTTAATAATTAAATTAACTCAAAACACTTCCCCTTAAATAAATAAATAAAACAAACCCAATTCTCACTCATATTCCCACTCAGACTCGTGAGAATAAATAAAATCAGAATTTTATTTTAACACAAATATCCTTATTATTAAGAAATATATTATTATTGAGATTAAGAAATATATAAAACCAACAAATGAAGTAAAAAAAAAAAAATTAAAACAACCCGACCAGACCCGTTTTCCCTTATTCCTTGCCCTCTCTCGTCTCTCGTCTCTTCCTCTTTTCCTTGACCCTCTCTGGTTCCTCTAGAATTAAGGATAACCATATCCTCTACATTTATCCATTTATTGAAACTTGTCTTCAACCAAAGTTTCAATGCATACAAGGCTTGTGAAGATGGACCATGCCAGTTCGTTTATTTAAAAATGTGCTTTTAGGTTCAGCTGTATACATTTATGGTTTTACATTAATTTGTCATAAATATTGATTATAGATAAAATTTGATATTTGCACATATTTGAAGGACACGTCATTCGAAATGCTAAGCCAACCCATTGATCATGAATTCTAAATTTTAAAAAAGGTTTTGATAATGTCATGCTAAAAATGTAATTGAGTTCTCACTGTATGTGACTGTTTTTTTTTTTTTTTGGGTCTATTATTATTACTATTATTTTATCATCAAAATTAGTTGAAATAAAGAATCTTGTTTTTTCTTGAAAGTAAGAGGAACATTGGTAATTTTTATTATGATGGATACTCTTCTACATGTCCTCTATTTAATCGACAAAATGAGAAGTTGTATAAATTTTATTTAAAAATATTTGTATTCTATTAAGTTTTCTTTTTAATCTAACATGTTTAATTTAATCCTATGAACTTAGACCATGTGAGCTACCCTGCATCAATTTGAGTTTAAAGAAAGTTGAAGAGAGTGACAAGTGGAGATAGAGAGAGAGATCATACGGAAATATTCAGTTAGGAGTGCACAATGAAGAGTGGTATTGCCATCGCCCCTTGGCCTGTCTATGGTGTTTGGATCGGCATACTTGTAAAGAAGGTTGTAGTTATTGAAACCGCCCCTGATAGTAGCAACGAAAAGAGAGGTCTCTCCCTTGCAATTAATTTCATTAACTAGTTCAGGACAAGCATCGGCCATGCTTTTGCATTCATCTTTCATTCCAAATCTAGATGTAGCAAGGTGGAGAGCAGTGTTATCCTTCTCGTCTTTTATCTTTATCATGCTTTCTTTTTCTTTTACTTGTTCAAATGTTTTCTCTGCATCCTCCTCATTCCAAGAGCAAACTGCCATGTGCAACAGTGTTGATTGGGGTGAGAGGGTGGTGGCATTCAGGGTATTGATCATAGCCTCGTAGCCATCAACTGTAGTATTCCAGTCTCCACTATTATGATCTTCAATAAATCCACTTGTAAAAAGGGATAGAGTTGTCTTTCCTTGGTCGTTACATTCCTCAATTAGATCTGGAAAGTAAGAGAGAATCAGTTTGCATACATCTATATTCTGGATACCTTTAACTGCAGCAGCTTCATGGAGGACTGTGTTCCCTTGCTCGTCCTTCATCTTCACATCATCTCCATCAACATGCCTCACCATTTTTTCTACTTCTTTTGGAGTGGGTCGAGCTACCAACAAGTGGAGAGCAGTTTGATTTCCTGGGTCACAATTGGGCATCCTTGCATTTCTTGCAAGAGGCACCTTCTCATAAGCTTCAAGCAAAATTTCCCAGTATTCCCCTTCCACGCTTTGGTACATCAGATTCTGTAGTTTTTCGTAACAGCTCATGTCCCTAATCCAGTTGGAGTGATTCTCATAATCTTTCAGCCAGACACGCCATTCTTTTTCTATGGCTTCCTTCTTCGAGTCATGAGAGCTAATTTCGTCCCCCATCGAACTCACCAACTGGAGACTAGGGAGCCCTCTTCTTCCTTCTGCTACCTTGGTTTTTTTTTTTCTTTTTAAAGATACAACCTAATTATATAACCTAATTCAACATCAAAATGAGGTTGACAAAAATATCTTAAATATTCTAAATCCATCACTAATTATTTTACCTGGTGTGCAAGTAATAAGCTAGGAAGCACGGATACTTCAAAATTAGTGAAGTACCCGTGTCCGGTACGAATCCGACACGGATACAGCCGGATACGGCTCGGATACGTACCGGACACGTATCCAATTAATTAAAAAATATTTTAATTATGGATACTCCCCGGATACGCGTATCTGGGTCAGGATACGGCAACAAATAAAGAGGATACTGCCGGGACACGGCCGAGACATTCCACACGGGATACGCCTCAAGAGAATAAATGAAACGGCGGAGAGAAAGAATGGAAAGAGAAAAAAGAAAATATGAAGAAAAGATTGAAGAAAAAAAATCGCTTACACCTGCTTTCCTTTCTCTTCTCTGCGTCTTTTTCTTCTTCGTTGATGGCAAAAAATACACAGAACGGCGGCGGCTAGGGTTTAATAGAGAAAGCTTTCTCTTCTCTGCGTCTTTTTCTTCTTCGTTGATGGCAAAAATACAGAGAACCGTACAGAAAGGGAAAGAGAAGAAGGGTATTAGGGTTTGTAAGTGAACACCCCTCTTTTTTAAAAGGAACTCGGATAAGCTTGCGTGTAATCTAATATTTTGTCAAAATTATTTTAAAGAGAAAGTAGTAAAATTTTATTTTAAATATAATATTTATTTATACTAAAAGTAAAAATTATAATATTTTCTTTTATTTACCTTATTGTAATAATTTAATATTATATTTATCATCCAATATTTTTACTATTATCATTATTATTGAAAGGTCTTCTTTATTTTTATTATATTAATATAACATAATTATCTATTGCATATAATTTTATCTAATTATTATTAATAAAAAATAAAATTTCTTTTCTCAAATAAAAGAAACATAATCATTATAATAAATTTCATTTTAGAGTTAAAAACTTAAAATATTATGATAAGTAGCTTTCTTGATTTGACTTTAAAAAAATAATAATAACTAATTACATTGTTTTTAAAATGGATTTGAAAGCTAAAATGATTTTATAAGATTCAATCCATGATAATGTCTGATAGACTACTCATATATTTAGAAAATATTAATTTATATATATATATATATTGAAATGCTTTATACTTTTCAACGTAATAACTAGTGATTATTAAATTCTAATCTATATGTATATATAATAATCTTTTAATTCGGCGTATCCCGCTACACCCGTATCTTAATTTTCAAAATTTACTGTATCCACGTGTCGTATCCGATACGCTTATCCTTATCAGTGCTTCTTAGGTAATAAGTTATAGGAAGAATTCAATAATTGGGGATAAGAACAGGTGGATGATGGTAATTGTCAGTAAACCAAGAGACAATTGGTGATGGTAATCGATAGGGATAAGGTTATATTAGTAGTCACTTGCCGTTTTCACGTTGTCTTTGTTGTCTTCTGTCAAATTATTGTCTTTTATCTGCAAATCTTCAAAATTTAAATTTTTGTATGAAATTATAATTTTATCTCTCAGTTTTGAAGGAAAGAATTGTCATTTTTTTAAAAAAAAAACTGAGATGTAAAATATTAATTTCACATGAAAATTTGAAATCAGGGACGTGTATATCATTTCCCTTTTAGCAATTCAATTTTAATTGGTATAAATTCATATACATATATGTTATCTGAATTTTATTCTTAAACACTTGCCACTTTGTATTTTAGGTTTCTTCTTTCAGTAATTTTTTTTCAGATTTTTCATTTAGAATTCTTTAACAAAGGTGTGGGCTTTTATTATTACAATAAAATCATATAAAAATTCACTGTTGAATTTGAATAGTCTTAATTTAGTTAAGCCTAACTTTTTAATTTTGATTTTAAAGTAAATATTAAATAAGATTCTCGGTCCCAATTAAAATTTGGGAATTTGAATTTCATTTATTATTTCACACTCGACTTTGCAATCCATGTCAGTAAAAGAACAAGCTTTCATGAGATATAAGACAACAAGAGAATGAGAGACAATCACGATTCTGCCCTGCAATTATTGACTTAACAGAGAAGGAGGTATTGGGACTTGGGACTGGAGATATTGAAAAGTGAGTGGTAAAAAGGGGATAAAGATTTTTAGATGAAGATTTTGGATTTAGATAACGAGAGATTAAATAAATGGTCAATTTTTTTGAGAATAAGTATAAAGTAAAGTCTTATTAAATAATTGAACAATAATAAAGACATTCAATGCAGTGCAATTATTTTCTTGGAGTTCAATTTGATATTTTGTTGTGGAGCTAATTATGTTATTTAATAATTTAATATTTTAATATTAAGTCAATTACATCATTCTATAGTTCAATTCATATAGACCATTTGTTATCGACCTTTATCTTACATAGTTAATGAGAATAAAAGTTGGAAAAATGTCCATTTGTTATCTAACTTTATCTTAGATAGTTAATGAGAATAAAAGTTGGAAAAAAAAATTTGCTGTCAATTTTCATTGATAATGATATTATAATAAATAATGATATTATATTAGTTTTAACGCTGGGAGATGGGCAGCCAGCCAACCACGTGTTTGGTGTCTTGATCAGCTGATATCACTTCTTATCGGGACCATGTTCTCTCTCCAGGGCTTCCATAAGTCCAGTTTAGACTATAGCAGAAATACTTTATTGGATTCATATCATTATGGTTGAGCATCATCTAATGACCTAACCACTCTTTTTATCAAGTCCAATTAACCTTGAATCTGTGTTGCACTAAGCTTACCTTAGGCGATGTTTCATTGATTTTTTATGTTTTATTTAAAAAAAAAATGGATGAAAGAGTTTTAGTTGAATCATATCAACTACAAATTTTTCTGATCATCTTAATATTAGGAACGGGGCTTCCATTAAAAAAAATAACATGTTAGGTGGAGTAACTCAAGTCCTTTATAAATCTCTAAATCTCTCTCTATACTTTCTAATGTGTGACTCGTTCGCAACAGCCCCAATAGTCCCCCCACGAACGAGGCCCTCTGGCGGAGAGAACGACTTCGGCCACTCCATTTGCTTAGAAGATCTTCTGAGCCCACAATGAGATAGTCTGAGACCTTTACTCTGATACCACTTGTTAAGATATAGGCTTTCATCTCAAAAGACTAGTATGTTAGATAGAGTCGCCCAAGTCTTTGATAAACCCCTATATCTTCCACTACATTTAAAATGTGGGACTTATTTGCAATAGCTCTAACACTTAACTAAGCATGTGGGGCTAGCCCGTGACAAATGTGATCTCACATAAAAAAATAGTAATATTAATCTCATTCATTTAAAAAAATAAAAAAGTAGAAAAAAAAAAAGAGTAGCAAGAGGAACGAAGTGAGAAAGGAGAGAATTGAAAGAGAGAATATTTTAAAATAATAATATATAAAAAAGAGTACGTGAAGTTTACTCCTAATTTGTAAAAGATTGAGATCCACTTGTAAATGGACGGAAAGTTCAAACAAGACTGAGAGACTGGCAAATTTCAACTTGTTGACCCACTTGCAAATCAAAGAAACTATATTGAGATCCACTTGCCAGAGGTTGGTGGAATAGTAGAATAGTTTAAACCTAAGGTTTAAATATCTGTATCGGCTGATATGTATCGATATTTTCATACTAAATGATATCGGCCGATACGATATTTATTGGCCGTATATATATATTATCGGCCGATATGGCCGATATTCGGTCTGAAATATCGGTCACAATATCGGCCGATATTCATAAATATCGGTTTTTAAATTTTTTTTTTTTTAAAAACACCGATACGGTTTTTACACGATTTTTTGCGGTTTTTTGCAGTTCATCACGGTCCGTCCGATACGGCTTTCACGGTTTTTTGTGGTTCTTCATGGTTCATCACGGTTCGTCACGGTTTTTTACTGTTTTTTACGGTTTTTTCACGGTTCCGATATCAAAGGAGAGAGAAAATGCCGATATCGGGAGGAGAGATAAAATTATCGGCCGATATTTGCATATCGGCCGATATATCGGCCCGGCCGATTTTTAAATCCCTGGTTTAAATAGGTTGAAGAAACCTCCAGTGGAGTCTAACCTAAATTAGTCATAGAACTTGATTCAACTGAAATGAACTTGAATTTCAAACTTTTAACTATTATTTCCACAATTTTGAATTTCAAAATTTTAATTAACTCATTTTTATTATTTAAATGAATTCTCATTTTAAAATTTTCAGAAGATTTTATTTGTATCTTTTAAGAACAGCCTTTGGATAGAAAAAATAATCGGAAGTCTATTTTCTTAAATACGTCTTTTCTACTGATGCTTGACATTTGAAAATTCTTAAAAATAAGACTCTTCACCCTTTTATAGTTTTGGGTTTATTGATGATTGATTTAGACCTTTGACATCCTCTTATTTTTATGAATTGTCAAGTATTTTTACTTGGGTTGGGTTCGGTTAACTTTTAAACTCCTTTGGACTACTTTTTATAGAGTTACTTTTCATCAACTTACCGGTATGTGTAGCTTAAAAGGTTTATGCATGCTCGTAGGATTAGTCTCAACTGTAATTTGTAATAGAGATACCAATGCTCGATTTGGCATTTATCTAATTGACATTTTGTTTTTAGATTAAATTCTTCTATATAAAATTATATAACACGTTTAACCATCCCATGCTAGAGATGCCCTTCTTATTTTAATCTACTAGCTACATAGAGATTTGGAAATGCAAACTCATTATTCAATCAACTCAAATAAAATTAAGTCAAACAAAATAGAGTGAAAAAGTAAAATTAAAAAAAAAAAATCGACTCTTAGAAGAACAAACATGCTTAAGTAGTTCCTTTATACTAATTTTATCTTCAGCCTTCAAAAGGAAAAACTACATTTCCAAATACAATAGACTTAATCTTATTATGCAACCAAATTATCCCATCAGAATCTACTGTCCATTGTGCTGAAAACAGCCTCTTAAAGCTCAGTTATATGGTGGTGGAGAGACAGAAGGTGGTGGAGGGCTCATATGAATGTGATTGTTGCTACGAGGCGGAGGTGGTGAACGCCTTGAAGCTCTGAGCTCCGTAAACCACTCTTTTTACTCAAAAACTTCATCACTCTTACGTAGATTGCGACCAACACTCAATTTCCAGCCAAGTGCATTTTCCTGCTTCTGGGTAAGCTTTCCACAATTGAAACACTGCTAGAAACACTGCAAGAACTACAATTTTCATCCAATTCATGTTATAAACAAGTATAGTAACTCATGAGGATTGGTTAGGCGATCAAGAACCCATCTGAGATGTAGAAGGTCTTAAATTCAAGTCACTCTCAAGACAAAAGAACCACTCTCCATAATATTGTATAGATAAAGAGGTTTGCACATAATGTGCTCTAAGAGACCTGAATACTTTAGTCGAAAAAAAAAATACAATAAAGACCCAACAAATTTTTTTACTTGAATTTCGAATAAGTTAATAAAGACCCAACAAATTTTTCTACTTAAATTTCGAATAAGTTAATAAAGACCCAACAAATTTTTCTACTTGAATTTCGAATAAGTTGTCATGGGTGTAAAGAGTAAAGATCAGCACTTCTAAAATTGACACCCTGGTACATTATAATTTTGTAAAAACTTCAGTTGCATCAGACCGGTATAAGTGAACTTGGATCCATCGCAGTTAGTCTATTAAAAGATCAAGGATGACTCTTATTGGAGGAATATATAGTTATAATCTAATGAAATTAAAAGTTGAAAAGAATACTATCCATATAAAAACTGAATCAACTTTCAAATCTCATCTTAATTTTCAAAGAAATCAAAATATATATGGACTGATTTTAAAAAATTTAGTAAACATAAATAAGGAGTGAGTTGCAGTACCTGAAAGGGCAAAGTTCATTTGAAAGCTGAAGAGAATGACCAAAGTGAGTGAAAGTATCAGCAGTAGCGTTGGAGAGGACTCCATGAGAGAGAGAGAGAGACAGACAGAGACGGAGAGCTGTTTGGCACTTTTGAATACTGGAATTGCTCTTCAAGTAGGAGTAATTGAGTTGGTATTTATATGAAGCAGATCTAGTATTGATTTTTAAAGGAAAGAATTTATATTAATTATAAAATGACCACTGCTTAATGTAGTGAGATAAAGACAGAAGTAAATAGATAATATAATTTTTTTTTAAAAATCACTATTTGAATATCATAATTTTTGTGAATTGAGTTATGAAAAATCAGTAATTTGTAATAATTAAAATTTTAAAATTCAGAATCATAAAGTTAAAATATCAAGTGAATGTTAAATTTTATTCACAAATCGTTTTTATCCTTTTATATATATATATATATATATATATAATTAAAATATTTTAAATTTAATGAACAAACACTTTAAATATTATTTAATATTTTCGTGTATTCCACTCTTCCCCAATCCTTTTTCTCCTCAAGGGTGTGAATCCCACTTGGAATTCTTACGGGTTAGGCGGCGTCAGAAAGATAGATATGAATACTGTATAGAGTTATGCTTATTTTAATATTATATATTAGTAGACTTTTCAAAATTGGGTCAAATTTGACCCTTGGATAAGTCTAAATAGGTTTACAGCTTAGATTTATTTAATCCAAAATGAAATTTGAATAGGTGTATACTAAATTTATTGTTCAGACCCAGCTTACGTACAACTAGACCTTTTAGTTATACACGAAATTGATGTCATGTTAGAAAATTATGATACGTTAATATTCTTAAAATAGAATTGACTCTCAAAAGTTATATGTTGAGAGAAGAGTGTCTCAGGTATTATATAGAATTATTTATTTGTCAAATCAATAGGTGTGAGACTTTTGTCATTTAAAAAAAAAAATCAAAGTTTGAGAATTTCATTGAAGGGTCACTTTCCATGGAAATATGTATAGAGTAAAGTTCTATCGACTTACCCAGTGTGTATGAATAGGAGAGTTTTTACGTACTATGAAAAATTAATTAAGTGCGATACTTGAATACCTCTTGACCTAAAAAAATAAAAATAAAAAGATCAGACATGTATTAGGTTATCATATTTTTTGTTGGTGTTTATGTCAGTTTGTTGTGCTAAGCGCCTTACACAGGTTGTCACATCATCTCATTCTTGATCAAAAAAAAAGGAAAAAAAAATTCAGTTTCTGTATTTGGTTTTGATGTAATGATTAACTACTTTTTAAGTTTAGAACTCTTATTAATTTTTTTTAGTACAGCTTTATGACTTCTGTCATCTCTCTTTTTCCTATCTGATTGAAATCATTTCATCTACTTCAAATATCTTAACCTTGCACTCAGGAATTCTATTATTACTATTACTGTTATTGTGACTATCTTTTCTGTTGCTTCAACTTTTATGTGATAGATCAATGGCAAATTTAGTTTGTTTAGGATTTGTTTTGAGTTCCTTCCTAGTTAGGATTTGTTTTGAGATGTTTTCAAACTGTGTTTTTGGGATTATTTTGGTCGAAAATTGAATTGTTTAAATCTGTTTACAGAAGTAGAATTCATCCCAGATTTTTTTCAAAAAAAAACCCTGTTTAAAGACTGATTTAAGGAGAAAAAAGGGCAGTTTTATAGATCGGTTGTGGGACTGTTCTATGTGACAATTTTAATGATTTTAAATCAGTTTTAAAGCCTGATTCCCAGGCGCTGTTCATTCAGGCCTGGTAACTGAACGTAGTAGATCTGATTTGAGTCCAAGCTGAGCCTATTCGTGTTTAGACCCACTTGTGCCGGGGGTCCAAATTTCGGCCGATATATCTCGTATCAGTCGTACAGGCGAGATCTCGGCCGAGATTTGGAAAAAAATGAAAGAATGAGAGAAATATCTCCCGATATTGGCTGAGATATCGGACGATATTCGTGTGGTCCAGGTCCACTGTTTTTTTTGATCCCTGGTGCCTTGTGCATAGGTTTTTTACTTCGACTCGTGACCCGCGAGTCACTTTGGAAAATTAAATTTTTGAATGAGAGAGGAGAAAGAAGGTGCTCCACGTGTTCTACAATAATTTACCCATTGATCCACTATATAAGTATGGATTTTATAAAAGTGACAAAAAATTTAATTACTTTATAAATATAGAGTTTTGTTGTGGTCCATAAATTAAGTATAGATATTTTGAGTTAAATTAATTTTAAAATTTTTATATAATTTAAAAAACCACAAAAATTTAAGGACTAATTTTTTTTAAAGAGATTAAAAATTTTTGAATAAAAAATAAATTTTATTTCAAATATCAATTAGATCTTCATTAATAATTTAATATTAGTTATAATATTTATATTAATTGCATAGATTTGACTGCAGTTGAATCCGATTGAACAGTATTTAACCCAATAAACATACGGTCTAATATACGAGTCTGTTTTTAAAATATTGAAAATACAATGACTAAATAAGCATACTCCAGCCTAAGTGGTTTGCCTATCTCAATCGTATATATATACTTACAATAATTCACGTCTTTATCAAACTAATATAATTTTTATTAGTGTTATTTCACTATCTAATTAATTGACAACAATTAAAATCAGTCTGATTAGTAACAGTGAAAATGAAAAATTGTAGTAAACGTAATTTTTTTTTTTTTTGATGCAGTGGGTTGACAATGTAGAATTTATGTAATTAACACCAAACGATCGAGGTCTTCAGTGGTTGATACTTGATAGTGCCAATTGCAGAATCGTGGCATTCATAAAACATGGAAATTCACAAACTCAACTTGAAAAATCTAGGTTTGAGTTATGTATATCTTAAAAAAAAAATTTGAAATTAGATCCAAGTCGGTTGGATAGAGGAGTTTCATATCCGAATTTGACCCAACCGTATTAAAACTCATTAATTTTAGCTTATATAGTAAAATTCAATAAATAAATATTCGATAAATTAATAATTTTACTCAAATAATAAAATCTTCTGATCTTAATTCAGACCAGTGTACTAAATTAATGGTCTTTTTAAATGAATAAGATAATAATTTTTTATAAATCCTTAATATAAAATCAACACTTCGTAGAATCCCCTTAAAACCTTGACCCTAAAGAACAATTTATATAAAAATATTATATGCAATCAAAATACTATTAAAAAAAAAAAAAAACTAGGAATAAGAGCTATTCATAGTTTGACAATCAACCCATCTGTCTTTCTCATTGATTCATTGGTGTCGGCAGCTTGGATTTCTCTGCACACAGTTTTCCACATAAGAATACAAATACACGTGTCCACGATGTCCCTTATTATAGTCTTGAAAGTTGAAACTAGTGAGCTACACCAAAGCTATCATTAAATCCATCATTTCCAGTGAAAAATTATTTTTTTAAATATCTTTTTAATTAAAAAATATAAATAAGCTAAATAACTTTAATGATATTATTTTCAATAAAAAAAATTCGAACACTAAAATATGAAGGAGATCTTTATTCTCTACCTTTTTTCTTTTTAAGGAGGGGGAGAACTTCGAGGACAACCCTATAAAACCCTTCATTCGGATCATGTCCTACACCCCCATATGAAGGATAGCCACCGAGTTACGCCACGAAGACTCGAACTCGCACCATCCCACTTCTTGAGACCAGGGGTAATTATCTAGGTCGATACGATATGTATCAGTCGAGATTATCTTTATCGGCCGATATCCGATATATATCAGCGATATTTATCACTTATATCGACCGATAAAGGTATTTTTTATGAATTGTTAAGTGTCTCAACTTGATTTTGATTCATGTTCAAATCCATTTGAATCACTTCTATGATATTATTTCTCATCGACTTACTAATGTGTGTAGATTGAGAAGTTTATACATGCTCGTGGAATTAATCTCACTTCTACTCTAAGGTGAGGATACCCATGCTAAAAAAAAGATCTCAATTTGGCACTGACACATTGTTTTTAAATTAAATTCTTCTATCTAAAATTATATAAAACATTTAACCATTCCATGCTAGAGATGCCCATTTTATTTTAATCTACGAGCTACATAAAGATTCATTATTCAATCAACTCAAAAAAAAAAAAAATGAAGTTAAACAAAATAGAGTGAGAAAGTAAAATTGAAAAGAAAACAAAAAAACTCTTAGAAGAACAAACATGCTTAAATAGTGCCTTATACTAATTTTATCTTCAGCCTTCAAAAGGAAAAACTACATTTCCAAATACAATTGACTTATTCTTATTATGCAGCGAAACTACCACATCAGAATCTACTTTCCATTGTGCTGAAAACAGCCTCTAAAAGCTCAGTTAGGTGGTGGTGGAGGAGGGGCAGAATGTAGTGGAGGTCTTGAAGGTCTTGGAGGAGGAGACTTCATATGAATGTGATTGTTGCTCTGAGGAGGAGGTGGTGAACGTCTTGGAGCCCTGAGCTCCGTAAACCACTCTTTTTCCTCAAAAACTTCATCACTCTTACGTAGATTGCGACCAACACCGAATTTCCGGCCAAGTGCATTTTCCTCCTTCTGGGTAAGCTTTCCACAATTGAAACACTGCTCATTCTCTGCAAGAACTACAATTTTCACCCAATTCATGTTATAAACAAGTATAGTAAGTTGAGAGAGTTGGCTTGGTGGTCAAGAACTCATCTGAAAGGTGGGATGTCTTGAGTAAGTCATTCTCAATACAACATGATCACTTTCTATAGTATTATCTAGTCTGTGTGGATAAAGACTTTTGCACAAATCCCAAAAATTAATTAGATAATCTACTACACCTAGATATCTTGTCTTAAAAAAATACAGTAAGAACCCAACAAACTTTTTCTACTTGAATTTCGAATAAGTTGTCATGGGTGTAAAGATCAGCACTTCTAAAATTGACACCCCGGGACAATTTAATTTTGTAAAAAAACCTTGAGTTGCATCAGACTGGTGTAAGTGAACTTGGATCCATCTCAGTTAGTCTATTAAAAGATTAAGGATGACTCTTATTGGAGGAATATATAATTATAATCTAATGAAATTAAAATTTGAAAAGAATACTATCCATATAAAAACTGAATCAACTTTCAAATTTCATCTTAATTTTCAAAGAAATCAAAATATAAATGGACTGATTTTAAAATATTTAGTAAACATAAAAAAGGAGTGAACTGCAGTACCTGAAAGGGCAAGGTTCATTTGAAAGCTGAAGAGAACGACCAAAGTCAGTGAAAGTATCAACAGTAGCCTGGGAGAGAACTCCATGAGACAGAGACAGATGTTTGGCACCGCAAATTTAAAGAACAAACACTTTAAATAAGAACTTAGATTTCTATTTATTTAATATTTTCGTGTATTCCACTCTTCTCCAATCCTGTTTCTCCTCAACAGTGTGAATACCGGTTGGAATTCTTTATGGGTTAGGCGGCCGTGGAAAGAAAGATACGAATACTGTATAGAGTTATGCTTATTTTAATATTATATATTAGTAGACTTTTCAAAATTGGGTCTAATTTGACCCTTGGATGGGTCTCTATCAGAACCGGACGCTGTTTTGTAAAAAATGGAAAGTTCGAAGGAAAAAATAAAAAACGCCAGCGGCTGCGACTCTAGCCTCCCTACAAAACAGTAAAATTCAGTAGAAAAAAAATGGAATGAGAATAAATGAAACGGCGGAGAGAAAGAAGGGAAAGAGAAAAAAGAAAATATGGAGAAAAGATTGAAGAAAAATATCACTACACCTTTCACAGCTTTCCTTCCTCCTTTTTTTTTTTCTTTGTGATGGAAAAAATACAAAGAGCCGCAGCAGCATCAAGGGTTTAATAGAGATGGTGAAAGAGAAGAAGGTAAGTGAAAACCATCTTTATCTTTATTCTTTATGAAAATAACTCACATGAGCTTTCTAAAGAGGTCATTTGGAAGCTCACTTGTATACTCTTATATTTTATCAAAAAGTTATTTTTAATGTGAAAGTAATAATTTTTTTTATTTTAAATATAATATTTACTTATGATGAAAGTAAAAATTATAATATTTTGTTTTATTTTAAATTACAAAATAATTTAATATTATATTTATCATCTAATATTTTTACCATTGTCATTATTATTAAAAGATATTCTTCATTTTTATTATATCAATGTAACAGCTCATAATTTTATCTAATAATTTTATTTAGCTAATTATTATTAATGAAAAATAAAATCTCTTTTCTAAAATGAAAGAAAACATTATTTAGAATTCTTAACAAAGGTGTGGGCTTTTATTATTACAATAGAATCATATAAAAATTCACGGTTGAATTTGAATAGTCTTAATTTAGTTAAGCCTAACTTTTTAATTTTGATTTTTAAGTAAATCTTAAATAAGATTCTCGGTCCCAATTAAAATTGAGAATTTGAATTTTGATTCATTACTTCACACTCGGCTTTGCAATCCAAGTCAGGAAAAGGACATGCTTTGATGAGATATAAGACACGAGAGAATGAGAGACAATCACGATTTTGCCCTGCAATTAATTATTGACCAGCAGAGATGGAGGTGGTTGGGACATGAGATTGGAGATAGTGAAAAGTGACTGCTAAAAAGAGGATAAACATTTTTAGAGGGAGGTTTTGAGTTCAAATGATAAGAGATTAAATAAAGGATCAATTCTGGTGAAAGTATATATAGAATAAGGTCTTATTAAATTATTGAATAATAATAAAGACATTCAATGCAGTACAATTGTTTTCTTGGAGTTCAATTTGATATTTTCTTGTGAAGTCAATTATGTTATTCAACAATTTAATATTTCAATATCAAGTCAATTATGTTGTTCTATAGTTCAGTTCATATGGACCATTAATTATCTAACTTTATCTTAAATAGTTAGTGAAAATAAAAGTTGAAAAAAAAACAAAAATCGATTGTTATGTCAATATTCATTGATACTGATATTATAATAAATAATGATATTATATTAGTTTTAACGCTGGGAGATGGGCAGCCAGCCAACCAGGTGTTCGTGTCTTGATCAGTTGATGTCACTTCTTATCGGGACCATGTTCTCCCTCCAGGGCTTCCACAAGTCCAGTTTAGACTATAGCAGAAATACTTTATTGGATTCATATCATCATGGTTGAGCATGAGGTGATTTTTGAGTAACAATGGATAATAATTTTTTCAGTAAAACTTGGTTTTTTATTCAATATTTAGGATATTATTATTTTTTCAATTTCTTTTTTATAACACAAGAATTTCTATCTCTTATTAAAGATGAGACTAATTTCATAAATATATAAATTGAGAGTTAAAATTAAACATAAAATGTCTAGTCCATTTATCAGCAAACATTAAGCTATCCAAATGAGTCTATCATTTTTATTGTTTTTTACTGTCACATGGAGGGTATCCATCCATCTCACATCAAAATAAATGATCAATCAAATTGTTTTAATTTTTCTAATTACATATAGACGTGGCATTAATCCAAAGTTCAAGGGTAAAGAGTAGGGTGGAGATTCGTTTGAGATACTCAAAATATTTCGAAATGACTTTCAGACTAGAGTTGCCCAATGAGAGTACCGGCTATTAAGTAAGCTTTGGATTTTGGATGTATCTTTATTTTCTATTTGCCATATTTTCACCTTTAAAATAATTTGAAAATAAGAAATGATTTTTTTCTCTCTAACGGGGATTAGTTTTTGATAGAAAATTATTTTCTTGCCAATGAGCTTATAGAACTTTTATTTATATGTTAAAATTTATTATTTCAGTGAATATGAGAAAATAAAAAGAGTGGAAACTGCCAAATTATATTTCCCTTTTGTATTAATTCTTTTTCATTGAATTTTGCATTGCCATTGACACACAAATAAAATAAACAAATATGAAACCTACAAAGAAAAAGGAGTTAAATTGTTATTTTTGAATGAACTTGCATAAGAGGATTCGTATGGTAGCCTAGAATTTGTCTCAAGAAATGAAAGTTTTGATTTTGAATCTTATCCCATCTCAAATGGGAGTTTTGAGTTTGAATTTTATCCCATCCAAAAGAGACTCGGGATACCTCGGTCATAAAAAAAATACAAAGGTATATGTTGCTAATCAAAATATCTATTTGGAGGTATACATTAGACAGAAAGATTTATATATATTTCAAGAATTAGTCAGGTACTCTAAATGATATTATATTTTATGGGAAGAAAAGTTTTTGACACTTACTTAAGCCATCATGCTAAGATAAATTTTAGATTTGAGAGTTTAAAACATATTAAGTATTTTAATGATAGAAACTCTAAGAAAAACCAACTCTTATTCCTCCTCATCACTTTTAAAAAAAAGAAAAATGAAACTAATTTCAAAAGGATAATTTTTATTGAGTCAAAATTTACTGAAGAAATTTGATGTTTAATCGAATGTAAAACAAACGTGGAATTGTATTCCAAATGCAATGATTTACCCAATTAATTGAGGTCCACAATTAAATGAAAATTAAATAATTATATACATGTATGGAACTTAAATCCTTCAGTAATTCGATTCAACGTTCTTTAAACCTTCGAAGAACCAATTTGATTTTGAAATTGTAATTTAATTAAGAATGGAAAAAATGAAATTAAATTCACTATATGCAAAATTAAAACCAAGATACTTTATTTAAATTCAATTCTAAAAATAAAAATCTAAATTAAATTCAAAGAACCAAAATAGGACTCATCTCACCAACAGACTTAAACAAAGCGTAAAGCTTCAATTAACTCAACTCAATTGAGCTTGTTATAATCCTTGGCCTGCCTCTCAAGTTACAGGCTTATTTTCTCTAAAAATATATAAAAATAAAAATTCTAACTCATAATGTAATGACACGTTCTGCTACGGGCGTGTTATCTCTGAAACACGGATACCAGGTCTTTTTTTTTTTCTAATGGGAGATAGCGCTCCCGCAACTCACACTCAAATCAATAACCAAATATACGAATAAAGCATTAATCATCATTTAAAACAATAACATCATTCCATTATTACAATTGTCCAATTCATACATGATTACATTACTCAAAAGCATGAATAAGCTCTCAAACTACAAAATGGGACTATAATAGAAGATAAAACTACATCTCCATATCCAACATCCAATAGTGGGTCTTGCTGACCCCTCCTCTAAGAAATACCTGTAAGGTAAGGGGTGAGCTCTACATATCCAGTGATGGTAACACATGCATCATATGTCACCAAGCATATACTGTAGATAATCATATGAACACATCAATGTCTATGATATCTGCATGCATGACCATGCAAACATGCGCCTTACTCCTAGCACACGAGCCCACATCTGTTGGGCCTCCAGCACATTCTCTAACCAACCCAATGCAACTCTAAGGCAACTCCTTCATGTGCCCATCCTCTACAGTCCAGCCATCCACCGGTACGCAGACCGATCCTCAACTAGGTCAGGGTCTCTAGCCCTCAACCAGTCCTATGACTCTCCCAAAATAACCTGTACACATAACACAACCAACCCATGAGCCAGACTCACTAGATTCCCAAACATACTTTCACACAGGAGTAACTACTGCGTCAGTTCTCAACGGACTGCCAACCAGACCCATCTGTGGTTTCCTCAACCAAGAACCAAACCCCCTATAGTTACACCTATAACCTCTGGCTCCACTAGTCAATCTCTAAACAACTGGCACATACATTCCTCACGGAATTCCATAGGCCTCCTACCGATTGAACCAATACCCACGTCACAAGTCTCAACCATGAAATCTAGGGTCATGACCATGGGTAATCACAACACCACACCCCTCAACCAAAATGTGGGCGAACATAAACTCAACAAACTTGGCTCCCAAGGCGACCCAGTACGTACTCGACATACTATATGATCACCCTACCTCTAGGGCCACCTCCATAGGAATCCACACACACCACAGACCGGTACCAACAGTCGTGAAACATAACCTGGCCATAAGGCACGGGGGTAAACCTCAACTGCACTAGCGGGAGCTATCATCCATTGTACCATCCCTCGACCAATGAGTAAGCGAGCACATCCTCTACCTACTCGGTCATCAAGGGATCACAAATCATATCAGCGGGAGCTGTACCTCACCGCATTGTCCCTCGGAAAATGATTGGGCGAGTACCACCTCATCCTACTCAGTCATCTAGGGATCACAAACTATACCAACGGGAGTTGTCCCTCACCACACAGTCCCTGAATCGATAAGCAGGTGAGCATCTCGTCAGATTACTCGGTCATCTGAGGATCACAAAATATACCAGCGGGAGTTGTCCCTCACCGTACAGTCCCTCAAACAATGAGTGGGCGGGCACCTCCTCAACCTAATGGTCACCCGGGGATCACAAACTATACCAGTGGGAGATGTCCCTCACCGCACCGTCCCTTGACCGATGAATAGCCGAGCACCTCCTCAGCCTACTCTGTCATCTGGGGATCACCTGATCTTTCACGCGCTCGGGTATCGTATCTGAAATGACCTCTAAATCTACCTTGGGTGAATCAACACTCAACCCAGGGACTTCCCTTAGGTCATCATGGTTGCTTCACCGCATATCCCGACTAAAACTCCAAGGCACCTCATCCCCCAAGCCAGGCCACGCTATCCACAGGCACATCAGAAGGCCACAATGGGTAGACTAACAATCTAATCTATACTAGGAAGTACATCCACCCACGACCCACCATCGAGTAATCCATAGCTCAACCACTCTTCCACTGCGCGGCTTCACACAACCTTCATACCCCAAGTACCTGATAAGCTAGGAGGAGTCTCTAAATTCTGGTGTAACCTAGTACTTATGCCTCACTAACATCCCACAGTTACTAGCTACATGCATGCATGGTTGTTTATAAGCATGTTAAAAAAATGGTAATAATGAATCATAATTAAGTATGGACATAACTATCTTTAGTAGACTAACATATTGGCACTCGAACATGTTATCAACCAATCATCATCAAACAATAAAATGTGGTTATACAGAATAATGTCACATTCATTCATCAGGTGTATGCATCTCTAACTATCACATAATAGCATGTAACATCCAAACATGTTATCAATCAAAACAGGTTCCAAACAAACGTAGTAGGCAATACCATCTACTATCTACCGCATGCGATTCTACAACATGTTGATTAACTATCAATTGCAATCATCGCATGTTATCACACATTTCAACCAATCATGTTATCAACCGTCAATCCATCATGAGATCAAATAAACAACTCATATATTCTCCTATGAGCTAAGGGTACAAATACACCTGGATGGATTCCCTGCCACATAATGATATCCCTACCACATAATGGTATCAACATCTCCCTTCCCGAGTGGCTCATAATATCAAGGAATCCCATTCGCCGCATTCCGTACCGTAACATTTGACAAAGAAGTAATATGCGTAAGTGCATGCTAAAATCAGTGGTAAGTCCCCTCACCTGTGTGCGTGTTGCCGAAATCCAAAGCGAGAAAACAGGTCTGCTGGGTTGAAGGAAGTTAAAACTATTGAAATGAGAATACAAGGATAAGTAACCAGGTAAAATGGGTCAAACTAAGTCTGGACTACAAACCGGCCTGAAAGTGAGTAAGGTCCAAATTGAACTAAAGTGGGCCCGAAACTGAAAACAAGGCCTGAAACTGGGCTGGTGTAAAAAATGGGCAAAGACTGGGCCGGTCCTGAAAATGGTCGGGCTTGGGAATCGACTTGCCCGAACTGGGTTGGGCTAGGCCTGAAGTGTGTTTGGATCTAAAGTGGGCCAGATTGGCTGAACAGGGCTGGACCAGGTTGCTAGGCCTGGCAGAGCAGACTTGGTCCACTAGGCCACCGCTAAGTTGGGCCTGGGTTGCCCTGAGTTGAACCTAGCTGAGTCAACTCAACAGTCTGGCAAGAAAGGGGGGAAAAGAATGGAAAACGGGGGAAAACAAGGGAAAACGAAAGAAAGAGGGAAAAAAATGGAGAAAGGAAATGACAGGAGATCGAAGGAGGGTACCTGAGATCAGCCACGATTGAGGGATTTGACTTCGGGCAACGTCAAATCCGGCAACTAAAGGTGGAGGGAGGGTCGCTGCAGGCTGGAGTCGGCGAATTCGGGCTGAAACTGCAATTTGAGGCGGAATCCGAACGGCAGACAGAGGAAGGGAAGGAATATAATGACCCGTTCCGAGTTTTCCCAATTTTGAGGAGATTTTTGGATCTCCGAGTTGTTTTCGGGATCTCAGTGGCAGTGAGGAGATTGTGGGCTCCATGGTGAACCCCAGTTTACCTATTTTCGAATTTGAGAACTCGAAGGGCATTTTTGGTAATTTGTAATTATTATGTAAATTGTCATAAAAAATTATTGAAAATCACACATTTTTCCACTCGATGTTCGGCACTCAAGATTTTTTTTGGGTTTTTGATTTCATTGAATTTTATTTCCTTTTGAAAAGAAGTTATTCAGAAACCTTGGTTTTTAATTTATTTAAAAAAAAAAGGAAAAAAAAAGGAGAGACTAAAACCCTAATTCCCCAAACCCTAACCTTTAAAAGAACCTCCCTTCTCTCGACACTGTAGCTGCATGTGCTATAGTGCTGCCGCTCCCAATCACTCTCCTTAGCTGCGATTCTCTCTCTCGGTAACCCTCCCTCTTCCTCTCTTCTCGATTTCCCTCTCTTTCATGCCTCTTCTTTTCTTCTTACTCTTCTTCTTCTCCTTTTCCTTCCTCTCTCTCCCTCGGTCGGCTCGGACAGCAAGCGCCATCTTGAACCACTCGTGCAACAGACCCTTGTGTCGGAGCCGTCCCTGCTGCAACTCCGACATTGCTCGACTTTCTGTCATTCTCTCTCCTTCTTCGCCGTCATCCAGATCCGACTGAAAATCAGGTACCCATGTTTTCCCCTCTTTCTCTTCCCCCTCCCTCTCACTCAGATTCTTCCTTTGGCTTTCCTTGATTTTTCTCAGTCTTATTCGGTTTTCTCGAATTTCCCATGGATTTCCTTGATTTTCCTTGGTTTTATTCTATTTTCATCGATTTTCCTCTTCCTTCCCCTTTTTTCAACTCAGCTGAGAAACTAAGTCAGCTCAATCTATTTCTTGAGCTGACTCAGTTGGGGTTTTGGGTTGACCTACCCTTGGGCTGGGTGTGTAACCCCTGGCTCGGCCCACTGACCCAGATCCGACCCAATAGATTGGTTCGGACCTGGCCCAGTCCAGGCCTAGGCTTGGTCAGGCCCAACCACTTCTGGTCCGGCCTAGTTCTGGCAGGCCCAACTTTTGAGCTCGATCCCATTTTTACTAGCCCGACCCAGATAGGCCCGTTTTGGGCCCAGCCCAGTTCAGGCCCATTTTCATCACGGTCTCCTTTTAGCCCGTTTTACCTCTTTTACTTATTTGTTCCTCATTGTTTCAACAGGTTGAGTTTCCTTCAACCCATCAAGCCGTTTGCTTGCTTCAGATTTTCAACTCCATACGCTCAGTGAGGGGACTTATCACAGTTTTAGCATGCATTGCATATATCGAATATGTATTTCCAGATTTGAAGTGATCCGAATGGAACCCCCTATTTGTTAAGCCACTCGGTAAGGGTGAACCATTGAGAATGATTATGTGGCTAGGGGTTTATTCGGGTGGACTCCTGTCTACAATATGTTATTGTGAGAAACTTTAATGGAATATATTGATGATACTTTGAGTGTTTATCTATAAAAGACAAATGCAATCCTGACGGACATAGAGATGTGTGTTTAAGTAACTCGTTATTTGCTTTTGACTCGCTTGATGAGCATGACACTGATTTTTGGTTAATTATGTTAGAACATGCATATGTTGTTATACATGATCATGAAATCATGCACATGCATGAGAGGTAACCCACAGCGTACCGTTGGGTATTGAGACGGAAGGCATTTTTATGTGTATATGTTTATGATGACATGATGATGTTGGTTGTTGGGAGGACTTCCTCGTTATGCTCCGGTGGTTGAAACCCCCATAAGGGATGCAGGTCTCCACGTTGCGTTCCGACGGTTGAGGTGCCTGCCCTAGAGTTTGGCTCTCTCGAGCATGGTCGAGGTGGTTTTCCGACAGGGCTTGTGTGGTTGAGGTAGTTGTGTATTTTGTATCTGGACGTGGTCGAGGTGGTTTTCCGACACGGCTCGTGTGACTGAGATAGTTATGTATTCTGTAGACGGGCGTGGTCATGTGGTTTTCCGACATGGCTCATATGGATGAGGCAGTTGTGTATTCTTTAGTCTCCCGATGGTACTGATAGAGAGATCGGAGTTTGTTGGAGGACCCGATGTGAGCTATAGAGATGATGTCTTGGTTTTGGTCGGTGTATTATTGTTTTGTGGTGTAATTGGACTTCATGCATGTGAGTACTTTTGTTATTATGATATTCTGCATTCGTACATATAATATCCACTTATATTGCTGACTTGTGATAAACATTATCTCTTCACTGGACTGGTTAGCTCACCCCTTACCTTTCAGGTACCCTGATCGCGGAGGGGTTGGGTGGGCTTTTTGAGTAAGCACCTGGGGAGGAGCGATAATAGTTAACATTTTGTTCATGTTTATGTTTTAAATTCGAGAGACTCTAGTTTGTATGCGCTTATTATTACATGTTTATTTGGATGACTGTATAAATATATTCAGTTATTCAAAGATCGTTTGTTATGCTTCACGAATTTTTGAACTTCTGGTTAGTGAACAGGAGGTAGTACTCCGTTTTCAAAAAAAAAAATTTGACCCGTTAATCGTCCTTTGTGACTTTTGAGATGTTTGGAGAAAACACGCCCATAGCGGGACGGGGTGTTACAAGGAAGAGAGAAGAAGGATAGATGAGAGGTCGAGAGAAAGGGATGCGGCGGCAGGTACAAAGAGGGATGGGAATCCAAGTTTGAGGAAAAGAATGAGAAGAGAATGGTAGCAGAGGTAGCGGCGGCAAGGGTGGTTAGGTCTAGGGTTTCAGAGAAGGAAAGGGGAAAGAGGAACGACGAGACAGGGCGGGAAAAGGGAGAGATCGCAGTAGAGAGGAGGAAAGGAGGACGGCGCACTGTAGCTGTGGAAGTTATAGTGTCGCGGGAAAAGGGAGAATGTAAGGGTCTAGGGTTTGGGGTTTTTTAGGGTTAGGGTTAGGGTTTTATTTCTCTTTCTTTTCTTTTCTTTTTTTCTAAACAAGAAAAATATAAAATAAAAATTCTTAAATTTCAAAAAAATTTAAAAACTGAAAACAATTTGAATATTGAACATAGGAAAGAAAATGTGTGCTTTTAAAACATTTTAGGTGACAGAATATTAGATAACTCAAATTTGTCAAAGTGCCCTTTGAGCTTCCGAATTCAAAACCGGACAAACCACGACCCACCACAGGGCCCACACTCACCCCACTACTACCAAGGCCCTAAAACTCTGAAAAGTTGGGCTGGGTTGTTACACATAATTTTTGTGTAATTAGATTGATTTGACATTAATAAGAATTTTGTTGCAATGTATATTACGTAATGAATAATAAAATTCTCAAAATTTATATAAATTACTATAAGAAATTAGATAGTTAAAAAAACTATCAATTTAATAAACTTTAAATAAAAATTGTAAAAATAAATAAGCCTATATCCAAGCTTCAAGTGTCCATACTCATTTTCAATTTTTTGCCAATTTATTTATATATACTCTGAGTTAGTTTTATTCTAGGAACTTGTGTTTTAAGATTTCTTCAATTCATAGTGTTTGATTTCTTTTGTGGAGATTTTTTACTTAAAGAATTCTTTAATAAGGATTTGGTTTTTTATTATTACAATAAAATCATATAAAAGTTTTAATTTCTAGATTTGTAAAAGTCCAAAATCTAAAATTGTACATTGTAATTCTAAAGTTTTAATTTTTTTTAAATGTAATACTATATCAAATTTAGATATATGAAGCAGTGTTATCAGAACCGGACCAAACCGCGGCTGAACCGGCGGTTCAGCCGCGACCACGTGGTCCGCGGTTCGGTCCGGTGAAAAAATCGGCCGGCGGTCAAAACCGCATAAAACCGGTCAAAACCGCGGTTTTATGCAGTTTTGACACCAAAACCGTGAACCGTGAACCGCGGTTCATGGTTTTTGAATTTTTTTTATTTATTTTTTTAAATTTTCTCCTTAAAAAAATTGTGTATATTTGAAATATAAAAATTTATTACTATTTCTATCCTATATATTTCACCATTTTGGTATATTACTCAGAGTTTGAATGTTATTTTTAATATTTATATTAATATTATTAGTAAAATATGTCTTACTTGATATTATATATAATATTTATATTATTTTAATACTTGACCGGCTTTTACCGGCTTTGACCGCGGTCGAACCCGGTTGAACCCTGAGCGCCTCGAAGACGGTTCGGTACACGGTCCGGTTCTGATAACATTGATATGAAGAAATTAATGTTAGCATTTATATATTTTCTCTTTGTCTGGAGTATGTACATGTACCTTACTTTGCAAAAAAGTGTATATCGATGATATTGATCGATATTTGTCTCTCTCCTCTATTGTACGGCCAATATATCTACCCTTAAAAATTCAATATATATCAACCGATACGATATATATTATTATATATTTGAACGATAGGATGTTAGTAAAAATACTAAAACATCTGAACTAAAATCATTTCAAATTTTGTAAGAATGCAATGTCTAGAGAACTTATTGTATAACACTCAATTTGAGATGAATTTCAATTTAATTATCATTCTCATTGCAAAAAGCAATTAACGCATTCATCTAAATTTGATATTTATAACTGAATTTGACATTTATTATTTCTAAGAGCTTACTACATACCTTGGACCCAAAGGTCTCCAACATTTAAATGTGGCAGCTGAACTACTAACTCCCTTATTATCTTCACATTCAAAGGGTGTAATAATGCGCTCCCAAGTCACAACAAGAGTGGTCTTTGACTATTTTAGTGGCACACTTGTCAATATATAATACTCTATCTTAGAATTTCCATTTTTACTATTTTAATAAAACAAAAACTAAGTTATTCAATTTGATTTAAGAAACTAATTTAGTGATTTTTTTTATAGATATTAGTTATTTTTAGAATTTTTTAAAGAAAATTCATGATATAAAAAAGAAGTCCATAATTTTTTTTCCTATTCAACATAATCTTGTAAATTCTAATTTAGCCACTTCTTGAAAGTGTCGAGTTTCAATTTGTATGGCATAGCCTTTTGCTCTTGCAAATGGATTCAGAGGTGACAATTTGAACTACACAATTGTTGAATTGAGTTCTCCTCCAACTAACTCGGATACTTCTTTCTTTCTTCCTTACAAATAAATGACTTTATAATAATTGAGTTCAGAGATGTTTGAACTTTAAAAATAATTCAATGATTAGATTAATTATCACTACTGCTATCAAATAGTTGAAAAAGAAAATTTATTAATTTGTACTAAATTCTCATTTTTAACACCAACATGAAATTATTAAATAAGTAGTTCATCTACAATTTTAAGTATGATATTTAATACAAAAAATTATTAATCATTAAATAACTATTTCATCTACAATTTTAAGTCTGATATTTAATACAAAATTTAATATAAAAAGATTATTAACATAAGCATACATTGAAAATAAAACTTTTTTTTTTTTTAAATTTACATGTGGGAAACTGCGGGATACCCAGTCTAAAAACCCACACAGATGAGTCCACTACCTCTAGGGACACACCAAGATTAGACCATGGGGGCTTGAACCCACAACCTTTTGCTTCTTTAGGTGGGAAGCAACCAGTTGAGCTAGACCCATGTGGGGAAAATAAAACGTTTCATCATTATATAAATAACATAGCATAGGCACTAAACTTATCTTCTTTTTTTCACTTAACATCATCTATAAAATAAAAAAATACACTAATATTTTTTATTAACAAAAATCCAAACATGATAGATATTTTTCTATATAATTTTTTTTCCATATTTTCTCAAGTGCAAATGATAGTATTTTAGGCCAACAATATTTTTCCCCTAAAAGATTCAAGAAGGCCACTTCTCTTAAGTGGGACTTTTAATATCAAGGTAGGTAAAAACCTAAAATTACCATACAGTTGAAGGCTAGGGCACTCATCAATCAGTCATTGTCTACAGTTCTCTCTAATATCAATGAAGAGTTGCAGATGTTGTCTTTGCAGGATAGGGATTTGTCAAGATGAAGCATGTTGAAACCTTCATCATTGTCCTTGCATGATTTGAGATGTATACAAACATTATCGATAATAACTCAAATATAGGGGAGCGATTCTCACACGGGTATATTGTGTATACAGATACGGATTTTAGAGTACGCCCAATTTGCCCTCTACACTTGCCGTTCCGAAGAAGAAGAAAGGAGAATGCATGAACAGTGTAATTCGGCTCTTCGAAATTTGAAATCGGAGAGCCGAAATTCATGAACAGTGTAATGTTCACGAATTCGGCTCTCCAACGAATTCGGCTCTCAGATTGTTCACGAATTTAGCTCTCCAAAATTTCAAATCGGAGAGCCAAAATTCATGAACAGTATAATGTTCACGAATTCGGCTCTCCTTCAAATCGGAGAGCCGAAATTCATGAACAATGCATTATTCATGAATTCCGGCTCTCCGACGAATTCGGCTCTCCGAAATTTCAAATCAGAGAGCTGAAATTCATGAACAGTGCAATGCGGCTCTCCGAAATTTCAAATCGGCTCACCGATGAATAGTGAAAATAAGCATGAACAGTAAAAATCAGCCCATTGAAATTTTACTGTTCATTCAAAGGGTAAAATCGGAAATACTCTAAAACCCGTGTCGCTAAACACAAAATACCCTTGTGAGGATCGCTTTCTCTCAAATATATTATGAAATTCAAATTATGTTATTTTAAATGCAACATATGATAAACTATTATGATTTATTAAATTCTAACCACAATATCAATGTTATATGCTTGGTGTAGGAGACTTATTAGTCTTCCAAGAGCTTGAAAAATTAGAAAAATCTCCTGACAGTCAAATTTTTAAAAATTTATGTTTGGAAACAACTTTCTCTAAATAGAGAAAAGGACAAACTTAGACGAGAGAGAAGACTTGAGAGAAAGAGAAATGAAGATAGATGTTTATGCTCTTCAATTACATAAATAAGCATAATATAGGTATTAATCTGATCATTTTGTTCACTTATTGTCATCTATAAGATAAAAAATACACTTGAAAGTCCCTTCTTTCGGTCATAGAACATGATTGACCCTATAGGGGGTGAATAGGTCAATCTCAGATTCTATAGTGTTTACAAATTTCTTGATTGTTTAGAGTTTAAGTGCAGCTGATATTAATCAAGAGATTTGTTTAGTGTGATAGATTGTTTTTCATTATTTAAATGATCACACTAAGTTTAGAATCTTTTGCATATTACTTGATTACCAATGATTGTGCACACTGTATAAATAAAAATAATCAAATGCAAAGTGATGTGTGTTAAGAAGAGTGCTTAAATACCAAAATACAAATGTACAAAGATCAAACACCATAAGATCAATTTTATAGTGGTTCAATTAGCCAACCTACATCTACTGTTAGGACTAGTTCAACTTTGAGCTATCCCCAAAAATCCTCTAAGTGGGGACTTACATCCTCACAATTAGAATATGAATTCCACATCACTCAATCGGTTGAGAATTTCACCCACCGCATGTAGAATAAGAATTCCACCCACCACATGTGCCGGAGACGACACTCCAAATTTTTATAGTGGTTCCGGAGCCAAGCCTCCTTAATCCACTCTCGGGACAAATGTTTTAAAATAAAATTAAAACCAAGAAGCATTTGCTTTTGTAACTCTATCTCTTGATGTGTGCTTCTTCAAGATCCACCCAATGTGTGCCAACGTTTCGCCTCGTAGCCGTCGTAAAGCAATCACAATCTCAGGGTGACTAGAAAATTGGTTATACCAATATTTATCCTTGTTCTTTATCTTTTCCCCTCTCTCTCTCACAAATTCAATCCATATGATTGGTTGTATTAGATTCTCCAAGCGTAAGTACGAGAGAAAGAGAGAGTGATCATTTTGTTGGCCCTTGTTTAAGCTCACTAACAATGATGAGGGCCCAACTGATTTGCCAAAGGATGTGAAAAAGTTGCACAAGGATTGGTTTTTATAGAGAATGCAACATGTTTCAGCAATAGTCATGTACTGACAGGTCGGACACACCGTGGGGTCGGTGACTAAAAATATTACCGTTCAACAACCCAACCATTACGTATTAAAGCACTCCCAACGGTATAATTTTTTCCCAGTCGACATGTCGGTGTCACCGATGGGTCAACAGCCATGGCACCGAGAG
The DNA here is from genome assembly GCA_013350335.1 of Chimonanthus salicifolius. Taxonomy (NCBI): domain Eukaryota; kingdom Viridiplantae; phylum Streptophyta; class Magnoliopsida; order Laurales; family Calycanthaceae; genus Chimonanthus; species Chimonanthus salicifolius. Next base: position 11,641,488 of record CM023532.1, read on the forward strand.
GCCGGTCCATACAAGAGGCTCGGTCTGGGGCAACACCATGCTGATAAAGCTTCAAGTCCAGAAACTATTCTTACCCAGACCGACCTGTCGCCTTTTACCGAGGGGTCAGTCTTGGTACTCTCGATCGGTCTTGAACTACCGATATGTCTGTTTTCTGTAGAGTCCGCCTGAGTTCTAAGTTCCAGAACTCATAAGTCTTTATCGAATAGTCGTTAACCACGAGAGGTCGTTTCAGCATTTCACCGAGGGGTTGGCGCATACGAGACTCTCGATCATAGGCATACCCAGAATGACAGTTCTATGATCCAAAACCTTTGTCAATCTGGCCGACTAGTCTTTGACCACGATGGGTCGATCATGTCTCCATCGAGGGGTCGATGAGAATGACTAGTCGAACTGACAATGAAACCAAATACATATTTTCAAGTTGGGTTCCAATTTACTGTCAAGCTTCCACTTTAAGCTTTTTATGGTTTTACCATTTGTTCAACTAAGCATAGGAATAGTCCTTTTTAAGATGTGAGTATCACCTAAAGTCATCTATGGCCAAATACATGTTTTGTGATTGCCATAACGATGAGATTCAATCCGGTGGAGCGTGATTTTCAATCTTGATCATTTGGAGTCTTCAAACTTCTAGCAAGTGCTTCTTTCCAAGTCATGGAGTTGACAAACTTAGGGATTTGGCACAGCCGGAGCACTAACAACACTAATATTTTTTATTAACGAAAATCCAAATATGATAGGCATTTTCTATTATAATTTTTTTCCTTATTATCTAAAAGGTTCAAGGTCAAAAAACTAAAATTACAATAAGCGTGATACATGTTGAAGGCTAAGGGACTCATCAATCAGTCATTGTCTACGGTTAATATCAATGAAGAGTTGCAGAGATTGTCCTTGCAAAATAGGGATTTGTGGAATGAAATACGTGGACACCTTCATCATTGTCCTTGCATAAAAATTATGTGGACACCTTCATCATTGTTCTTGTAAAAGTGGTCTTGGTCTCATGGACTATTTTAGTGGACTCACTTATTAATACTTCCTTCATCTCATTTTAGTTGTCTCATTTGAAATATTTGTGTTTTTTAAGGAACTCTCTCTATAAGGCTAGCACTCCATGTGATTTCATCCATTTTCAATACACTTTATACTACTCCAATATAAATGAGACAATTATTTTGGGACAACTCTAAAATCCATATAGGACAACTAATTTGGGACAGAAGGAGTATATAATACTTTATTTTAGAATGTTCATTTCTAGTAAAATTAAAACTCGAAGTAATTCAATTTGATTCAAGAAATTTATTTAGAATTTTTTAAAGATATTAGTTGTTTTTAAAAAGTTTTTTATGGAGAATAATAATATAAATAAAAGACCAATCTTAAGTGCACTAAAATTAAGTGGAAATACTAATTGTCTAATTTTTTTTGAATCTCTTTTTTTCCATCTTCTCATTTGTTTGGATAAAATTGATATTTCACTTAATTTTGATGAACCAAGAGTAAAAGTGTTGGTACACCAATCAATTTCTTTCTTTTTTTTTTCATTAAATGCAATTTTGTAAATTCCATCACATTTATATATAAGTTAAAGGAAAAAAAAATTCATTAGTCAACTTAGAATGCTACTAAAATACATTTTAAATATATATGAGTAATCCAAATCATCAATTAAAATTTAAGTTTGGAAAACAATATTCTCTAAATAAAATCTAATGGCAATCAAGTTAAGAAAAGAACTAGTTTAGATGAGAGAGAAGACACGAGAGAGAGAGAGAGAACACAACGTTTGAAAGACATGGATGGGTGCCCAGGGCTGCGTTTGGATGGGGGTGAGAGGGGGTAAAGGGGGTTATCCCCCTTTACCCTTGTTTGGTAATGGAAGGGTGAGGGTAAAAATACAAAATTTTACCTCTCCCCCTCCTTTTTTGAAACCCATTGGAGCATGGGGGTTTTCATGAAACCTTTGCCCCTCTTTCCCCTTCTTTACCTCTCGTTACCCCCCTTTATCCCTTTTTGCATCTATGGAGCAAAAATATTTTAATAAAAGAATGTTAATATATTACCCTCCTTACCCCCTCTTTGTACCTATGGAGTAAAAATATTTTAAAATATTTTTAATTGATGAATATTATTTAATAATTATGTTTTATAATTTTTAATTTTTTAATATAAATTTAGTAAAAATTATTAATTCTAATAAACCCTCTTTACCCTTATGTACCCCTCTTTACCCCTCTAAACCCTCTTTACCCTTCTTTACCTTCCTTTACCCCTCTTTGTACCTGTTACCCTTCTTTACTCATCTAAACCCTTTTTACCCTTCTTTACCCCTCTTTGCATCTATTACCCTTCTTTATCCCATTTACCCCTCTTTGCACCTATTACTCTTCTTCCCTCTTTACCCTTCTTTACCCGATTTATCCCCCCTTTACCTCTATTTGCACCTATTACCCTTCTTTACCCCTCTTTGCACCTATGGAGTAAAAATATTTTTAAAATATTTTTTAATTGATGAATATTTTTTAATCATTATGTTTTATTATTTTTTATATTATATGAATTTAATAAAATTATTTGTTCTAATAAAGTTGTAAATATATTACCCCTCTTTACCCCCTCTTTGCACCTATGGAGCAAAAATATTTTAAAATATTTTTTAATTGATGAATATTATTTAATAATCATGTTTTATTATTTTATATATTATATAAATTTAATAAAATTGTTAATATATTACCCCTCTTTGTACCTATGGAGCAAAAATATTTAAAATATTTTTAATTGATGAATATTATTTAATAATTATGTTTTATAAAATTTTATTTTTATTTTTTATTATATTTAATTTAATAAAAATATTAATTCTAATAAATTGTTAATATATATTAGATTACCCATGCTTATTGTTACCAAATAAGATTTTTTACGCTTAGGGTAAGTTCTTACTTTACCACTGTAATTACCAAACAAGATAAGGGTAATCCCTATTCAAAGGTGACCGCTATTCCACCCCTACTCAAGGATGACCCCTATTTAAAGGTAAACCCTTTAAAATTTACACCTCATCCAAACCCCAGCCTAAGTGAGAAAGAGGTCTCTGAGACACGAATGGTAAGAATAACGCAGTTGGGACTTGGACAATGAGAAATGAATGGTAAATAAGGGATAAATGGTAAAAATGAAGGGTATATAATGACTCAGGTAAAAGAAGAAGATAATGAGTGGAGTCAACTTGCTTGTCTGGTTTTGCATTAATGTCCTTACCAGATGTACTTTGGTCCATTTAAATGTGGTAGTTGCACCTATGTCGCTAGTTGAAATAAGTTCTTTGTGATGAATTCAATTTAGTCTCTATTCACAACATTTCAAAGTTACAAATATAATATTTTTATTTTTTTAGTTAAAGATTTGGACAATAAAGCTTTGGATACATTGGAAAAGATAGACTTGATTTTCACCATTAAAATATACTCCTTCCATCTTAAAATATTTGTTCTATTTTAGAATTTTTTATTTTTTAAAGAACACTTTCATGCAAGAGTACTAAAAGCCTATTAATAGATTCTCTAAGTTAATACAAACTTGATAAAAAAAAGGTCTGTGCAGTGTCTCATTGTGTAGCTACTGCTCAATAATGTTTTCCTAATTATGCAACAATGCATGATTCTAGATGATTAGAGTCGGAGTTAGAAATAACTAAAGAATGACATATATGGGCAAGTCAAAAGGTGTAACAATACGCTCGCAAGTCACAACAAGAGTGGTCTTTGACTATTTTAGTGGCACACTTGTCAATATATAATACTCTATCTAAGAATTTCCATTTTTATTATTTTAATAAAACTAAAACTTTTTGTTATTCAATTTGATTTAAGATACTAATTTAGTGATTTTTTTTATAGATATTAGTTATTTTTAGAAATTCTTTTATGAAAATTCATGATATAAAAAAAAGTCCATAATTTTTTTTCCTATTCAACACAATCTTGTAAATTCTAATTTAGTCACTTCTTGAAAGAGTCGAGTTTCAATTTGTCTGGCATGGCTTTCTGCTCTTGCAAATGAATTCAGAGGTGAGAATTGGAACTACGTAATTGTTGACTCAAGTTCTCCTCCCTCTAACTCGGATACGTCTTTCTTTCTTCCTTACAAATAAATGACTTTTGAACTTTAAAAATAATTCAATGATTAGATTAATTATCACTATTTCTATCAAATAATTGAAAAAGAAAATTTATTAATTTGTACTAAATTTTCATTGTTAACATCAACATGAAGTCATTAAATAACTATTTCATCTACAATTTTAAGTATGATATTTAACACAAAAAATAATATAAAAATATTATTAATCATTAAATAACTATTTCATCAACAATTTTAAGTATGATATTTAATACAAAATTTAATATAAAAAAATTATTAACATAAGCATAAATTGAAAATAAAACTTTTTTTTCCTTTTTTTTCTTGAATTTACGTGTGGGAAATCGTAGGATACCTGGCGTAAAACTCCTACGGATGAGTCCACTACCGCCTACGACACACCAAGATTAGGCCATGGGAATTCGAACCCGCAACCTCTCGCTTCATGAGGCGGGAGGCAGCTAGTTGAGCTACACCTATGTGGGGAAAATAAAAAATTTCGTCATCATATAAATAACATAACATAGGCACTAAACTTATCTTTTTTTTTTTCACTTAACATCATCTATAAAATAAAAAATACACTAAAATTTTTTATTAACAAAAATCGAAATATGATAGATATTTTTCTATATAATTTTTTTTTCCTTATTTTCTCAAGTGCAAATGATAGTATTTTAGGCTAACAGTATTTTTCTCCTAACATATTCAAGGTCACTTTCTCCTAAAATTACCATACGGTTGAAGGTTAGCACTCATCAATTAGTCATTGTCTACGGTTTTGTCTAATATCAATGAAGAGTTGCAGATGTTGTCATTGCATGATAGAGATTTGTCAGGATGAAGCATGCGGGCACCTTCATCATTGTCCTTGCATGATTTAGAATTACCAAAAAAAAAAAAAAAAGCTCCATATAGACACTCAAAAAATCTGCTTCTACACACCCGATTTCAAAAAAATCAGATGAAATTACCATTCTTCCCTTTCATGTTCTATCATCCGAATGAAATGTCAGTTCATTTTCAGTTCGTTCGGATGAACACGGATGAATATACTCATCCGAATGAACACATCAGTGTAATTTCAGTTCACTCATCCGAACGAACTGAAATACACTGATGTGTTCATTCAGACAAGTAAACTTATATATGTTCATTCGTAATTAGGATCATTCGAACGAATGTGCCTTCTCATTCACTTTCTCAAGCTTGTCCTCTTCAGACTTGGCTCATGTTTTGGCTGCATCCCCATATTCCTCAAGTTTGTCCTCTTCAAACTTGCCCCATGTTTTTGTTGTATCCCCATATTCCTTAAGTTTGTCATCTTCAGACTTGGCCCATGTTTTGGCTGTATCCCTATATTTAGCTACTTTGCTTTGAGTTCTGCCAGCAAACATGGCACTGCTTTCTTTTTTTCAAGACAAAATCCGAAATAGCATACCAAGAACCTATACTATAGGAGTTACCAAAATTACTTGGAGGAATTGCTGACTAATACTTGGTATATCCAGAACTAGCTTTCCATTGTGTGTCTTGTGCACCACATTTACTCTAACATTCTTTGACATTTACCATGCCACATTGTGTGTCTTGTGCACCATATTTACTCCAACATTCTTTGACATTTACCATGTCACGTTGTTTACTCATCAAAGGAACATACTATTTTTAGAGTATATCCAAACTGATCATTGTTTGAATCATTCGAACAATTGAACATATATAAGTTCATTCTTCCGAACAAACTAAAATTGCACTGTTCTGTTCGTTCGGACGAGTATATTCATCTAAACGAACTGAAATTACACTGACCTGTTCGTTCGGATGAGTATATTCGTTCGAATGAACAGAAATTACACTGACAGTTTGTCACGCCCCAAACCCAGATGTGGGCCCGGAACGCGACTAATTTTTTTTTTTTAAACAATATACTCTAATCACCCATTGTCATAACTAGGCTGGATCTTCAAGTTTACCAAAACCCGATCCTATAAAATGTCACACGTGCTTTTCACACATGGACTCAAACATGTACCATATGTCCTCATATACAACCCATATCACACAACGAATATTTTCATTTGTCTCATCAGCGTTACGCACAAAAACATAGTGGATATAATGTATACGACATTAAAACTTACAGACATAAGTTTCTTATGCCACATGAGGCATATTTATTACAAATACTCAAACATATTTAAGCAAGCAAATGGTTTCCACGTGCGGAAAACCTTAGGAACTTCTAAGTTCCGACTTTCAACGAGGCACCACTGGTCCCTCCAATCTCTCTTCTAGTTCATATCCTGCATTATAAGGGACGTGAGCAATAGCCCAGTGGGGAGAACTTACCAAAAAATCCAATGATTGTAATGCAACAATGCATGTCATAGAAAGGCATGTTATTAGCATATCTCATTTTCACCCTAGGATCATCTTCTAAGGTTTTTACTCAGATTGTATTGTTACCACCGGGGTCAATCTCCAGCCATGTTAAAACATCGGGGTAAGCTCCCATTTAGAGTTCCAACCAGAACTAATATTAATTCCTCAAAGGAAATAATATAGCAACTTGCAAGTGCATAAGGTCTCCACGACCCGGTCTACTAGCCCATCCAACACCAACGGTTGATGGCGGTCGACCACAGCCTACTAACACGTCAAACCCAACGGTTTGCAAACGGTGTTCGGCTAATCTCAGCAATTATAGCCGAACGGCAAATATCAAACTTTACAAAGTTATTATCTTCCACAGATTTAACTTATGAACATAATTATCACATGCAAATGTCAAATGCATGATTTCCAGTGCCCTCCTTACACAGGGACTTATTCTGAGAGAACCACCATATTTCAACCTTATCATTTGGTGTATCAAATACCAGTACAAGAAATCAATAAAATAATCAATATCACACCAACCTATAAAACTGGATTTAATAACACGAATGCCTTCACACAGTTTTTACCCGATAATTTTCAGACACTCCATGGGTCCATACTACGTTAGAGACTACAAATCCTCGACTCCCCAACACCATTTTAACGCCTACGTTCTAAACAGTTAGAACATTTACATCCCTTACATGTAGGTAGTGTCAGGTCTCGTATTCTGGACCTATATAGCCTTTTCCATCTTTAAATGACCATGGATCCCATTTCAGTCTGGTGTTAGTGGGTTTAATATATAACACAATACAAGTGTTGATTCGAGTCTCCTCACCTTCTCCGATTGAGTTTTTCACAGAAAATTTGTAGGATAGAGTAAAATGTATAAATTTTCTATTTATCAGTATATACACATAATAATTTCCCAAACCCCATGCTATTTTTTCAGAAAACATGATATGTGTAATGAGTCACCTAGGCTCTTTCTACTCCTTTAAATTATGTCAGAAAGTTAGTTGTCAGCCATTCAAAACATTACAGTAAAATGAAAAATATAAAGTACTCTGTGCCTTCTCTCGTATTGTCTTCTGGAGAAAGGATCATGGAGATGTATTGTGAGAGGCCCAGAGGGTACAGAGACAGTAAAGTAAATAAAAGTACTCAATGCCCTATCCTCGTATTGTCTTCTGGAAGAAGGACCATAGAGACGTATTGAGAATTTGGCCCAGAGGATACAGAGACAGTAAAGTAAATAAAAGTACTCAGTGCCCTATCCTCGTATTGTCTTCTGGAAGAAGGACCATGGAGACGTATTGAGAATTTGGCCCAGAGGGTACAGTACAGGAATTTAAACACACAAGGCGGAAAAATAAACACACAATAGTCAGCTGAGGTTAATCTTTTCCTCGATTTTACTTAGGGTCAAAAATTATATTTTGAACGTAGAATAATACAAATCTTGAGGGTAAAATTTAAATTTAAAGAGGAAATCTATTTTTCCTCCGTTTAAAAAAAATCTCATTTTTTTGAACCCCAATACTAAGCTATTTTACTCCTAACTTGCTATGGAGTTAATAAAAATAAGAATAGAATTATTTCGATACCTTGGGTGCAAAATTCTGTATAAGATTGACTAAAATTGAAAACCCTTAAAAGAATGCAGGAAACCCGAACGTTCGGCTGCTGCTGGTATGGCCAAAGCAAGAGAAAGAAGAGGAAAGAAAAGAAAAATAGGAGAGAGAGTGCTTGCTGTCTTTGAAAGAGGGAGAGAGAGCAAAACGGCAGAAAAACTTTGAGGAGTTTTTTTTTTACGTTCTGACTTCCTCGCCGATTACTCCTATTTATAAGCAACCGTATGGATTTTTTTAACCATACAAGTTGCCTAAGCTATTCATTAGCTTTATAGGTTTTTAATAACTATGCATTTATTATTATATATATTATAATTATTATTACAACTACCGCACAGTGACATAGGCATTTAGCGGTCTTATAATCTTCCAGCACAGCTACAAGCTACATCCGTAGCTTTGAAACTTATCATTCATCTAGTTTCTAATATTATTTTATAATATAATATTAGTTTATTCTTTTTACTATTTACATATATGTCCTTTCTTTTATCGGGGTATTTCAAGGTCTCACTAAATTGATATAATTGGTTCAGTAGGTCAGGTATTAAAAACTGAGCATGATATTAAAATTTGGAGTGAAATGTATCTTAAAAACCCAGTGTTTTTGCTAAAAACCACCGTTTTAACAAAATCTTTTAATCTTCAAGATTCTTTTTGAAAGTATCCAACCTTATAGTTTGATAGAGTAAATTTGTCTGATAAAAACATTCTAAAGTTTCAAAGTGTTTTGAAGTCAAAAATCACATTTTCCAAGTGATAGAATATTCAACGGCCCATATTTCATGGCTTAAAATAAATATCAAAAACTAACTATTTTAGAGTGTAAAGAAATAAACAGTTTAGTTATAATACGGATTGAGTACTGACTATCTCTTTATATTTTTAGGACTTCCTCTACCCTGTCAAATTGGGGTTTTACCACTTTAAAACTTAGGGGTAAAATAAATTAGCGAAATTATAGCGAGATTGACATGTCATTAGGTCTGAAATTTAAAAATAATACATAATCTAAAATTTGAAGTTCAAACTAAGTCAAATGACTGAGTTTATATAGCAGCTAAGGTTTAAGCCTAAAATAATATTATTATTATATTCATAACTCACCTATATATCTTTGGAATTTAATTAAAAGAGTTATCGATTCGGATCGAGTCAAACTTAGATCCGTTGAAGAACTTATTTGATACTCTTTACGATTAGAGGAAAATAATTCATAATTAACGGATAAAAAAATTATTTAATTAATCATAATTAATTCTTAAATTGGGATGGGGTATTACACAGTTCGTTCGGATGATAAAACACGGAGGGGTAGAATGGTAATTTCATCGGGTGTGTAGAGGCAGAAAAATCGGGTGTCTATATGGGGCACCAAAATAAATTCTAAATTTATATGAGTGATCCAAGTTATCAATTAAAAATGATTTAAGATGTATACAAACATTATTGATAATAACTCAAATATATTATTGAAATTCAATTAATGTATTTTAAATGCAACATATGATAAACTATTAAGATTTATTAAACTCTAACCACAATATCAATGTCATATGCTAGGCGTAGGAGACTGTATTAGTCTTCCAAGAGCATGAAAAATTAGAAAAATCTCACAAATTTGGACAGTAAAATTTTAAAAAATTTAGGTTTGGAAAACAACATTTTCTAAATAGAGAAAAGAACAAACTTAGACGAGAGAGAAGACTTGAGAGAAAGAGAAATGAAGATAGATGTTTTTGCTCTGCAATTACATAAATCGATTTGTTGCCGCCAGATCTTCTTCTCGGTTTTTAGATCAGTTGATCGGGAAAAGTTTCTACCGACGGGACTCACCATACCCCTTCCGTTTTTTTATGCTCTATCCATCTGTACCATTAGATCTCTGATCTGACTCGTGTGAGACCCTCATCTGTCCAATTTCTTCCACTGCCGTTTGGAGAGACCGAAACCCAGTTTTTATGGTTTTTTTTCTTAGATCCTGTACTTCTGCGCCTAAGATCAACACCACCATGGTCGCCCCTAGCCCATCTATTTGCGCTTAAGGAAGACCTTAGGTCTCGATCAACAGTAGGGCCCTTTGACCAATTTTTTTCCCCCTTCAGCAACCTCCCGCTTCCTGAGACGGGAGGTAACCAGTTGAGCTACACCCGAATGGGTAGTTTGGTCAATTAATTTGTGCACATGAAGGCATAATTGTACCTTTACAGGATTATTATATCAAAGGACTTAGATTTGATTATTACAATATCTGATAAAAATGATTTTTGCTATGACTTTGATTGAGATGGTACGCCTTTAGTAAACGAGGCACCACTTTTTTAAAAAGGAGCATTTGATCCGGTGGTCATTTCGATTTATCATTGAAATGGAACATTTTGGTATTTCACTGTAGGCATTTTTGGCAATAAAAATCTAAGAAGAGGATGAGGTTCAACTTGACTTAATTGAAGAATTTATAGTCCAATTCTATGCAAAGACCAATGGAGATAAAAAGAAGACCTCATAATCTTTCCAACGCATCAAATTTCACCTCAATTGGAATTCAGATGAGTGAGATATCTAGCTTTAGAAGACCACATGATGATTTGGCCTTCCAAATGGGATCCATTGCATGTGGCAGCCACTTGGACGAATTTAATATATCATCAGCCACCTCACAACCACATGGCATGCCAATATGGCAAGGAATCCAAACAAGTAAGTAGATGGCGTACGGAGCTTGTGGACTACATGTTCCATTAAGGAAAATTTGGATTTGGAAAGTGAATCATTGACAGAGAATATGGTTTCACTTTGCAGACAGGTTTAAAGTAGCAAATGATATTATTCAGTTACCATTCCAACGAATCCAAATTTGCCAATTTTTATATAAGTAGACAAAGTTAGATCATTTTTGTAACCAAGCATCAAGAGAATTGTAAGTAGATGGTGCATGTGGACAAAGTCAGCCATTTAGGAATTGATTCATGAAATCAATTCTTCTAGAATTCTTTCATATTTTCTTAAATGATCTTTGCATAGTATCAGTTTTCACCAAAGGAAGTCTTGGCCTTATCTCATTATTCCAGTGAGAATTTGAGGTTTTGGCCATCCTCTTTGGAGCTCTATTTGCTATCAATCTGGGTGAGCTATCATGAAGCGTATTTCGTCAATGTTGGTCAAAAAATCTTCTGAGATGTTGGGGTTCTTTGAGTCCGGGTTCTCTTGAAATTCTATCAAATTACCAAGTCGGATCTTGTGAAATTCCTCAAATTTTCGGTGGAGGAATAGGTAGGCGTTAAACCCCATCCTGCCTTTCATCACATTTCAAAAAAAGGTGATATAATAAAATATTTATATGTATAAATTATAAAATTTAAAATAGTCAAAATTACTCTATGACACTATAACATTTTCCCTAATTGAGATTTGAATGCTCATTCTATTCATATTTTAATTAAAACAAAAATAATATATTTTATTTTAAAATTCAAAAATTGAAACAATGGATATGAAAATTTTGGATAAAATAAATAAATAGATCTTACCCTCTCAGTTGGACAACTTTCTCACCTCATTTAAATCTCTTTCTTCATTTGTTTTATTTTATTTTTAATAGATTCAAAAGACTATAATATCTTTCTTTTTAAATAAGAGATGAGGGTATTAAAATAAATTAATAATTTCTAAATTATCAACTTTGATTAGGCGAGAAAACATGCTCTTCTCTCTCTTCCTCTGATCTAGCTTATTTTAACAAATGTTAGATCCGCTAATGAAGTTTAGCTACAAAGTATATTTGTTTTTCTCCTGTATATTCATTAAATATTGGAGCATATTGTTCAAAAGAAAAATCACTAGTTGTTGGTGCTTGTTCATCTTCTTTTTTATTTAAATTTTATCTTTTTTGCTGAATTTTCATTTTATAGGTCAAGACAAGTCAAATTCTTCCAAATCAACAAATCTAATTTTAGAATTTTTTCCTACTTTTATCCATCTTTACAAGAATTTTATACATTTTTTAATTATTGGCATAACAGAAGTGTGAAAAAAAGCTATTATTTTAACAAATTTTCTCTATTTTAAGTTTTCATTAAGTTATCTCAACCTCCACTAAATAAACAGTCAAGATTTATTTAATAATCATATAAAAAAGTTTTTTATTTATATCTGCAGACAATTTCATCGCAAACCTGCATGCCCAATTACCCAATACCCCTAGATGTTATAGGGATATGAATCTCTCCCACACTTGGGCCAAACTGCACTGTTTTGATCCAAACCTAAACAGTACTCGATCAACATTCCAAATGGATCTTCCCTAGTGAGCCTCCAAATCTCCAATAGACTTGACAAACCAACTCTGGTGGGCCTTAGGTTAGTTGAGCCCATATGCCCTAGACCCACCTAACGTACCCGACAAATGCTAGCAGGATCGAAGTAAACATTCATGCTTGTTATTAGACCTAATGACCCAACCACTCTTGTTATTAAGTCCAATTAACCTTGAATCTGTGTTGCACTAAGCTCTCCTTAGGGGATGTTTAATTGGTTTTTTGTTTTATTTTTTTAAAAAAAAATTGGATAAAAGAGTTTTAGTTGAATCATATCAACTATAAATTTATCTGATCATCTTAATGTTAGGATCTGGGCTTCCATCCCAAAAAAGTACTCGATCAACATTCCAAATGGATCTTCCCCAGTGAGCCTGCAAATAAATATCGGCGGTACCTATATATCGGCCGATATTTTTCTCTCTCCTACCTTTTTTTTTTTTTTTTTTTAAATTCCGAAAAAATTATATAAAATCAAGAAAATTATGGGGATCATGAATATGTAATTTTTTCATTAAATATCGGTCATTTACATGATCAAATATTGTTTTTAAGGTAATAACTCTAGAATTTCAAATATTTTTAAATAATTATAAAAAAATATAATGAGAATACTTATTTTATTTTTTACTGTGTTTCAAAAAAAAATTAGGTGAACTTATTGTGTTCCGTCTTAAATGAGCATAACTACTCACAATGATACATTAATTCATTAATTAATATGCAAGTATACATTGATGTTTCCTTTACACAACTAATGTCTCAAATTTATTTCCTAATTACAAATGATTGGCCCAATAATTTCTCAATTATTTCTATATCTATTTATTTTTATCAATTGAGTAAACTGTTACAAGAATTTATTATAAATACGTATTACCATAAATACATATTATCATAGACGACATTATTATAAATACTATCATTGACCAATTTATTTGGTACAAGCACATAGAATTAGATATTAATGTAGCTATGCAACAAATTAGATACGGTTTTATCATAGGGATGATTTTTGCAATAAAAGGAAGGTTAATGTAGAATTGGAGATAACAGCACCAAATTAGGGACGGATTTACCATACGCCTAAGTCATAGCCAAATTTTAGTGCCGGCGTGATTTTATCTCAATAAGGATCGTGTGTTTCCAGCCAACTATGATAAGTCAAAAGCAAAGCTAATATTTCGCCCATATTAAAGCGTAATTGAGAGATTGCATATCTTCTATTTCACTTTTCCATTAAGCTCAATATTGCATATCTTCTAGAATATCTCCTAATTATATGGAAATATCTCAATTTTCTCTCAATTGCACCGTTTCATCTCATTACAGCCGATTAAAATCTTTTATTTACATCGTTTCATTTAATTACAATCAATCAAACGCTACAGACAAGTCATTTTTTTTTGAATTTTCATTTAAAAAAATAAAAAATAATGATATTGAAAACATCATAACACTTTTTGTTTCAGTTCTTTTTTTTTTAATAATTTCACCGATATTAACATCATCTTTTTTAATATATTTTCACCCAAAACAATGTTTTTTTTTTTTCAGTTTTTTTTTTTTTAACTCTTTCCACCGATTTTAAAACATATCGGCCAATATTCAGGCTGATATAAAGGCTGAGATATCGGCCAAGATACTCGATAATAAAATTGTACAGCCGATACATATCGAATACTAAAACCCGATGTGTATCCGCAGATTTTTTCACCTTTGCCTCCAATAGACTTGACAAACCAACTCTGGTGGGCCTTAGGGTAAGTTGAGCCCATGTGCCCTAGACCCACCTACCGCACCCGACAAATGCTAGCAGGACCGAAGTAAACATTCATGCTTGTTATTAGATCTAATGACCCAGCCACTCTTGTTATCAACTCCAATTAATCTTGAATATGTGTTGCACTAAGCTTACCTTAGGCAATGTTTCATTGATTTTTTATATTTTATTTTTAAAAAAAATTGGATGAAAGAGTTTTAGTTGAATCATATCAAGTATCAACTCTAAATTTATTTGATCAACTTAATATTAGGAATTAGGCTTCCATTAAAAAAAACTAACCTGTTAGGTGGAGTAATTCAAGTCCTTTATAAACTCCTAAATCTCCCTCTACACATTCTAATGTGTGACTCGTTCGCAACAACCCCAACAATCCCCCCATGAATGAGGCCCTCTGGAGGAGAGAACGACGCCGGCCAACCTGTTTGCTTAGGGGATCTCTTGAGCCCACATGAGATAGTCTGAGACCTTCGCTCTGATACCACTTGTTAAGATCTAAGCTTCCATCTCAAAAACCTAGTATGTTAGGTAGAGTGACTCAAGTCTTTGATAAACTCCTAAATCTTCTGCTGCACTTCAAATGTGGGACTTATTTGCAACAGCTCCAACACTTAACTAAACATGTGGGGCTAACCCGTGACAAATGTGATCTCACATAAAAAATAGTAATATTAATCTCATTCATTTAAAAAAATAAAAAAGGTAGAAAAAAAAAAAAGAGTAGCAAGAGGAAAGAAGTGAGAAAGGAGAGAATTGAAAGAGAGAATATATTAAAATAATAATATATAAAAAAGAGTAGGTGAAGTTTACTCCTAATTTGTCAAAGATTGAGATCCACTTGTAAATGGACGGAAAGTTCAAACAAGATTGAGAGACTGGCAAAGTTCAACTTATTGACCCACTTGCAAATCAAAGAAACTATATTGAGATCCACTTGCCAGTGGTTGGTGGAATAGTTTAAACAAGATTGACGAAAACTCAGTGGAGTCTAACCTAAATCAGTCATAGAACTTGATTCAACTGAAATGAACTTGAATTTCAAAATTTTAACTATGATGTCCACAATTTTGAATTTCAAAATTTTAATTAACTCATTTTTATTATTAAAATGAATTCTCATTTTAAAAATTTCAAATGATTTTATTTGCATCTTTTCAGAACAGCCGTTAGATAGAAAAAAAATTAGGAAGTCTATTTTCTTAAATGGGCCTTTTCTACTGATGCTTGACATTTGAAAATTCTTAAAAATAAGACTCTGCACCCTTTCTAGTTTTGGATTTATTCATGATTGATTTAAGCCTTTGACATCCTCTTATTTTTATGAATTGTCTAAGTATTTTTACTTGAGTTTGGTTAACATTTAAACTCCTCTGAACTACTCTTTATGGAGTTACTTTTCATCGACTTACCAGTATGTGTGAATTGAAAGATTTACGCATGCTTGTAATATTAGTCTCAACTCTAATTTGAAGTGGAGATAGCAATGCTCGATTTGGCATTTATCTAATTGACACATTGTTTTTAGATTAAATTCTTCTACATAAAATTATATAACACTTTTAACCATCCCATGCTAGAGATGCCCTTCTTATTTTAATCTACTAGCTACATACAGATTTTGAAATGTAAACTCATTATTCAATCAACTCAAATAAAATTAAGTCAAACAAAATAGAGTGAAAAAGTAAAATTAAAAAAAAAAAAAATTCGACTCTTAGAAGAACAAACATGCCTAAGTAGTTCCTTTATACTAATTTTATCTTCAGCCTTCAAAAGGAAAAACTACATTTCCAAATACAATAGACTTAATCTTATTATGCAACCAAATTATCCCATCAGAATCTACTGTCCATTGTGCTGAAAACAGCCTCTTAAAGCTCAGTTATATGGTGGTGGAGAGACAGAAGGTGGTGGTGGAGAGACAGAAGGTGGTGGAGGGCTCATATGAATGTGATTGTTGCTCTGAGGCGGAGGTGGTGAACGTCTTGAAGCCCTGAGCTCCGTAAACCACTCTTTTTCCTCAAAAACTTCATCACTCTTACGTAGATTGCGACCAACACCGAATTTCCGGCCAAGTGCATTTTCCTCCTTCTGGGTAAGCTTTCCACAGTTGAAACACTGCTCATTCTCTGCAAGAGCTACAATTTTCACCCAATACATGTTATAAACAAGTATAGAAACTCATGAGGATCGTTCAGGCGGTTAAAAACCTATCGAGATGTGAGAGGTCTTAAATTCAAGTCTCTCAATACAAAAGGGCTACTCTCCATAGTATTATCCAGTGTGTGCAAATAAGGAGATTTGCATATACCTCAAAAATTACTTAGGTGCTCTAAGAGGCCTGGATACCATAGTCCTAAAAAAAAGTACAATAAAGACCCAACGAATTTTTCTACTTGAATTTTGAATAAGTTAATAAAGGCCCAACAAATTTTTCTACTTGAATTTCGAATAAGTTGTCATGGCTGTAAAGAGTAAAGATCAGCACTTCTAAAATTGACACCCTGGGACATTTTAATTTTGTAAAAACTTGAGTTGCATCAGACCGGTGTAAGTGAACTTGGATCCATCGCAGTTAGTCTATTAAAAGATTAAGGATGACTCTTATTGGAGGAATATATAATCTAATGAAATTAACAGTTGAAAAGAATACTATCCATATGAATCAACTTTCAAATCTCATCTTAATTTTCAAAGAAATCAAAATATATATGGACTGATTTTAAAATATTTAGTAAACATAAATAAGGAGTGAGTTGCAGTACCTGAAAGGGCAAGGTTCATTTGAAAGCTGAAGAGAATGACCAAGCTGAGTAAAATTATCAGCAGTAGCCTTGGAGAGAACTCCATGAGAGAGAGAGATGTTTGGCACTTCAATTTTAATGAACAAACACCTTAAATAAGAATTTTCTATTTATTTAATATTTTCGTGTATTCCACTCTTCTCCCATCCTTTTTCTCCTCAAGAGTGTGAATACCGGTTGGAGTTCTTATGGGTTAGGCGGCCTGAGAAATATAGATATGAATACTGTATAGAGTTATGCTCATTTTAATATTATATATTAGTGGACTTTTCAAAATTGGGTCAAATTTGACCCTTGGATGGGTCTGAATAGGTGTACAGTTTAGATTTATTCGAGCCAAAATGAAACTTGAATAGGTGTATACTAGATTTATTCTTGACCGGTAGATAGATCAAAGGATAGGAGTGTTATCAATTTTATAGATTTTTTGATAAAATGCTTTTCATTTGATCTATTCAATAATGGGTCCAACAATTTTACAAAATCTAAAAAATATATATGCATCCTTGCATTTAGAATTTAATGAAAGGTGTAGATTTTTAAGAAGTTGACTCTACATGTCTCAAATAATGTTATGTGAAGTCATCCTTACATGGGCATTCGGGGACGTAGACAAAATTTTTATTTTGATCCAGGTGGGTGCACAAACAATTTGACGGGTCTGGGCTTTGAGTCGAATAATGAAAATTATATCTTCAATCCAGGCAAGTATCCGAGTGGAAATTTGAAGATGGATCGTGGGCTTAATTCAAAATGCAATCCATCCCAAGTCCAAAGCAAAGCAGGCCTGTCCAACAATTGAGTTCTAGTGGGCCAAAGAGAAAGCCCAACAAGCTGCCCAAGATGCCAACACCAAATTTGGTTTGTCTAGGATTTGTTTTGAGTTGCTTGCTATTTAGGATTTGTTTTGAGTTGCTTGCTATTTAGGATTTGTTTTGAGTTGTTTTCAAACTATGTTTTTGGGATTATTTTGGTTGAAAATTGAATTTTTTAAATCTGTTTACAGAAGTAGAATTCATCCCAGATTTTTTTTCAAAAAAAAACCTGTTTAAAGACTGATTTAAGGAGCAAAAAAGGGCAGTTTTATAGATAGGTTGTGGGACTGTTCTATGTGAGAATTTTAATGATTTTAAATCAGTTTTAAAGCCTGATTCCCACGCCGTGTTCATTCAGGTCTGGTAACTGGACGTAGTGGATCTGATTTGAGTCCAGGCTGAGCCTATTCGTTTTTAGACCCACTCGTGCTAGGAGTCCAACTTCTCAGCCGAGACATCTCGTATCTACTGTACGGGCGAGATCTTGGCCAAGACTTGACAAAAAAAAAAAAAGAGAGAGAAAGAAATATCGGCCGAGATATCGAGCAATATTCATGCGGCCTGGGTCCCCCGTTTTTTTGACCCCTGGTTCCTCATGTGTAAGTTTTTTACATCGACTGATGACCTACGAGCCACTTTGGAAAATTAAATTTTTGAATGAGAGGAGAAAGCAGGTACTCCACGTGAGCCTAAGGCATCTTTTTTCTCCTTTTTCTTTTTTTCTTTCTTGTAATTTTTTTGATTTTTTACTAATCATTCCAAAAATATATATAATAATTAAAATAATTAAGATAATTAAATAATTATTTTATTTTATTTTAAAAAATATTAAAATTAATTTCATTTCATTTCATTTGGACAATTTAATTATTTAATGGTTCTACAATAATTTACCCATTGATCCACTATATAAGTATGGATTTTATAAAAGTGACAAAAAAATTAATTACTTTATCAATATAGAGTTTTGGGTTGGTCCAAAAATTAAGTATAGATATTTTGAGTTAAATTAATTTTATATAATTTAAAAAACCACAAAAATTTAAGGACTGATTTTTTTTTTAAAGAGATTAAAAATTTTGAATAAAAATAATTTTTATTTAAATTTTATTTCAAATATCAATTAGATCTTCATTAATAATTTAATACTATTTATAATATTTATATTAATTGCACAGATTTTACTGCAGTTGAATCCGATTAAACATTATTTAACCCAATAAACAGACGGTCTAATATACAGATCGGTTTTAAAAATATTGAAAATACAATGACTAAATAAGCATACTCCAGAGTCCAGCCTAAGTGGTTTGCCTATCTCAATCGTATGTATATACTTACAATAATTCACATCTTTATCAAACTAATATAATTTTTATTAGTGTTATTTCACTATCTAATTAATTGACAACAATTAAAATCAGTCTGATTAGTAATAGTGAAAATGAAAAATTGTAGTAAACGTAAATTTTGTTTTTTTTTTTTGATGCAGTGGGTTGAAAATGTAGAATTTATATAATTAACACCAAACGATCGAGGTCTTCAGGCGTTGATACTTGATAGTGCCAATTGCAGAATCGTGGTATTCATAAAACATGGAAATTCACAAACTCAACTTGAAAAATCTAGGTGAGTTATGTATATCTTTAAAAATAAATCAAAATTAGATCCAAGTCTGTTGGATAGAGGAGTTTCAGATCCGAATTTCACCCGACCGTATTGAAACCCATTAATTTTAACTCATATAGTAAAACCTCAATAAATAAATATTCGATAAATTAATAACCTCGCTTAAATAATAAAATCTTTTAGTCTCAACTCGCATCAGTGTACTAAATTAATAACCTCGTTAGATGAATGAGATAATAATTTTTTAAAAATCCTTAATGTAAAATCAACACTTTGTAAGTTCGTAGAATCCCTTAAAACCTTGACCCTAAAGAACAACTTATATAAAAATATTATATGCAATCAAAATACTATAAAAAAAAAAAACTAGGAATAAGAGCTATTCATTGTTTGACAATCAACCCATCTCTCTTTCTCATTGATTCATTGTCGTCGGCAGCTTGGATTTCTCAGCACACAGTTTTCCACATCAGAATACAAATACACATGTCCACGATGTCCCTTATTATAGTCTTGAAACTAATGAGCTACACCAAAGCTATCAAGAAGGAAACTAAATCCATCATTTCCACTGAAAAATTATTTTTTTAAATATCTTTTTTATTAAAAAATATAAATAAGATAAATAACTTTACTGGTAGTATTTTCAATAAAAAAATTCGAACACTAAAATATGAAGGAAAATTTTATTCGGTTGAGATTATTTTTATCGGTCGATATCTGATATATATCGGCGATATTTATCGCTGATATCGGCCGATAAAAGTATTTTTCTTAAGAAAAAAAGTAGGAGAGAGAAATTTCTCGGTCGAGAACGAGATTTCGACCCTAACAAAGTCAAGGGCTTCTTGAATTGAGAGAAACCAAAACGGACCTAAGCTTCTAATGTCTAAACAATAGTTTTCTCTTCATTGGAAACCATAAAATCATGTTGAAATAAAAAAAGATAAAATAAAATAAATGGCACATAGATTGCCCATCTCTCTATCTCATCTACCATTCAAAACATAAATTCATTCATCCATTTGTTCCTTCATTGGTTCATTCATTTATAATTCACCTTATCATAAGGTTGAAAATGACATCTATATTCCATAATACTTTCTTCTTCTTTTTTCCACCCTGTCGTTGAAAATGACATCATATTCAACTCTTTTCTTTACTTTTTATCAAAATAGACACTCTAAATTTCACTATTATTACTATTATTATAATTATCATCATTTGCAAAAATCTTATTACTCTTTTATTTGATTTTAACATAAATTGTATGTAAACAATTACTCCATTATTTATCTCATATCTTCACTTTTTTAATAGTCTAAGACCCCGATCTTCTAACGTTGTAGCACTGAATAATTAATAATACCACCGTCACAAAATGTGATGTGGACTAATTCAATGGTGAAAAAAGAACTAGATATCAACATTACGTACCACTGTTCTTTTTTTGAGGTGCTCCTACATTTCAGCTGTTGGGATATTCAAGTTTACCATGTTACTCAATCTTTAATTATTGGATTGATAGATGAGTATATAATCTCATGAATTATAAAGTAGATTTCATTAAAGTATCTCAATCTTTGATTTTTGAAAATCAAATTAAAGCTATAATATAGAGATGAATTATATAAAGACAATCTCGATGGTATAGTTAGAGGTAAGTTTGGTCCGGCAGGAATAAGGTATGTGATTACATGATGTGAGTGGTAAAATGCTATTAGTGTTTTCAAAACTTACTTGGAATTATAGAATCAAATGAGACAAGTACTTGTCATCAATAAAATAATCCATCTATGGACGAGATATGAGAATGATAATCTAGTTATTAAAGGTGAGTCAGTTAATGTTATCGTTTGGGTTTTCGGTAGGAAGAATCTTCCTTAGAGATTGGTCAACAACGTGCAACATGTTGAGAGGATATGCAAAAGTAAACATGTCCTTTTTAGACATGTTGGGCAATATGTAAATGATCTTTGCAAATTTGTTAGCCAAAGTTGAAGTGTCAAAAGTCAAATGTCGAAACATTGTAATTTGGGAGATGGGTTCTACTTCATCAATGGTGTATAAGGAATGATTCTTTACTTCATTAATCATTTACCTTTTATTATTTGTCTATTGTAAGTGATGGTATAACCCTTTTATACGAGGCCTAATCCTGATAAAAGCTTCTACAATTTTGTTATTAATTAGATTATTTTTTATCTCTTTTAAAAAAAATTGAGATATTCTATAATTTTCCACACATAAATTCAAGAAAACAAAAAATTTATAGTTAAGAGAACCACACCAAGCCAAAGATACTTATTTCAAAAACTACCCCACTTTAAAGAAATCTCTCCCTTGCCTCGTCGTCCTATCTATGTCCCAACACATTTTTGGCCAAGTACACCCCACGTGAGTTGTCACTTGAGACAGTGAAGAACAACATGGCTAATTAAATGTGAAATGATAATTGATATGGTCTCAATTATTCAGCCCAAAAGACAGTGGTAGGAAGAGTTGTGGTGTTAGAACTGAGTATTCAGCCCAAAAGACTAACCTATTAGATGGAGTGATCCAAGTCATTTATAAATCTCTAAATCTCCCTCGACACTTCCACCAATGTAGGACTCGCTCACAGACCCAACAATCCCCCCTCAAAGGAGGCCAGCCATCTCGTCCGCCAAGGAGAGACCTAGCTCTAGTATCATTTATTAGGACTGGACATCTAGTCCAAAAGACTAGCCTATTAGGTAGAGTGACCTAAGTCATTTATAAATTTCTAAATCTCCTTCTACACTTCCACCAATGTGGGACTCGTTCAAAGCCCCAACAATCCGTGAAGTGACAAAAAGTCCCACATCTGTTAATTCAAGAAACCAATGACTTTGTATAACACTTAAGACACCCTACTCTCAACAGCTAGCTTCTGAGAGTAAGTGTAGGTTCTACGTGTCCTATGCATGTCAAGGCGAGTCTCAAGTTTCTCCGTGCAGCTATTAGCAATGTAATTTATTTTGTTCTTAAAGGTAATTTAGTCTTTATCTTATTAGGGCTAAGTAGGGGTTTATATGTATATATACTATCTTTGTATAAGTCTTTTACAATATGATCAATTATTTCACTTTCAACGGCTAGCTTTTGAGAGTAAATTCTAATTCAAGAATATTATCCTGTCGTGGTTTTCTAACATATAGGCTTTTGATGATGTTTTCTAGTTCGCTTATCTTATGTATTTTTTCCCCTTCTTTTTAAGCCCGTGATGTGGGTTTATTTTGTCGACTTATATTAATTCTTTATTTTTTTTTTGTCTGGCCTGAATTGTTGCTATCCATAATTTTTGTACCTATTTTTTAGCCCTCTCTTCTCACCACCACTTACCGACCCCAATCACCGTTAGAATTTCTAAATTTTTTAAAATCTATGCTTTAAACTAATACTATGATTTTACAACAATAAACAAGAGAAGAAGAAATATGAAAAGAAAAAGAAAAGAAAATTAATTTACTTACAGGTGTGAACGTTGATAAAGATAATGCTCGTTTTCTCGACTTTTTTCACGATTGGCTTTAGAGATCTATTCAAAATCTCTAATGGCATACATAGTCACCTTACCCTTGATTCCATAGGCTAAGAGGACCAAAAATAATACGTGGCAGGATGAGTGAGAGATCTACGCTTAGTCGAACATGACAATTTTCAAACTCCCAATCAATGTTATCAGAACCGAACCGTATAACGAACCGTTTTCGAGGAATTTTGGGCTCAATCGGGTTCAACCACATTCAACCGGGTTCAACCAGGTTTAACCGGATTCAACCGGGTTCAACCGCTTTAAACTGGTTTCAACCAGATTCAACCATGGGTAAAGTCGGTCAAGTAATAATATATTATATTACAAATAACATTTAGTAAGTCACTTTTTGCAAATAACATTAATATAAATATTACAAATAACATTCAAACTTTAAATAATATAAAAATGGTAAGACACTTTTATATTTCAAGTATACCCATTTCTTAATATTAAACTGCGAACTGCGGTTCACAACTTAAGATTTTAACCTCAAAAAGCCACGGTTCGATACGGTTTTCTGCGGCCTGATTAAAAATTCTATTTTTAAGCCAGAGTGAACCGCGAACACACGAATCGCCGGTTCGACCGCGGTTCACTACGGCTTTGATAATAATGGTCTCAATAGACTACGACTGGATACTTGTTCTGCATAAAATATAATTTCTAAGTGTTAATAAGTAAGAGTTAATAGGTAAATCAATAATAAATAAAAATCAATTCAGCATAATCAAAGAATTTATTATGTATACACATATTCACCATTTACATCAAAATTTAGCATATAATTACCAAGTGAAGTTTTCCTCACCTCGTGTCATATAAACATATACATCATAATATTTATGGGTTTCTACTTGAAGTCATTGAGTCTTTAATTACACTGTAGAAGTGGAAATCCCCAATTCCCGCACATTATTGGACTCTCAATTGAAGTTTACGAATTTGGAGATAACTTAGGGTGAAAACCCAAATTTCCAACTTTCCTATAAGTTCAATTAAGTCAACAACAACCCAAAATTTGAAACCTACAGTTCATGTAATGGGAATTCAACTCATCTTAGAATCTGATCATTCTCCCTAATAAAAAAGAGCCCCTAATTTCTTGTAATTAGGGATTTATACCTGATTTTATAAATACAAAATATATTGAAAATATCATTTTAGTGAGGACAGTCGATAGTTATATTCAACAAGAAACAGAAATGAAAAACTCACCGATATAGAGTTGGGACTAAGGTGGCTTCTTAGCAAGGATAATAAGGCCTGGAACCAAGCCTACTGAACTATAACCCATCTTCGTTTGTAAGGCAGTTAAACCCAAAATAGGTATATTCTACAATCAACATTAAATAATTTATATTAATAAAAAATAAAAATAATTTAGAAAGATTGTAAAGGCCGAACTCACGGATGTTCTTATTTGAAACATCTTATATCACCAGTTGGATTATAAGAAGACTGACCCGCAAGTGCAGTAACCATACCCTCTTTTAAAGTACGAAGCCTCCCGACCAAAAATGCATATCTTCCGGAACGATGTCTTGACGAAAAGTATATCGTACAAATTTGAGGGTGGGCCCCAAACGTCGAAACAAGTCTTCATATTCAAGGCCTCTTCACTGAAGATGCATATATCGTGGAACCGACTCTTGACTCGGAACCTTTCGTTCTGGGTCAACAAATTGGGAATGCGCTAGGAAATCACTGACATTATACCTAATCAAATATTTTATCTAGTGTCTCTCTCCTTCTGCACTCCATATTTCAAGAAACAAGAAGAAACAAATCACTTTTTTCAAATCATGATTTATTAAATAAGAAACAAGAAAAATAAATAACAGACCTGATATTTTAGTCGTCGGGAAGAGAGAAATCTCCTAATGCAGTAAAGGTGATATATAGAGAGGAGAGAATCAATGAGGACTTTCACTCCCCAAGAAAGAAGGAAGAGAAAGAGGATGAGGAACAGAGAGAAGGCAGCACTTACCAGCAAAAAAATAGGTAGTTTTGCGGTATATCAAATTGAATCGATTTGTATTGGTGTTCACAGCTAAACCAGAAGGAGAGAAAACCAAAAGGAGATGAAGGAGACAATTGTAAAATGGTTGTGTTAGAAAAATATATGGTTTTGGAAAATGGTTGCGTTAGAAAAATAAGTGATTTTGCAGTAATATCAAATCAAATCGAAGGAGAGGAATGAGAAAGTTGGAAAATGGTTGCATAGCAGCGAAACCAGAAGAAGAGGAAGGAGAGTTGCGTTGCAGCGAAAATAGGAGAGTTGGAAAAAGTTGATGAAATGGAGCAGAGGGAGGGCTTTACATATACAACAGTGTCGCCATACTATTTTTTTTTTTTAAATGATATATATATATTAATAGGTAAAGAGGCACCAGAGGTACAAATACAAAAAGAAAAAGAAAAAAAGAAAATAAATACTAAGAGCTGAAAAAGAACGAAGGAGAGAGTCCTTAAACAAGATCAGCACATTCTTTCCAGACGCGCAAAATGTCAAACATAGAAATATTCTTGAAATCATGTAAAGAAGCTGCTCAAGAAGCACACTTAGCAAGAGCACATCTACCAACTGTCACACTGGTCTCACTAGTATTTTTGAACAACCTATTATTTTGTTCAAACCAAAAGCTTCAAACAATGACAAATAAAGATAATTACCACAATAAGGAGCACTTAGGTGAGACGAAAACAATGCCCCAAACAAAGGACAACTCAACAATCGACGATGGTATAACCCAAGCCACCCCAAACTGATTAAGACCCGAGTACCAAATTTCAGAAAAAAAGGGGCAGTGCAGGAAAAGATGATTTGCTTCTTCAAAGGGATGCAGACAAAGAGGGCAACACTAATCACAATTCTTCATCTTTTCCGAAGATTGTCCTGAGTCAAAATCTTTCCCAAATCAGTCGTCCAAAAGAAGCTAATTGTCCTCGGAGGGGCTTTGGAGGACCAGATATTAGGATTAACAATAACAGTCCAGGGGGCAAAGCAATCCACATGCAGAAAGACTTGACAAGAAATAACCCATAAGGATCAGGCCACCAAAAAAGGTTGTCATCAACTGAATGACGAATCCTGTAGGCCAAAACAGAACAAAGAAGATTCGAGAAAGCATCTGTTTCAGAATTAGACAGATTACGGCGAAAAGAAATGTCCCAAACAATTTGCTCACTACTAATGGTGTAGAAATAAAAAACTGTCCCTTGAGGCCTTAAAGAAAGACGATAAAGAGAAGGATATTGGGTGGCAAGAGTAGAGCTAGCGCACCAAGTATCAGTCCAAAACTTGATCATATCTTCATGTCCAGCATTAAACTTGACACCTTCTTTGAATTTGTCAACACAAGCAGCAATTGCACGTATTAATGGAATATGTTGTACCTTCTTCATGCCACATTCCTGAAGCTCTACGCGGAGCCGGATTGATATCCAAACCATGATTTCCCAATCTATACTTACACTTGAGGATCCAAGGGAAGTAATCATCAGAGCCCAATCTCCATATCCACTTAAAAGGAAGAGTAGTATTAGTGGCCTTAATTGGGCGCTCCCAATCCCCCATAAGTTGTAGGAAGGCAAACTTGGGCCCAATTGACAATGTGGTATTTCCTCTTTTACTCATGGTCTCACCAAAAGAAATTCTTTATAATCTTATCCATCGACTGAATAACCTTGTTTGGACAACGGAAGGCAAATAGAAAATAGACAGACAATGCAATTAAGGTTGATTTGAGAACAATGATTCTTCTACCGAAGGATAAGTACTTTCCTCTCCACGAGGCTAGGTGCTTACTGAACTTATGAATAAATGGTTCCCACTGAGAGTAGCAAGGTGACCCATTGCAGAGGGGTAGCCCTATACTATCACGTGGATGTTTAAAACATTTAATTAAAATGGAATTATTTTTTATCTAAGGTGCTAACTCAAATTATAAATTTGAAAAGTAAAAAAAAGGAACTAATGAATATAATTTAATGATATTCTCGTGTTTTGAAGGATGAGAAAACACTAGTACTTCGCCGGATTAGTCAAGTATAATTTAAATATAATTTCTATTTAAGTATATCTTTTAAATGTTTTATGTGGTTTTTATAATTATTTTGATTACAAAATTCTTTATTTAAATTTAACCATCCATTTTTATTCTTAATATCAAATTAGATAAAAAATTCTTTATTACAACATATGAGAGGTTGTCTATCACCGTTACTACTATATATGATGAATGGCATGATATGAAATAAATAAATTTTCATAATATCAATATTATTGTAGTTTTTGAAATTTAAGTCATTAAAAATAATAGTTTTAAGAAGCAAAATGATATAATATGATGATAAAATATCAATTCCCCCATTCTTTAATCATCTGATTTTATATATATACCCTTTTTTTTAGTTATATTTGTCTTATTCTAATAGGTAAGTATAGTTATCAACTCCATTTTATTGCCGTAAAAAAAACTAAAATAAAAATATGAATTGAAACATTCTTCTTGTCTTATTTTAATCTTATCTTAGCTTTCTTCTCGTTTTATTTCACTTAATTCATGATGACACAGTTTTCCCTTTATTTTTGTCTAAGTACTTATAGTTTCAAGTTTTAACATATTAAAAAGTTTGAAATCTCTTTTAATTTGAATTGTGTAATTTATTCTTGATGTATGTAAGTTCAAATTATAAAAGACTTATATCTTTGTTCAAAAGATTAAAATTACGTGACCACTATTTTTAAGCAAAAGAGAGACATGTTTACTGTATTATTTCTAATCAAAATATATTCATTCTTTTTGAAATAGGATATTAAAATAGATGGAAAAATTAAACCAAGCATGTAGCTAGTGGTCCTTGGCGTGAGATTTACTCCCTCATGTCTCGATATCGATCTCTAGTGCTACCATGTGACTAACCCGACTAGGATGCGTGGGCTTGGGGTGCAGGCCGGGTGTGATTAATCATGTTGGATACAGTACCTCAGGGATATCCACCGTTAAAAAAAAATATTTACCTTAAAAAATAAAAGTATTGAAATAAAATTATTTCCCTCTTATCACAAACGAATAACCTCTGTATAGAAATATGTGTAGATACACAAAGTGAAGGCACTTGATTTGGGCCTAGGTGTTTTTTATCAGATAATTCACTGTCTCACAATAATATTGAAAATTTCAATATTATATTGTACGTGGCCATATATTTAATAATGCTAGACATCATCGCAAAATATATTGAGGAAATAATTTCTAATATTTAACACTTTTCCTCAATATATTTTGTGATGATGTCCAGCATTATTAAATATATGGCCACGTACAATATAACATGGGTGTTTAAAACAAAATATAAAAGTGAAAAATGGGAATTTGAGGGGGGAATTTCAAAATAGAGAAATATCAACTCTTTCGCAAAATATGCATATAAAGTTGTCTAAAGTTGTCTGCCTTTTCTTTGTACCTAAACTAAACTCAACCTCATCCTTAATTTTTTGCAATGCATACACCACCTCTGGTATATTTTTTTCATATTGTAACAAGTAGTTATTTAAGGTTACTACCGCTTGAAAGACCTTTTTTGGAGAAACAGTTGGTAAAACACAACTATCATCTTCTTTTTTAGAGTTTCTTGGGCTTCTATGTATTAACTTTTGACCAAATCCATTGTTTTTGGATTTATAAGTCATACATATACAAGTAGTAAAAATATAATACTCTCTCTAAATTAATAAATATTCATTTATTGATAAATTAACAAATTATTCATTTATCGATAAATCAATAACCTCACTAAAATAATAATTTCTCTTGATCCCAAGAGTATTATTTTATAGGGGTTTTACTATATATTGATAGAGGAGCCCCGAACCCAAACCTAACCCGGCCAAATTGAAAAATGCAATTTAGGCACAATAGTTTTTTACCCATTAATTTAGCCCATGTATTACACTAGAGCTCAAAAATCTTAGTCCATTGTCTTCATTTTCCATAGCTTAGTGAACCACATGTCTTTGTCTTTCATTTTCTATTAAAAATAATATTTTATCGTATTTTTTAAAGTTTTATAAAAGACGGCAACCTAACCAGAATATGGGTGGCATAGTGCAATGACTCATCGAGAAGACTAATTACAAATTTTTAACTTAGCATGAAAATGACCCATCAAAGAGATACGAATCAATGAATTTCTATAATAAAAAATCCCCATACTGTATTATTCAGAATAAACAAGATTAAATGAATGATTCCTCCTTGAATAGAACCAAATCAAACACCCCAAAACTAGGGGTGTAAACGGACCTGGGTCCGGTCCGGCCCGGCCTGATAAATAAGCATACAGGCCGGATCCTAAGGTCCGTTTACACCCACGGATTCGGACTTGGACAGTCCGTTTATTTTTGGACGGGCCGCTGACGGTCCGCAAATCCGTCGGACTCTCTAAATTTTTAAAGGGAATTTCGAAAACCATTGATTTATACTAAACACATACCCTTGTTTGCATCGTCGCAAGAAAGCAATATTGTTTTTATGTGATTGTAGCTTCCTGGAAATGTTAGATTCCATCCGTTGAAAACAATCACAAGTTGAGGACTATAAACATGATTGGGAACACCCGAAATCTGCAACATTATACCGGAGAAATGGCCGACGAAGTGAAGTTGTTCCGGACATGGTCGAGCCCTTTCGGTCTAAGAATCACCTGGGCACTGAAACTGAAGGGAATCCAACATGAAAATGTAGATGAAGATCTCACCAACAAGAGCTCACAACTTCTCAAGTATAATCCAGTCCATAAGAAAGTACCTGTGCTGGTGCACAACGGCAAACCAATAGTTGAATCAGCAGTAATTCTTGAATACATTGATGAGTTATGGAAGGAGAATCCCATTCTGCCACAAGATCCTCATGAAAGAGCCATGGCAAGGTTCTTAGGTAAATTTGGAGATGAAAAGGTAAGGATATACATAAATATTACACACAATTCTTGTCTTCTATATACAGTAAAAATTCTATAAAGAAATACGGTTGGAACTAGGTGTAAATATTACATTAGAGAGATTATTACATTATAGAGACTATTTTCTTTCTAAGGTAATACGATCCAGATCGGCTGCCAATACTATTTTAGATAGATTATAACTTTATAAAGTACTATATTATAGATGTTTTACTTTATCAAAGTTATATCATAAAATGCAAATAACATAAACTATGAAGGTTCTTTGATTTTGGTTGATAGGTATATTGGTCAAGAGCATCATTTTTTTTTTTAATATGGGTATCTTCACCTTATATTAGAGGTCATACTAATTTTACAAGCATGTGTAAACTTTCTAATTTATAGTAAGTCGATCAGGAATAACTCTATAGGGAGTGGCCAAGAGGGGTTTGAACATGAATCGAACTCATGACCTCTTTTCATGAGGAGAGCTTCTTGACCGTCAGACCAACCCCTTCTTAAGCAGTAATACAAGAGAATTGTCGAGGATTGTCAACATAGATAAAAGTTTGTTCATTTTCTAGATGCTGTTGCAACTTAAATATAGGCATGAACAATGTGTATCTATTGTTTCTTTGATAGAAGGGTGATCACCTATATACCACTTACGCATGGATTTATTAAAAGAGAGTGATGATGGATTCAGTAGAATTTTTTTTCTTTAACTATGAAGTAAATAAAAAATTATTTCTGTTGGATCAATCTGCCATATTTCTTGAGGCTATAGAGTTTATGTTGATAACAAAAAAAAAATAAATTATATATAGCATTTTGTAGATAAATGGACCCTATAATTTTAAATGTATAATTGCATAGTATTTTATAGTAAAAATTTAGGATTCAAGGACATTTTTAATCATCAGATTTAGATACATCAAAATTATTGATGAGATAACAATTGATTTTAAGAATTTTAATTAGATAGCTAATGATTACTTTGGATCTCAATTTTTATTTTAAAGTGCTCTACAATTCTAGAGTTAATAAAATAGAATCGATTGACTAACTACATTTTCATTATCACCATCAAATGACAAAATCTCATCTATCTAAGACTAAGTTTTTTCGAATTTTATTTCTCTACTTGACCACATAAATGGAAGTTAGAACTCTAGAAAGGAATTTTTTTTATGACCAACGTGTCCAGAACTTTTAGAGCACCTAACTAATCTTCGGGACATGTTCAAGTCTTCCTTAGTACGCACACAAACTGGATAATTCTATGAAGAGTAGTCCTTTAGAGTAAAGTGAGAATCAAACTTTAAAACTCCTGCTTCCTGTAATGGGTTCCCGGCCATCGTTCTAATCTAAAAAGGATTCGAGAGAAAGACGTACACATGAACAGCCTACCTCACCTGACCTAGGTACCACTCTTACTGACCCACTCCATTGGGGATGGCAAAAGTTTATAACATAAATTCACTCAGCATGTTCCTAATCTAGTGATCTCCTTCTCTGACTTGCTCACATTGTTATAATACTTCTTTCTGAATTTTCAGTGTCTACAAGCAATTTGGCATGTCTTCATCAAACAAGGAAAAGAGCAAGAGGAAGCTATAGTTGTAGCCATGGACTGCCTGAAAATCTTAGAAGACAAGCTTGAGGGGAAGAAATTTTTCAATGGTGAGACAATTGGATTCGCCGACATCATGCTTGGATGGTTAGCAAACTTGATTGGGGTAATGGAAGAAATTTTGGATATGAAAATGATTGAAGGGGAGAAATTTCCATTATTCTCAGCATGGAAGGAGAACTTCTTCAATCATCCTGTCATTAAGGATACCTGGCCACCTCATGATAGACTGGTTTCCAAATTTCGTGCTATGCGTGAGGCATTAAATGTCCCACCTCAACCTAAATAAATGGATGAAGAAAACTACAGAATGCCATATTAGTACTTGAATAATGTAGACAAGGAACTGTTTCAGAGTTAAGTAACTCACTTAGCTTCTTCTCTTGGGCCTTTATTTCATTTTTGTGTTCCTCATCTGTCTCTTTAGTCGAGTTGACCTGAATCAACTGAATATATGAAAACTTGATTACAAGTTCAATTTATAATTTGTGCATGACTTTGTTGAGAATCATCGATTACTTAAAATAAATTGTATGATTTTTTTTTTTGTTTTATTAGCTCTGGAGCTTTCGTGATGTTGGGTAGGGATCTAACAAGTGGTATAGAAGAATGTATCATATCTCATGTTTAAATCGAGTAGTAATAACTTAGAAAAAGGGATGCTTAGTGCTATCGTGAAAGCCACCACAAAAGTGAAAAAGGCTTACTTGGACAGAAGTGAGAGCTGACGTGGTCGTAGTCTATCATAAGACAAGTCATTGATGAGAGATGAGGGAGAGTATTGAAATTTATGGATGAGTTAGGATAAAATACATGTTTTTCCAAATTCCATCGACTCTAACATTTTTAGTGTATTAGTTAGGTACCCAAAAGACTTGATGACAGTCTTTGTCAAATCAACTACGATTGCAATAGAAGCTCAATTTTTATGTTTTTTATTATATCTATATCTATTAAATATTTGCACTAAGAATTGGCTTAGGCAAGTTTCTATTTTCTAAATTTTTTTGTTTTTTACTCGTCAACGTCACAAAATTTGTTAAGATGAAAAGAAATACGAAGAGAAAAGTGAGGTATAAATAGGGTTGTTTCTCAATTCAAACCCTACTCGAAACCCTCCTAAACCTTTTATAAGTAAATGAATTTGAACACATATGCTAGCTTGTCAAGCGAGTCTCCTGATAAATTCTTGAGCCCATTTATATAAACGGTAAGCCTTCGGCTTTTGCAGAAGCCTATGAAAAGCCCTTTTGGCCCGTTTAACCATTATATATTTGTATGTATGTATTTGGATCAGGGGTTAAAAATCCGTTATCGGCTGATATTTTTCTCTGATATAATACGGCCGATATTTCAGCCAATATTGTGAATATCGGCCGATATTCACTACTTCAAAACTGATACATATCGGCCGATACGATATGTATCGGCCAATATTTGTACCCCTGATTTGGATCATTTTCCTTTTTTTTAAAAAAAATATTTAAATTTAAATTTAAATTTAGTCCGTTCAAATTGAAAATATACATGGTTGGATACAAATAAACCAAATTTATTCAATTTTTAACTAGTTGGTCTTAGTAATGAAAGTCTTTAGACCTCTTAAAAATACTAAGATATGAATATCAACTGACTTTAACCACTAAGATAAAGTGGCTAAAAAATGATTTTTGACCTAAAAATAGATACACTTATAGGTCATCATGTCTAATTTCAATATGAACAATTAAATTTTTATTGGTCTTAAATAGAGAGACTCGAGTTTCCATAGAACATTATCTTTTAACTTTTTTGCTTGTATTATCAGTCATTGATAAGCCAAAAAGGTTGAGCTAAAATTGTAGTTATTTTGAGGTCAAAATTTAATATATTTCTAAAAATCTATTTTAATTTAAATTGCAAATATTGAACCATTTTAGCTAAAATATTAGCCTTAGTAGTATTAGATTTTTTTTAAAAAAAAGTCTTAGAATTTTATATTATTCATGTATAATCCTCTTTTAAATTTGAATAAAAATCAGTTAGGTGAATATATTTTATGAGAAATTATCCATTTTGAATGGGTTGATTGCAAACCAAATAACTAGTGTCTTATTTTAAATAATGAAAATGGCGGAATTTATATATTATTTATCTTTATAGAAATGTGACAAATTTCAACTTCAATAAATTACTTTATGTATTGTTTTAATGGCTGCAAATTAGTCTAAATAATTGGACTTAATTCAAGATTAAGTGTATTTCTAAATTGGTTCGGACTTTGTATGGAATGATGTTGGATAGAATAAAATGATGCAATCATTGAGAATCACAAAAAGTCGGGTGAAAAAAAAAAAAACCGGTTCACACTTCACAGTGGATAATTTCCCTTTGTTTTCCTCCATTTCTGACTCAGTAGATCAACTCCGCGAGTCGAATAGCTGCCTCTAATTTTTTTTCTTTCGTTCCATTGCAGATTTGCAGGGCAGCGCAGGCTAGGAGAGATCTTCGCACCCTGGGCACAAGTTGGGTGGAGGGAGAAGAAGAATGGAAGACAAAGAGCATCTGAAGGAGTTCACAGTTGGATCACTTCCCACTCTATTTTACATTCCGAACTTCATATCAGAATCTGATCAAACCCAACTCCTCCATCATGTAATCCACCTTTTCCACTAACTAAATCATCCAGATTTGTACCTTATTTGCTTTATTCAATCATTTCATTACGCCTTCTTGTCGTGTTTTCCTCTTTGTGGGTTTTCTTTTATAACTTTCTATTGGCTCTCTAATTGCCTGCTCTAGATTTACGAAGTCCCCATACCCAAGTGGAAAACTTTGAAAAATAGGAGACTACAGAACCGGGGTATGTTGTGCTATCTTGGTTTTCTTTCTCGTTTCTTCTTTAATAAAAATCCATTAATCTCTCTGTTTTTGTTGATGGGTTTTCTCTCTTTAGCAATATTGTCCTTGTTTGATTTTTTTCAGGAGGTGTGGTGCATGAAAAGGGCCTTCTACCACAGGACTGTAAGTAGTGAATAAACACTCAAATAGTCAAATATTTGGCTTTCCTTATATTTGTAATTAGAATTTTTGCAAATTATTTTTTCAGTCTCAACAAAGGGCTAGATGTTAAAACTAAAATCACAATGCAAACTCATTACCTATTAAGTGATGTGACCTCTCACTAGACCTGATTTGGTTATTCAGTTTGCTCTAAAATTGTCCACCCATTGAATAAAGATAAACTATGCCTTCGACTTAGAAGCAAGAACTCCCTGCTTTGATGATGTAAAATAGCACTCATCGAGTAAAAAACATCCATTTTGGATCGATATCTTTAGTTCCATCGTTCATGATGAGCATTTCCAGTTAATTGGAGTCACAAAACTCCAACAGAGAGAGAACCCATTGTCATTAATTTGAAGCTGCTAGCTTGGGTAGATAGGAGGTGCTGCCAGCAAGTTTACCATCTCATGGGCTGGCTGGGTGCACAGCTTGGCTAGCAAGGTTAGCATTGGAATGAGTTTGGAAGGGCCAACCACAGGCCAGCAAGGTCCACATGTGGCTTGATTTTGCTCTCTTTCTCCTCTTTCTTTCTTGATTGAAAAATTATATATCTTTGGGATTTTCTTAGAGATTTTCTCTCTATTTTGAGGATCATTTCCCATGAATATATGGTAGCTGATCTGTTTTTTTTCTTCTGAAATCAATGAAGTTATTTAAAAAAAATATATATGAGATTGTAGAATTGAATTTTGAGTGAAGGGAATCAGGTTTGGAACCACATACTACAGAGAGTGTTAGGGTGCCTTTTTACGGGTCTTACACTTTAGGATAGGATTATGTCTAACTTTTCCAAGTGAGGATACAAAAGTGGGTTTTGGCTTTTCAGATTTCATTGTTAGCATATCCTAATGCTCTCATTCTTCTCGCTTTAATTAGTGAAAAGCCATCACCCCTTTCACCTATGGATATAGGTATCTACACCGAACCACATTAAATTCTTATTTCACCTTGTGTGGTATGCATATGATTTATTTTTATCTTGTTTTTCCTATTGCAATATTTCAATGATACTTCCTCCACATCCTAACAAGTTGGTATCAAAGTATAAATTGGGTCTTGAGACACGAACTAGATGGTGGGTTAGGTTGCTTCTTAATGGGTCTTGTACTTTAGGAAAAGATGTCAAACCTTGTATGAGTGAGGCTATGGGAGTGGGGTTTTTTTTTCTCTCCAGATTTCATAAAAGCATGATATTCTAAAAGCAAAAGTAGGAAGAATGGGTGGGTGGAAGAAAAACTCTGGGTCAATATGTAGCCGTGGCTTGTGCCAAACCCACCTTGGGTAGATTTTGAGTTGAGATGGTTTTCTAGCTATACTGGAATTAAAGATTCTGCCGATAAACAGCAATGTATGGTCATTCATTGTATTTTTTGCAGTGCCACTGTGGTTGACAGCAATAACACGGAGAATAACCAAACAGACAGGATTGTTTCCCTCACCAATCAATCATGTGCTCATCAATGAATATCTACCCGAACAAGGAATCATGGTTTGTCCTAGAAACTGCTTTCTGTGCTATTTTAAATTACTATGATGACAATGTTCAATTGTTAATCTCTTCTTTCTTCCAGACAATTTACTCATGTATTTCTCATTAAGTGTGATACAGCGCAATTGTGCTTTATATAATGACCTTTCCAATGCACAGTGAGAAGCTGAATTGTGGATAGGGTCGTGATTTAGTGCTGCACTTATCTGCCTATTCTAGCCATCCAGTTAGTAGTCTTGAAATGGCCCTAGAAACAGGAAAATGGATTTGTGGGTGGTATTTAGCATGAGAACTTTGTGAATGTGATACCCAGATCATATGGTTGCTTGGGTTTCTTAGCCGTAGGTAATCCATGGGTAATGGATCCCATTAGTTGATAACTGGATGGTCCTCGTTCACCATTTGCCTTTACACATATACAGTGGAAAATTTAGTAAATAAAGTACCATATGATCTAATATGCTCTATTTTGTCACCTTGACAGGGACCCTGTAATTATATATATAGATTTGATATTTAATATTTATAATTATAGGTACTGTACTGTAATAGTGACACATATATTGTATATCATTCAGCCCCACCAAGATGGTCCTGCTTATTTTCCTGTTGTTGCAATTATTTCTCTTGGATCGCCTGTTGTGATGAATTTTGCTCCTCATCCAAGATTGAGGGACTGCGCAAATGAAACAATAAATACCACCATAGATTCAAGATCAGAAGAAAGGGTGATTGAGATTGAGACCAATAAAAAGAGGGAGGTGACAGGAAGACAGATAGACGAGTCACAGTCTGCTGATATTCAAGGACAGATAGGTCACCAACCTTTTTCAATTCTCTTGATGCCTTGCAGTCTATTGATATTCAAAGACATGGCATATTCAGGTTAGACTACTCTCTACCATCTCTGCTTGTACTTATCCAAGCTAGTCTTTATAAATTGAGAAATTTTCTCACTGCTGTGCTAATTTCAGACTACTTGCATGGTATAGAAGATACCAACATTCACAGCTTAGACAAGGTAAGAGCCATGTCAGGCAATGTCAAATTTCCCCTTTTTCAATAATTGCATGGAGTTGGTCTAGATCATCCTCTAAATTATGAACTTATGATCATCAAATGTCTGAAGAGCATGATTTTGATAATTTTTCTGTAGCATGGATAAGAACTATATGAAACTTGACATAAAGATATGCTTATTATCCCTAAGCCTTTATTTTGTGGATGTCTGGCCCTACTGTGGTTATACTGATGCAGGCTAGGTAGGATTAAGAATACCCAACCTCAAATTATAGCGGAAGTTTGAATAATATCTTGAATAACCCTTCAATGTTCACAAAACAGTCCTTCGTTTTGTACTTGAATCTTCACAAAACAGTCCTTCGTTTTGCACTTGAATCTTCACAAAACAGTCATTCGTTTTGAACTTGAATCTTCACAAAACAGTCCTTCGTTTTGCTAAACAAAATAACAATTTTATTGATCAAAATAATCTCCCCTCCAAACTGGCTATTACAATTCCTTAAATAAAAACACAAGAGTCCTATCTAATTAGGAACTCCTATTAATAAACACCTACTAAATAAGAGTCCTATCTAATTAGGAACTCCTAATAATAAACAACTACTAATTAAAAACAAATCCTAATAAAACTAAGCCACGTGGTAGCTGTTTTTCCATTCCACAAGGTGTCCCAATTTAAGTAGGTTTGGGATTCTCAAATCTTCCAATGTTGGGTCTTCATCTTAATTGGGCTTCAAATTTTGGCCCATTTTAAAGAGGCTCACCTTTGACTTTGGGCTGACCCAAATTGCTCATGCACCCGCCGGGATCAAAAATAAAATTTTCATCTTTCGTATCAGAGCCCGAGCTTGGTAAATTGCTAACATACCCACCCGGGTCAAAATTAAAATTTTGATTACGTCCACATATGTCCGCATCATTCTCCCGCTCTCGGAGAAAACTCGTCCTCGAGTTTATAAGGTTCATCGACGAAGAGTGCGGTCTTCTCTTAATCTTTCTCCTATGCTGCCATGAAATTTCATTATGTTGAATACTCAATCGTTGTGGAGTACTTACTTTAGGAGATGTCGCCTTGGGGCCTACCAAAAGTGATTGGATGGTAGGTGTTGAGGATTGATTCTCATAATCTTCCCAAATAGGGTCAACATATGGCCGGATGGTGTGGGTTAAGTCTACAAGATGCCGGTCATCTATCCCCAGTGTACGAACCTGTACGGACCAATCTTTGTTGCCGTTGTCTGTAGCATCTTCTTGCTGCTTCTCAATAGACTGTGGCTCAGGATGGGATCTGGGTGCTTCAAATTCCTGCTTCAAGATGGAACTTGCCTCAAACTGTCGAATACATCCATGTGTTGAACCTGTATCTGTTGTAGCTTCATGAACTGCTAACACTGGTGAGATACTGGTTGTAGCCAATTGGTACATGTGTTCTTCCAACATTGGATCAACATAAGGTCTATGCTCACCCAATGTTTCCATGGGATAAATATCACAAAACACAAACTCAGTGGTGGCCTCAGCCTCTGTGCCACTGTGTTTAATGTCATCCACTCGGGGTTCACAACTTGGAACTCGATGTTCCTGTACCGTCTCCAATAGTTGCATACTCATGGAGTCCGTCTCCACAGAATCATCAACATCTTCCTCACTTGAGGAATCTGAGTCAACAATTTCGACTTGTGCAGTCGTGTCTACTTCATCAGCAAATCGGACGAATCGCTGCCTTCTCTCAGGCTGTCGGACGACATGTCTTGCCCTATGTCTGTGATAGTAGAAACTTTCGTCTGAACTTTCATCTGAAGTGTCATCTGAACTTTCTTCAGAAGATGAGTATCTGGAGTACCTTGATCTCACTGATGGCGAACTAGAAGGGTGTTGGCTTGTTTGATTCTTTAGAGCCGCGATCTCTCTCTGTAGATTAACACGTGACTCAAATAACCAGTCAAACTGTCTGTCGCGGTCTTTAGAGAATTCAACTCGATCATCTTCTGGAACGTGTCTCACATGACGACTTTAACTAGAATGAAATCAGTCAGTATTCCTGGCTTGTCGGCCACGAAGGCGGTCACGTCTTGTCATAACTAACCCCTGATCGAAGGATAAGTCTCAATTGACTCCGAAGCTCTGATACCATTCTGATGCAGGCTAGGTAGGATTAAGAATACCCAACCTCAAATTATAGCGGAAGTTTGAATAATATCTTGAATAACCCTTCAATGTTCACAAAACAGTCCTTCGTTTTGTACTTGAATATTCACAAAACAGTCCTTCGTTTTGCACTTGAATCTTCACAAAACAGTCATTCGTTTTGAACTTGAATCTTCACAAAACAGTCCTTCGTTTTGCTAAACAAAATAACAATTTTATTGATCAAAATAATCTCCCCTCCAAACTGGCTATTACAATTCCTTAAATAAAAACACAAGAGTCCTATTTAATTAGGAACTCCTATTAATAAACACCTACTAAATAAGAGTCCTATCTAATTAGAAACTCCTAATAATAAACAACTACTAATTAAAAACAAATCCTAATAAAACTAAGCCACGTGGTAGCTGTTTTTCCATTCCACAAGGTGTCCCAATTTAAGTAGGTTTGGGATTCTCAAATCTTCCAATGTTGGGTCTTCATCTTAATTGGGCTTCAAATTTTGGCCCATTTTAAAGAGGCTCACCTTTGACTTTGGGCTGACCCAAATTGCTCATGCACCCGCCGGGATTAAAAATAAAATTTTCATCTTTCGTATCAGAGCCCGAGCTTGGTAAATTGCTAACATACCCATCCGGGTCAAAATTAAAATTTTGATTACGTGCACATATGTCCGCATCATATACCATTCCAAAAATCTTAGGTTAATGAGCATATATTTTACATGCATGAGATGGATGAGTTGCCGTGAAGTTTTAGCAAAGACAAGTATGGGGAATAAACCCAATTCATATGATATTGTATGAAAGTTCAGCACTGAAAGAAACTCCAGCAAGGTACGTGCATATTAATAATGATATTCTCCATTAGTCCTTCGTAAATTTGGAACACAAATTTGAAAAAAAAATGATGATTAGAAGCTACAAACCTAACAATCGTATAACTGGATAGGGAATAAATATCAGTTTTGTTCGGGTGCATGTTCAACAATGAAATTTCCTTAAATAAAATTACCTTTAACCAATTTTTTCTTTTAAAAAAAACCTTTAACGAACATCGTCGTAAATTTCATGGAGTGTATTCCCAAATTTAATTATAAGTAATGAAAGATCTATCATCCAATTAATCATCAAAAGGACGATTAAAAACAGTTCATTATCAACATCACAAGTGGCAGATTTGTTTGCATGCTATCCCACTTATTAGTCCTGTTTACAAGTTTGTAAAGTTCCATTGCTCTTACCTTTTCCTCAACCATGTGATTAGAAGAAAAAGGAAAAATAATGTTCTGAGTTGACGGATTTTTAATATGAACTTTCAAAATATTGATTCTGGTTGAGCTTAATCTGACCGAATAATGTGCATCTGTGGAAAACTCAATTGGACAAACTAGACTATCTCATGTTCATCTGTGGAAAACTCAATTGGACAAACTAGACTATCTCATGTTCATCTGTGGAAAACTCAATTGGACAAACTAGACTATCTCATTCACTGTCTGCATGTGCATATGAGGAATTAAGCTCTAATTATGATGAAACATTTGATAATTTAATTTAGTTTATGACTTGATTAGGTGTATTCTTTTTCAGGTCATAAATGATTTGGAAGTTCTTGAAGATGAGGGAGAAATGCATTCATCATATTCAGAAGAAAGGGGAGAAACCGAAGTCGCCAAACAGCATAGAAGCATTCATAGAACTGCCACCAGAGTGTCGCTAACATGTCGATTAGTGCAGAAGGTTCACAAGAATCTCTTCAAGTTTTAGAGCAACCAATTCCTAGTTGATGCGATGAGTTAATTCCTCCACAAGCTGTGAATACATTAGATGGATACCTGGCAATTCTTGCGCTTAATCTCAGCTATTTAAATTAGGTCAAAAGAATGGCTGAACTGCACTGAACAGTTAATACCATACGAATGAAGAGACAAAATGATCTAGGTTGACAGTTTGTTGTTTGTTTCTAGTGAATGTCATAAATATCTTTGATATTTTCGAATTTACCACGTTTTTATAGGTAAGATACCAATTGTCGTTAATATCTCAAGATTTATCGGTACTGCGATAATTTCTTGATAAAATTGAAATAAATTTTATTATCGCGATAATATTCTGATAAATTCTAGGTAAAATATCAGTAAATTTCTTATTAATATTTGTTTTCAAATATTATATATTCCGTGAGAATGTTCTGTTAATTTTAGAATAAAAATTTGAGAATTTAAAAATATTTCAATATTATCAATCGTAAGTTAATATCTCGAGATCAGTATTGATGACAATGGTTCTAGCTAGCATGGCAGTGCTGCAATGGGTTGGAATGGTTGGACCACTGAGACTATTAAATGGGCCATTTGGAACTCAACCTGATAATCAAAATCCCACATTTACCTAGTTAATATCACAAGATACAATTGAATTTGTTAACAGGGGTATGGCATCGGTTGTGTTAACCATATGATAAGCTTGTGTTTACTCGACTTCAATCCAAGTTACTAAAAAGCCGCCTGTACAAATGCATATTGTTTTCGGATTATTTGATTCATTTTGGCTGATGTGTATTGTGTACAGCTAATTGTAGAAAGAGAAGCAGATGAGTTTCAAGTGAATGAATACTCTGAGATAAACAAAAAATGGAATTTGATTAATGCCACTTGTGTGAATTTTGAATGATTAGAAAATTATAAAAATGAAACCATTTATTTTGAACAACAACCGGCAACAAGTTTTCCTACGAGCCAACCAAGAAGCTCTAGGAACGCTGAATAGTCATTCAAACAACGAGTTACATTTACCGACTATTAGCGTTAATATTTAACATGCTCGGGGCCATGAAAGAAATAATTGATTAGCCTTTCTATTGTAGGCATTTTTTTTTTTTTTTGGTTCTCCCTTTGCTTCCGAAAAAGGATTAAGAGACGGATAGTAACCATTTGAGCCAAAGAAATTAGTTTCATATGAAGCTGATATTGAGCTGAGACATGAATGAGGCAGTAGTGCACTCTTTATATATTGCCGATATGATATATTTTTTTAATTTTGAGTAAAAAATATGCTTTGAGTTGATATGGTCAAGTATTGTTGATATGTCGCCGATATTATACACAGCACTTGAACACTGATATTTGGCTGTATCAGTTTTCAAATCAATGTTTGGACCTCTGCATCAATCTGCCCATTGTTAAATGGGTCAACTTGAGCCCGGCCAGTCTACACAAATGTTGTAGTGTGTGTTGAAATCTGACACTGATGAGGTGGACTGATTCAATGAATCATATATCGTAGCATTTTTTCATAATGTTCACATAAATTTAAATAACTATTTTTAATAGAAAATTAATCATGATCCCAATAAATAGATAACAAATTTTACTCAAGAGTAGTCTAATAATAAACATTTCTCCATTTTTGTTGGATTAGGGGTGGCAATGGGTTGGGTAGGATTGAGTTCAGATTAGGTTGGTTCTAG
Source organism: Chimonanthus salicifolius (assembly GCA_013350335.1). NCBI lineage: Eukaryota > Viridiplantae > Streptophyta > Magnoliopsida > Laurales > Calycanthaceae > Chimonanthus > Chimonanthus salicifolius. The sequence goes on from CM023532.1 coordinate 11,684,328, forward strand.
GGGTAAAAGAAACAATTTTTTTTTCACACGACAGAGATCAAACTTTTTGAAGGTCAACCTGATCAGCCTACTCAATTTCAATAATTTTTTTTGGAAAGATAAATAATTGCATAAAAATTAAAGAGGAATTGGAGATAAATTAGGTAAGCTTTGAGTTTTCTTGATAAATACGATAACTAAGATTCTCTCTATTCATGGTACATTTCTATTGTTAGATTGGGATACTAAATACTTCAAATTAGTATGAAATTTTGAGTATGACTAATTTATAGAAATGGCTTTTTTTTCCCCCTTGAATAGAGAGTAATACCAATGAAAATATGCAACACTCCATACTTTCAAATGCTTCTAAATAAAAATGGCCAAAAGGAGTATCTAGTTAGTAAATCTAACTCATGTTCAGAGAGAACAAGCACTCAAAAATCTTATAATCATTCAGTGTATCTAACAAACAAGAAATACATAAATACATTTCAAGAGTTTTACCTTGATTATCTGTAGTAAAATTAAACAGGTAAGAATCAATTATTTCTTAGCTGAATTGGATGCATAGCGCCATAAAATACCTCCAACAAGGTTGTTAAGCGAATGAGAAGCCATTGGCACAATGACACTTGATGACATGATTGTTGCAAGACCGTATGCAAACCCAACAAACGTCGCCCTGAAACATATCAGCTGTGAGGATCTTCCATTATGCATTGATGACTATCAGGTTAAACTGAATTCACTACACCACACTATATAATACTCTGGAGAAAAAACATTTTGAAAAATCCATCAAGTAATCCTCAGTATTAATGATAGAAAAAAAAAAACATCTAATAGCATTGTATAATTCAAAGGCTGAGGACTATGTTACTAAAATATCCTACATTGGATGATCCAAGACTTGATCAAGTTTTCTTCACAAGACGATGAATATCACTAAAGCTGTTAGGCATGAATCTTGATGGGCAACAAGATGAATGTATGGATCACAGATGATGGTCATAAGCAAACAATGGGAGTATGAACCAAGTCCAACCAAGGAATAGAGCATACTAAAGTTTGTAGGTAAACCCGCCTAATTGAAGCCTTTCACGAGGAAATCCTAAAACCCTAATTTCATTCAAAGAACAAGTTTTCAGATCTTCCACCATACAGCCATTCAGCATTATATATAGGAATAAGCCTCCACGTAAAGAATGGAAACTCTACGTTTCTTGGACTCGTTGACTCTAGTCTAACCTACTAGACTTGCTAATAAATCAATTGCCACATGGCTTGGTGGAAATAAACTAATTCAATAACACAGGAATCCTTGGAAGAAAATACAAAAAAAAAAATGCTTTGGAACTAGGAAGTCCTTGTGTTGGTGGGGATCAAGGATGCCACTTTGATGACTGCTCTTCTTGCTTTCTTGCTTCCATCAATTTTAGAACAATGCTGTTTTTGAACATTAATTTCTGGCACCCTGGATAAGGAGAATCTTACAATTGAGATTTTTTTTGGAGATATCTTCCATGTATGGTGGCTCCCATGTAATCAACAAACTCGAATCTCAAGATTGATGGTCTTTTTCTTTGAGACTGCAGATGTTAGTCTGGCCTACTAATTGAAGAAAGAATATTTTAAACCAGTATCTTTTGGGACACCTATAATGCATGATGAAGGATGTGGGAGGCACAGAAATGGTACATTTGCCATCGTGCAGGATCCACACTTTCCTCTGTAAACTCATCCAACAAGATATAACTTATTACCATACTGCAAAGGAATATCTTCGACCGCTGCCCAAATGAAGAGCTCCAAATATAGCACCAACTGCCAGGGCACCCTCCCAACTGAGCCCAAAGAGTGGCAGCAATGCCCCACGGAACAGCAGTTCCTGAGAAAAATAACACAAATTGATATTCAATGATGAAGGAAACATGTAAAAACGCTAAACTGCTAAATGACACTGACCAGAATGGCAGAAAAATTCAGCAAAAATATCATGTAGATCAGTCAAACATGTTTGCATCTGGCCCTAAAACATAAGATCTTCCAGGGAAGGAAAAGTTCACATCCTATGGACATAAGGACTTGATTTTTCATTTTGATGTAGTACTGCCGTCACTGCATCAGAGTTGTAACTACTGTTATCAATGGCTTCAATTTGTATTGTGTCAGATGCAAATTTTCTTCAATAGAAATAATTTCTTTGTCAGCAATAAAAAATGTCTGCACTTTAAGCTAGCAAAAAATCATGGATCACCTCACTAATCCCAGGCAAAAAGGCAACCACTGCATAATCCACAGGTTGTAGTGGACCGAGTACCTGAAAATAGATATCTTAGTGATTGTCAAAGGATGATTAAAACCCATAATGGATGCAAGACAACTAATAGGGTAACCCTAAATGCCTAAATTTGATTCCCTAAAGATTAAGAGGGATGTAAATAATGCACCCTAAGCTAAAATGGGCAGAAGTTAAAATCCAATTAATACTAGCAATTAATTAATATAAAATTTAACACAGATAATCATGCAAATTCTTGGAATCTAATGTAAACAATTACATGAAAATTAAATAAAAGGGATGGAAGGGTTATCTAATTTTAAATGGAATGGCATATGGGTTTTAATGGAAACAACAAGCACATGGTTTTAAATGGGAAATAAAAGAATAAGGAAGGCACGATGGGTAAGGAACGAGGTGTGTGGGAATAGGCGATATTAACAAGGTGGGTAGGATGTTACAGTAAAAAGGAGGAGGGATTACGGGGTTGCGGAAGGATCTGGGAAAGGCAATAAGGGATTGCAGCAAAGCAGGGAAAAGGATTATGGGGTGACGGAAGCAGCAGAAAGGTTTGGAGAGGGAGACCGAAAACTGTGGGGATGGAGTTTAGGAGTAATCGAAAGTTGGACAGCAAAGAGGATGGCTATGGCTTAGGGACGGGTAACGGCAACAATGGAAGGGGTTTTGGGTTCCAGAAGGTTAAAGAAAACAGAAGAGAAGAGAAGAAGAGAGAGAGGGACGAGAGGAGAAGAAGAATAGAGTACCAGAAAGAAGATGGCCTCACGCCCTTGAAATCTCTCCAAATTCGCAATCGCAGGTTTGCGGAAACTCAAAACTTTATTTCATTCAATCGTGTGTATTATGCCTCAAAGGCTACAAGGCATTATAAGAGTTCCACTTACAAAAATAAAAAAACACAAGCAATTTACCAAACTACCCTTACTTAAAATAAAAACACAAAACAAGGAAAGAAACTATGACTTGCGCATAAGAGGGATGCACCGCATCAATATCTAACAATAATTATATGCATGCATGAATATGCACTTACACACCATAGTTATCTAACAATAACTATATGCATGTATGAACATGCACTATAGTGGGATAAATCCTTTTCATTTTACAATTCATTTCTTGTATAATGGAAGATTTTGTTTTACTGGCATTCATATGACTATAATATAGAAAATGGCCAATTCCAAGCAATCAAATAAGTGTATCCATGTAAAAAGGAAGTTCTAGGCTTTGCTTTGGCAAGAGTTACAACCTTTTCATTCTAGTCCCTCTAGGGTTTTTTTTTGGTTGTTTTTTGAGATGAGGGTAAAAATCTTATTAAAAGAAAAGAGAAGTACAACCAACTGTGAGGATATTCAAAGAGGAATGGACAACCCCAGCAGCCCAAATAGATCACCAGTAAAGCCAGAAAAATATCATCATGGAAACAATAGAGAAACAGTTATTGCATCCTTCCCTAGTTTACATTGAACTGATCTACTAAATAGCCAGTGAAAGCACTCCCAGACAGCGCCCAATAAATGATGCTATGCTAAATTCACATAGTAGTTCTATCTATGGAAGAGGTTTTGCCTTCAAACACCAGCCTATTGCACTCTTTCCAAGTCAACCGAACAATACCCAAAGGTGCAAGCTTCCAAAGAATTCAATCTTTCTTAGAGAATGGACCCAAGCCACACCCATCAATGAAGAGGGAGGTGACCAAGGAATTGAAAAGAGAGAGAAAAAGGACTAGAAATGAGCAGCAAAAGAGGATAATACCGACAAATGATCAAATAATTCTTCACTCATATGACACATCAAGCACTTATTGGGAAGATGGAAACCACAAGTTTAGATTGTTCAAAGTTTACCAGGGTATGCAACCCAACAAAAAGATTCGACTTTAAAGGGGTCAAAGACGACCAAATAACCTTATGGAGGAAAGAAGAGTCAACGATAGGGACGAGGAGTGAGTAAATAGATTTATAGGAAAAGATCCCACTAGATTCCTTACACCAACATCTATTATCTTCATAACAAACTCACAGTATGGTCAATGAGATTAAGGATAAAGATCCTCCAACTTGGATATCTCATAATCCATCAGATTTCAACTAAAAGTATAGGCCCAAAACACTTCCATCAAGCACCTCTACACAATCTTTAATTGGAAACCCTTTTTGGGATGCAATGGAAAGTAGCCTAGGAAAAACCTCCCTAAGAAGCTGATCACCCACCAAACATCTTCCCTTCATACATGCTCCATTTCCAAAAAAAATCTAGTATGTTCCTAAATCAGTTCACCACCTTTATGACCTAACACCCATGTCTAGATATCTCCCCAAATATGGGACCCACCCTCTTATCTACTCCATCAGAAGTCCAACCCCTACGCTTCCCATATTTAGCCTCAATAACTTCTCTCCACAAAGTCCCTCTTTGATGCAAATGCATCCAAAAAATTAAGGGCCTTATCTTATTTGGATTTTCTAAGAAATTTGACTACAGAAATTGTTTAATTTTAGAAAAAAAAAATTGGCCAAAATTTGTAATTTGAGTGGTCCAAATCCATGCACTATGGGTTTAGGCCCTTTTCCATTCATTTGGGCTTGGAAATATCCACTTAAGAAGCCCAAATCCAAACAAGAAGCTCCAATTGTGAATCTATCAAGTTTCCTTGCTCACCAAGGATTTGATCAAGTCAAAGCAACAAGATAAGACAGGTTTATAAAAGGCAATGGACGAAAATAGCATTAAGACTTAGGAGGTTAGTACAAATCCTCTCTGGCCAACCTTCCTCTGTGTTGTTTTCTTTTCTAGTTGTTTTCTAATTTTCTTAGGACACTTGGATTTGTTTTTATTGGATAGAAAATAGAATGTGATGTCGCAATTTGTGATTGGTTGAATGGGGGTGTACATGGATCATTGACATGGCATGGCAATTATGTAATTTGTAAAAAAATTCCACAAGGGGCAACCATAAACAATGGTTTTTAGTGTTTGCAATTGAATTTCTCCATTGTGAGGTGAGTTTATATATTTAATGTTTTCTTATTGAATTTAATTTGGTCTTCAATTTTCTACAAATTAATTTTTAGAGAATTTATATTTTATTAATTTGACTATTTACTTTTCCAGTGAGTGAATTGGCATTTAATTTTATAGGTCAAATTTGAATTTTCTTTCTATTAAGAGAGAACAAAATTCTAATCTAGTCTTTGTGAATTTGGGATTTTCTCTAATTCTAGAGCCTGATTTTTACAAGTTGTTTGATCATTTTAGTGTGGTCGGATTCTATTGAGCAATTCTTGTATGGTAAAACCTCTATAATGTACTACTCTATAAAGTTATAACCTATCTAAAATAATATCGGCAGTCGGTCCCGACCTCGAGCCCATACAAGATGTAATAAATCTCTCTAACTCAGTACTTAATACATTCAGAATAAACAATGTACTGTCCCCTATTCTGTCCCAACCATTTTGTAAAGTAATATTCCATACATTCAAAATACAAAATTACTACAAAAATGACTAAGAACCTCACAAACTGAATCATCTAAACTTTGGAAAAGTAATCTAAGATAGACTTCTGGATAAGTTTCCCCGTTTTGATAATGTCAATCTTGTTTTTTTTTTTTGGTTATTGTCGACCTACTGCTGCTCTATAAACCATCTTCTTTGTTGTCTCTCTCAAGAAATACTCTGAAAAATGACCCTAGGATGATTTGTTTCCAGATCTGGCCGAAGTGGTAGGGTTTCTTGTTGGTCTTGAGGGTTGCAGACGGAGAGGATCCAATGGCGGCGATGAGCGGCAGTCTGGCTTTCAGGCAACAATGGACGATGGGGCAGATAGAGAAGAAAGATAAAACGATTTCAACCGAAAGGACTTTTTACGATGAGTGAAAATTTAAGGAGTTTTTTTGTGGAAAGGAATACCGAATGTCAATTTGCTAGAACTTCTAATTAAATAATCTCTTTAATGTAATATATGTACCATGGTCCCAGCCATATTACATTATAGAGATTTTACTGTAGTTGGTGTTTATTCTTGAATCTTTGTTAAAATTCTCAGGGAGTGAAATTCGACCTTAGTTTTCTCCATTTGAAAATTGGGTATGTCAATTCCTTTGAGCAATTTTCTATGGTTTCTTTTCACCCTAGACTTGATTTTGTGTAAAATCATCCATCCTTATCTTTGTTTTGATAAATTGATTTACGAGTTTCTCCAGTTTTAAAGCCTAAACTCAATTCCCAAAGATCTAGAAATTCCTAACTAGATCTAAAACCTCAATAGAAGTCCATAGGTTTGTTTTTCCCACAATTTGAACCTTGGGCTTTCATCACTCTATCTTCACCAATACCTCCACCATAATTTGGCAACAAGACCCCAATTTCTTTCCACAATATTACCAAACCCATGTCCACCTTTATCAATTGGTAATTTAACACTCTTCCAATTTACCAAATGAAATTTCTCTTTTTCTTTTTCACATCCTCAACCCCATCCTAGAAGAAATCTCTTTGGATCTTTTCGAGAATTCTAGCCACTCTTTTGGTATTTTGAGAAGGGACAAAAATAGACAGGTGGGATGTTAAGAGTTGATTTCATAAGGGTAATATCGCTGCCAAATAACAAATAAGGGGAAGGCCTATCTGAGGAAAGGGAAGTTGTACATTGCACAACCGATAAACTCAAGTAACCTCTTGACTCTTTCTTTTAAAAATGACACACCAGCAATGGAGCTTTTTGCATTTTCCTCTTTCAAACTACAGATGGCTTGAAAACATTTCAAAATCCTAAAAGCTTCGTAACCTGCTTGAGCTTGTCATTGCAAAAGAAGATGGTATCATTTGCATAGTAGGGGAGAGAGATTGAAATATAGGAGTTTATAATATGAAAACTTTGAATAAGGTTCTCTCACTCAACTTTTGGAAGAAGCAGCACAAACCTTCCATGACTAAAGAAAAAAGGGATGGGGAAAGAGGTGTTACAAGATATTATATACATTACTCTTTTACACAAAGGTGTATATTATTTTGTATAGCAGTGAGGATCACCATAGGATATAGAGTTCACTTTTACATGGGGTTTTTTCCAACTTACATCCAAAATATCCTACATTATTAGAAGATAATAGAGTGCATTTCATTTTTCATTTGCGAAAGAAGAAGTCCTTTAGATGAACAAGCAACTTCAATTCCTAGGAAATAGTGAAGTGACCCCAAATCCTTAATATCAAAAGTTTTTTATTTTTATTTTGAATTTATGTAGCTGGGCTTTTAAATCACTAATAAATAACTAATTGTTCATGGTAAAAACAATATCATCAACATGCAAGACATGAAGCATAACATTATTGTTGGCATGTACAGTGACTAAATGATCAGTGTGGGCCCATAACCCATAGGTCCTAGGATCATAAAATGGCTCTGATACCATGATATTCTTAAAGAAGAGAGAAGAGAGATATTTCTAAGAAGAGATTGTCATTACCTTGATTCATTGAGAGTGCAAGATGTTAAAAAAATATAATTGATAGCAGGACATAAATGGAAAGTCAGCTCTAAATCCTGTAGTGATCCTCAACGCTATGCAAAATAATATATACCTTAACAAAAAACCATAATCTACACAATATTACAGCAAGGGGATCACCTTGTCTTGTACCTCAACGACTCAAAATAGCCTTGGGGCAAACCATTAACAAGGATAGAGAAAAATGCAGTTGGCATGCATTCCTTAATCCACATTACCCATTTCTCTCCAACCCAAATCTCTGTATAAGTCCCTATGTGTATTTATGAAGTGATGAACTGATATGCAAGTGACCTGTGTTGAGATTGCTATTTTCTCTCCAAATCAAGTAGTGTCAAAATATGGCTCAATGTTTTTATAAGTTACAATTTTCAGGAGGAAACCTACAATCTAAGCAACAATTTTCCTCATAGGCATTCTTCTATTCACAAAGCAACAGGAACTCTACAAACCCTGAGTTTACTTTTCATTTCCTTTTCTCTAAACAAAACGTTAGTGTTTCTTTGTGAGCATGAGAATTTTCACACAGTTGTTAATGGTACTCACTTAGATGTGCAATGCTTATGTATAGACCAACCCTACTTGCAAAATGGTTTCAACTTGGCAATGTCAACCATGGGCTGCCCCCACTTAGAACCATTTATGGGGCCCACCAAGGTCGAAAATCACAACTTTTCATTCTCACATCTGTCTATCCTTGGTGAATTATATCCTATCCATTGGAGTGGATCTTACCATTGGATTAAAAATCCATCCAAAATTGGCCCCATTTTGATTGTTGATCTTTAGATCCTTGAAATCATAGCTTTCCAAATCAAATGGATCAAATGGACTTGATTTTTTGTGAGAATCATCATCCTGAAAACTTCTTCCAAATTTACCCATGTCCTTGCATTGAGTCCCACTCCATAGGGCCCATGGGCAACAGCACTCAGCTGAAAGTGATTCCCTTACTTACCACCCTATAATGATGCAGCCATTTTGCCTTTTATATAGCTGGAAATAGCAATGGATGAGGTATCAATGCCCTAGACTTTATTTCCACTCCATCAGGCACATTGAAGACACCTGGATACTTGTGTATGTTTCAAGAGTATAAGTGTTTTCCATAGGCTGGGCAAGCACAGGTCCAGCCTGCACCTAGCATCAGGGAAGACATAGGCCGTCTTTTAGCCCTGTGGTTGGACATAGGCCTATCCTCTAACCCAATATTAAAATGAACTTTGATGCTAGGACTTGATTAGATGCCTTGGCCTTGACTGACAAGTTTAACACAAATGGAAACAATATTTTGCAAATGGGCTGGGTCTGAGAAAACTTTCTGGTTCATGGGCTGGATCCAGACCTGGATGTTACCCTGATAAACAAGTGGCCTGGGCTTGGACAAGCTTTGATCTGACCTCCCCCAGATCCTGAACATGCCCAACAAATACCATTATTGATAAGAAGTTAATACTTGTCCCAAATGATTGTAAGCTTTTTCACTCAATGGTCCGTAACATCTAAACCATACACAACACATTTCAATCTATAGGGGCTACTCTCCTGGCAATTGTTCATATCAATTCTTTTAAAATTCATAATGAATGCTAGTGGATGACATATAGACCATACCTGTTGATTTGCTGCTTCACTAGACTCGGCAAAATCCGGCCACACCATTAATAGTAAGTATCGGCATGATGACACCAATATAACCAGTCCAACAATCAACTGAAGATGAGATGCCTCAAAATCAACTGTATTTGGAACTAATAAGTGAAACCTTAAAATAATAGAATTATCAAGAACTATGAATAATTAGAAATCAATAATGAAAATAAACAACCAAATTGTAAAACATATATGGTTGAAAGATCAAATGAAAGATAAGACTACAAGTAAGCATAGCAGCAATGCTAGAGTTAGGATTTGACATGATAAATCTTCTGCCTGGTTGATTAATGATGAAACAAATTAGACATAATTAAATGTCCATGTATTAAAATGAGATCAACGTTTGTCATCAACTGGAATCTGGAAATTCAACACCTTGGTTGTGTTTGGACCATGGTGAGTTGAAGTGGAACTTGAAAAATATGGGGTTTTCCTACAGGTAAAGAACCACCTATTGCCACTTTCCCTACCATTTAAAACACCTTGTTTGATGAATAGGGGGTCCCACCTAAAAGTCTCTCTAAATGATGCTTCTCACTTCCACCCCCTGAGCTAGAAGATGCTAGGGATAATCCCCTATTTTGCGGTTGAAAGGTACTTCTATTCTATAACATTTTGTTACTGATCTTTTTTTTTTCAAGAGATATTTTATTAGTGATCTTCTATAAATAAGTTGGCAAAAATTAGAGCCGCAACTTGGGCAGGGCGGAGTGGGTTTCGGTCTACCCAAGCCTGGGCCCGAATTGCAATTTAAGGACTCAAATCCGAGAGCAATCCTGAGTTAACCCGAACTAGTCAAATCCAAGCGCAACCCGATTTATATATGTAAGGCTCGAGCCTGATTTCAAACCCGAAATGTATATGCAGGCTTATATAGGCTCAGGTTTCTTGTGGCCTAAAAGGAATTTTTTTGTGTTATTTAATAAAATAAAAACTACGCATTACATAAATGTGGCTCAAATTCAGATTTTCAGGTCAAACTCAGGCTTTTATGTACGAGGCCCAGGCGCAACCAGAATTCTAATTTGGGTCTCAAATTTTGGGCCCCAAAGTTAGACCAACCTGAGCCTGAGACAACCCAAACCTAATTTTTTAGGGTTTTTCATGCGGGCTCGGGTTAGGCCCAGCCTAAGTTGCACCCCTAATATATGAGAAGGATCCGATGCTCATGACTATTTGTTTCACATTTGGCACAAATTGCTTGGGGAATCTAAAGGATTTGAATTCCAAGCAGCAAATAGCCATGGATGCAATGTATAAAAAACTTATTCACCACTGGATGAAAAGGACAAGCAAAAATAAAATTTTACATGAGATTTTTGTGGAGTCGTCAAGTACTACCCATCCTTCTTCAAGTGCAATATGAAACACCTGCAAGCCACAATCAAGAATGAAAGTACTACTAGAAATTAATTTTGCATTCACAAACCCACCCAAGACTTGAGGAAATATGCTTCTCCCGCTTCTGTTTTAACTTTCAAGACTAAACTCATAGCTCCTTTAACAGTAGAGGAACAGAAGTCCCCCTCAGTATAGGGAAACAGAAGGCAGTCCATAACTACTGAAGAAATAAAACAAGCCAGAAACAGCCAAATTGGAAAGATAGGAACAAATTTTCACAGACACGTGCGTGGAGCTAAGTATTCAAACAAGAAGAGGGAAATAAATAGATCAAAGAATCACAAAACTAAGAAAAACAAGAAAGAAAACTTACCTGGCGAATTGCAACACCCAAACCGAGTATCATGCCAGATGTGATGGTGCAAGCTTGAAGCACATCACCTCTAGAAGGACTTTGTGTCAAACTCTTTACATCCAAGTTGTCACTTAATGAATCAACATTATCATTGGAAATAAGAGAAGATTCTTCAGATGATCTATCAACTAACCCACCATGTTTATTTGAAGAATTCCTGTTGGTTTGCAGAGTTTTGCTCTTTGGTTCTTCCCATTTTCTCACTGTTTTGACTGATTTACGACTTGCAAAAACTTTTAGATTGGATGCAAAGTCCTGAAAGGGAAATGAGAAGATGATTGATATGAGAATTGTGGAAAAAATTGTGAATACATAATTTTGCAATCCTTTTCTCTCGGGGATAAGGATATAGAAGGGAATTGTGCAATGGGTCTTACATTATGTTCTTTGCTAGGTGAAGACCTTGGAGAGAAGCCATGAAATCTTCTACCTATCAAAGTTGAAAATATTCATGATAAAAGGTTTTCAAACTTGTATCAAATGAACAAGGTCATCATCACCATAAGCAATTAATCCATCTATACATGTTAGCTTTATGAACTGCAACTGTATGCACAAGAACTAGGGCTAGAAAAATGAGATTAACAATGCAGCCTGAAATCTGAGAAATCAAACGTAAAATGGTAAATGTAATAAAGAAAAAGAATAAAATAGTGAAATTAAATTTAAAACATCAATACTAACTCAAATTTCAAGATTCAAATAAGATGTTTATGATAACTTATATAAATGAATACACAACAAAGGCCATCTTCCATCCAATATGAATTTCAAAGTTAGTTTGGAATTCATAGTCCTTGACCAAATAAAAGCAACTTTAGATATTGCTACCGCACCACATGCTTCTTTCCTTCCAAGTATCTAAATTTCCATTTTATTTGAACAGTTCAACTCAATCTTCCTTCTCAATTTAAAATGAGAGAGAAAAAAACTAAAGAAAAAGTGCAAAAAAGGTATTTGGTCTGAGCATTAATTCTCAAGATACGTTTTTTTACTCTTCCAATGACAAATAGGAAGGTGGCTGATGATGATGATGCATAATTTCATCTCAAGCAGATGCAAGTTTTTTTTTTTGAATGATTATGACTTTCATTAATAAAGAGAGATGCAGCCAACAGTACAATAACACAACTGTACTTTAGCGCAGGACACAACCAACTACAGCCCCTCACAAGAAACCAGCCTACTCCTTATCCTCTTCCGCAATCACTTAACCAGCACACCCTTCATTAACATATCAGCCTTTTCATTGGCTGACCACACAACTTTAGAAATCACAAACACATTGGATCTAACAAGCTTGGTGATCACATTATCCAGGAGACATCAAGGGCAACCAACCCTTTTAGTCCACCGTGTGACAGTAAATGAATCTACTTCCAACGTGTCACCACTAGTTCTAATCCTTTCCATCTCCTTAACATTGGAATCATGTAGGTATTTTGAAGAAGATAATTAAAAAAAATGGTTTAGTTTTATCTAAGAAGAAAATGAGCCTATTTCAACAAAAAATTAGATTTTTAGGCTTTGAAATACAGGATAAAAGGATCACTCCTACAAATCGAGTAATCCAATTTGCTGATAAATTTCCTGATGAAATAAAAGATAAAAATATGCTAAAAAGATTTCTTGGATGTTTAAATTATGTTGCTTTTTTCTATCAAGATCTAGCGAAAGATAGAAAATTGGTCCAAGAAAGATTGAAGAAAAAGCCCTTAGAATGGTCTGAGGATCATACTAGAGCTGTCCAAAAAATTAAAGAAAGAGTTAAAAATCTTCCATGTAGATGTTTATCTAACCCTGATGCTTTTAAGATTGTTTAGACTGATGCCTCAGAGTTAGGCTATGGAGGAATCTTATTACAATTAAATGAAAATGGTAAAGAAGAATTGGTAAAATTCAACTATGGACTGTGGAATGATGCTCAAAAGAAATACTCAACAATTAAGAAAGAAGTTCTAGCTATTGTGACATGTGTTACTAAATTTTAGCATGACCTTCTAAATAAAGAATTCTTAAGTAGGAGTTTTCTCACGAGATTTCTTTCTACTAGACATTCCCTTAGGCTTTCTCTTAAAAGGGAAACGCGCTCTCAATTTATCTTTGTATTTTCTTTTTTCTATTTTGCTTTCGAAATTTTTCTTTTTTCTTTTTGGAGAGAATCTAGATCGAGAGGGTTTTCTTTTGGATTCAACAATTTGATCTAAACCAAACTGGCAACAAAAATCTCCTAATTCCTTTTGATCAGTGTATTTTCTCAATTTTTCCATTTGTCTACGAATCTTCAGATCAGTACACAAAGCTAATCCAACTTTGTTAATCCTTAGGACAATAGCTCCATAAGTTAACAAATTCAGATTAATAGTTCCATTCATTTCTTCTTGAATAGAATTACGAACTTTTTCAGCAAATAAAGGAGGTAAACCTGAGATAAATTTCTCCTTCCATATCTCAGAATTACAATCAGTTAATTGATATACTTTTGCTAAGAAAACATCTTTATACCATCTAAAGTCAAACAAAGTCTTACACCTAAGACGATGTAATTGTTTTCTATTCTTTTCTCTCATTATATTCAATCCACCAGTAAATTCTTCAAGAATGCTTAATAATAAGACATTCACACAATCTGGTTGGGTTATATAATTCTCTGGGATCTGTGGTTGACTTGTTCCAGCAAGTTCCATTTTGATGGCTGGATCCACAAAATTTCCAGTGGTTTTATCTTTGTAAATGATTCTTCCTAATTCATCCATTTTAACAGCATTCTCAATTTCTAGACGTTGTTCATTGGTTAAACCGTAATGCCACCAACCTCTTAAAATTCCATTAAATGAGGTAGTTATCATGAGGAAAACATTCTTCAGGTTATTTCCTCTAACTTCACAAGCATTGGCATAAATCAGCATACTATGAATCATTTGAATAATTTGATATTCAGATAATCCATCTAGGTTCCATTCGTATAAAGTATTTCCTGAATACTGAATATCCATTTGATATGGGGCTTCTTCTATCTGTAGATCCACAGGAGTTGGCCTAGGATAATAATTCTTAGTTCTAGGTAACTCAGCTGGAGGATTCCATTTCTTCAATCTATTAATCAAAGTACTTTCAGCTACAGATATCCTTGAAATGCTTAAACTTTTATTTGAAAGTAGCAAATGATCCAATCTACTGGTTAATTCATTTTGCATTTCATCAGTTATTTTGAAAGGATCTTTTTCCAAAATTATTCCTGAAGGTAAAGACCTAGGAACATAAACAGGGTTAACTGGAGGTTCATCCTAGATTTCTTCTTTATATTTTCTTATAGGTTTAGTCACATTAAGAGCAGGACTTAACCTAATTGTTCTTTCAATTCTTTCTGTTTGTTCTCCTAAAGTCAAGAGGCAAAGATTAGTATAATTATTTTGTTCAATTATATTTCCTAATACCTGACCAATATCCTGAACTTTTATTTCTTCTACATTTTTTAGGACAGAGCTATCTTTAACGGGACTAGCAAAAATTTTTGTCACAGATCCTTCGCTTGAAATATCTAAAATTTTTCATGGAGGATGTGATCTTTCAATTTCTCTTTTATCTGCAGTTTTCCAAGTTCTTGCTGTTCTTCCAATAACTCTAATTTGATTATTAGTTTTTTCAGGGCTTTTACCTTTCTTGAAATAATAAGAAAACCAATCAAAGAACTTTATATTTCTTCTTTCATCCTTCATTTGTTGATACCATATGGTTCTCATTTTGTCCTTTTCTTCTTCGTTAAAGTTTTTAAAGAACCAATCTCTTAAAGGATGTTCTCTCATTGTTTTTCTCAAATAGGTTTGTCTATTTGGAATTCTTCAGTTTCTTTTTTTATAGAAATTATTTCTTCTTTAGGAACTCTTATCATTCAAATTACTGGACCAAAATGAGCAGAGTCATTTTCAGTAGGTACATAAGTTCCTGCTGAACTTTGTCTTTTATAAATAGGGTGATTAATTCCAGTATAAGAATTCTTATAAGTTTTTTGTTCCATTTCTTCCTTTTCACCTTGGTCTACTACTTCTTCTAGTTTAAAACTTTTTCCGGAATCAACATAACCAGCAAAACTCTTTCTGGCTTTGTCGAATTTTCTTCTAAAATTTACTTCTATATTACCATTTGGTAATTTGACTATGTTTTGTAAATCATCTGTAATTTCATTAATTCTGGGAGTTACATCTTCAATTTCCCAATTTCCTGGAAGAGTAACATCTTCCCAACTAATTACTTTTGGAATGAAAACATTATTGTTAAAATTTGTTTCCAAAAGAACAGTTGTTTTCTCTCTTTCAACTTTTTGTTCATAAGCAACTATGGGAAACAGAGACATCATTGATTTGTAAAACACTCTATATATTATAGCAAAAGGTTTACTTTTTGGACTCATTTTTAACCCTTTACTTTGAAATCCAACAGTAGCACAATCTAAGACATCTTCATCATGAACATCAACTGTAATATTTGGGAGGCAGTTGAAGTAGGCAGCACCATGACATAGACTAGATTCAACAATAGCATATAGCAAATCATTAAACTCATCGTGTCTTTGATCTTGAACATAAACACAGACAGAGGCATTTAATCCTAATCTGAACAAAGGTTTAATTCCTACCTGAATTAATCCGATATGCAGGTAATTGTATTTTGATTTAATTTGTTAAATAACTCTTTGATCCAAAAGCTTAATGGTCTGTTTTCCTCCAGATAAGGAAACAGTATTTTCAACAGTTTTAATATGATAGTTATTCTGTTCTTCAAAGGTTCCATTGCTATATACTTCTGTTATAGGCAAGGAAGGCAATTTCCAATTTGATATTGCTTGATCAAAGTTTTCAAAAACAATTTCTTCTTAATTTTTTATTTTTTCAGATTTTTTATCATTTTCTAAATTACTAAATATAAAACAAGACATAGCAGTTTGATATGAAGATGAGGAGATATCAGATTTGTTAGAAGGATTATGAAATGATTTAAACAAATTTTTAAAAAGTTTCTTCTTTCCTTTAGTTCTTTCCATATTGTGGGCTATAGGAAAACTAGAGCGGCTTGTCAACGATTTACTGCCCTAAACGCCTATCCACGGCTAAAGCGGGACTTGCTACGCGACCTTTGGTACTCTACCTTTTCCAAGCAGCACACAAAAATGCAAATTGCACAAGGAAATAAAAAACTCTAAAGAAAATCTGATAATCAAACACAGGCTAAATAGCTCAAATTCTTCCTAACATTTCCAATTGATCTTCTAATCTAAATTTACACAATTGTAAAGAAGAATAAGTATGAACTACAGCATTACGACAATATTCAAGGAGTTGATGACGAGGACAACGACGAGCACAGGGACTTCTTTGCAAGTCACTATTAATTCTTTTGATAATTCTATCTAATTTTTCTAAGTGCTCAACACAAGTATTAAAACGTTTAAGTAAAGTCAACCTTTTAGACATAATAAAACACAAAACATATTATTGAAACACTTACAAACTATTTACAGATACTTGAGACTTGAGCTTCGGCACACTTGAGCTTCACACTCAGCTCTCTAAACTTGATAAGAAAACTTACTCTGAAAACTGAGATTGAAAATTGATCTAAAACAAAGCAAACTCTTCTCCTTATATAGATGGAGAGAGGGGACAAAACATCTTCCTTTCCGACCAAAGGAAGGGGTCCTAATGACACATGGCACACTTAGAGGAAAAGATGGAAAGAAAGAGATAAGGTGGAATCTCCTTCTATCTATTAAAGAACTAAAAAACAAATAACTTTACGAAAAGTCACCAGAGGAATAGTGAAACTTTTGACAAAAGGTTACCAATAGTAGGTGAAATAGTAACACCATAATGTCCACATGTGGTCGTTGATCCTTGAGTGCTTTTGACCTTTTTGTCATGTCTTTAATCCTTGAGACAACTTTTGTCTTGTCAATAATTCTTGAGATTCTAATCATACTGAAGATGATGAATGGTCAATCGACTCTTCTGATGATCTTGGTATCCATATAAGAGTTCTTACGGCCTCACAAAAACTATTGATTGAAATGGTTGATAATATTTCTGATCCAGAGAAGAAAGTTCAATTTTTGAATCAAATTTCAAAACTTGGGGAGGGAACAGATGAAGGAACCTCAAAATCACAAAAGAAAATTGTAAATTTTTATGAAGAAGAAGAAAGACCCTTCCTCAAAAGAAATTGCATCTTATAATTCAGATGAAATTCTTAGAGAAAATATTGTTGGGTTAAGTCCCCGTTGGGATCCAGATTCAAAGGTTAACCCAGATGGTTCTGTCACTGATTATAACCGTGGTGGTCAAAAGTTTTGGTATCCAAAGTTTGACTCATCTCAAGCTGCTGAGCCATCTTCCGCCATTCCTCAAGCTTCCAAGTCTTCCGCTCAAAATGAAATGATGATGTTTAGCTCTATGTTGATAGAAAAAGAAAAGAGTTGGCGCTCTCAGATGAATGAAAAGAAGAAAAGTTGAAGAAAAGTTGAAAAGGCGCTCTCAGATGAATGAAAAGAAGAAAAGTTGAAGAAAAGTTGAAAAGTTGATCCTGCATTATTGGTATCAGAGCCAGAATGCATGATCAACTTTTGATGGGGGAAAATCATAGAAGATCATAAAAGATTTACAAGAAAAACAGGTGTCATTGTGTCATTTGAAGCATTAAAGTTGTTGTCACAAATGTCATCTCAAGAATTATTGACAAGACAAAAGTTGTCTCAAGGATTAAAGACATGACAAAAAGGTCAAAAGCACTCAAGGATCAACGACCACATGTGTACATTATGGTGTTACTATTTCACCTACTATTGGTAGCCTTTTGTCAAAAGTTTCACTATTCCTCTGGTGACTTTTTGTAAAGTTATTTGTTTTTTAGTTCTTTAATAGATAGAAGGAGATTCCACCTTATCTCTTTCTTTCCATCTTTTCCTCTAAGTGTGCCATGTGTCATTAGGACCCCTTCCTTTGGTCGGAAAGGAAGATGTTTTGTCCCCTCTCTCCATCTATATACGGAGAAGAGTTTCCTTTGTTTTAGATCAATTTTCAATATCAGTTTTCAGAGCAAGTTTTCTTATCAAATTTAGAGAGCTGAGTGTGAAGCTCAAGTGTGCCGGAGCTCAAGTCTCAAGTATCTTGTAAACAATTTGTAAGTGTTTCAATAATATGTTTTGTGTTTTATTATGTCTAAAAGGTTGACTTTACTTAAACATTTTAATACTTGTGTTGAGCACTTAGAAAAATTAGATAGAATTATCAAAAGAATTAATAGTGACTTGCAAAGAAGTCCCTGTGCTCGTCGTTGTCCTCGTCATCAACTCCTTGAATATTGTCGTAATGCTGTAGTTCATGCTTATTCTTCTTTACAATTGTGTAAATTTAGATTAGAAGATCAATTGGAAATGTTAGGAAGAATTTGAGCTATTTAGCCTGTGTTTGATTATCAGATTTTCTTTAGAGTTTTTTATTTCCTTATGCAATTTGCATTTTTGTGTGCTACTTGGAAAAGGTAGAGTACCAGAGGTCGCGTAGCAAGTCCCGCTTTAGCCGTGGATAGACGTTTAGGCAGTAAATCATTGACAGGCCGCTCTAGTTTTCCTGTAGCCCACAATATGGAAAGAACTAAAGGAAAGAAGAAACTTTTTAAAAATCTGTTTAAATCATTTCAAAATCCTTCTAACAAATCTGATGTCTCCTCGTCTTCATATCAAACTGCTATGTCTGGTTTTATGTCTAGTAATTTAGAAAATGATAAAAAATCTGAAAAAATAAAAAATTCAGAAGAAATTGTTTTTGAAAACTTTGATCAAGCAATATCAAATTGGAAATTGCTTTCCTTCCCCATAACAGAAGTATATCGCAATGGAACCTTTGAAGAACAGAATGACTATCATATTAAAACTGTTGAAAATACTGTTTCCTTATCTGGAGGAAAACAGACCATTAAGCTTTTGGATCAAAGAGTTATTCAACAAATCAAAATACAATTACCTGCATATCGGATTAATTCAGGTAGGAATTAAACCTTTGTTCAGATTAGGATTAAATGCCTCTGTCTGTGTTTATGTTCGAGATCAAAGACACGATGAGTTTAATGATTCGCTATATGCTATGGTTGAATCTAGTCTATGTCATGGTGCTGCCTAATTCAACTGCCTCCCAAATATTACAGTTGATGTTCATGATGAAGATGTCTTAGATTGTGCTACTCTTGGATTTCAAAGTAAAGGGTTAAAAATGAGTCCAAAAAGTAAACCTTTTGCTATAATATACAGAGTGTTTTACAAATCAATGATGTCTCTGTTTCCCATGGTTGCTTATGAACAAAAAGTTGAAAGAGAGAAAACAACTGTTCTTTTGGAACAAAGAAATGGCCAAAGGTACCAATCCCCACATGATTTTGCCTTTTTTAGGAAAGGGACCTGAATCACAACTCAAAATTGAGAGCTTTGAAAGAAGGAAAAGGAAAAGGACATGAAAAAATAGATAGGAAATGGGATCAAATGGAAAGGACGAAAGAATAATGAAGAAATAAATAATCAACATATTCCTCATTTCTCCAACAAAGGTAGCAAACATTTGGGGTAGCAGAACTCCTAGCTTTGAGATTGTCATTTGAATGGATCTGATGAGGACATCATAGGATGCCAAAGAAGAAAGATGCATCAAAATCCAGATTTTTCCTCAACATGGTTGAATGATGATTTTGTGCATATTACTAATATACCCAACCATGGATAGAGACAGATCCAGCCATGGATAGCCTAGGTTGCACGTTGATCAAGCAAGGGATTTGAAGATTTGGCTCGATCCATCCATTTTCATCATCTGAGTCACTCATTTATAGATTGGACTAATAGGATTGTTGATCCAACGCTACCTGGTCATTTGTTATCTTTTATTAGTGTCATAATGTTTTAGTTTATGTGGTTCCAAGGTCGATATAAATAGCCTTGAATGATAAAAGAAATTCAAGTTTCTCCTATTTGCAAATCTAGTGTGACTCCTTCTGCCTCCTTGGTGTGAGATCAAAGAACCTTGTATGAGTCAGGGTACAAATTATTTTTCTTCTTAACTCTATCTCTTTTTCTTCCCTTCCCTTCTCTCCTCTTTTTTCCCCTCTTTTCCCTCTTTCTACACCTTATTTGTGTCACTATTTCATCAAAAGCCTAACCCTTACCAAATCAGGATCCAACCCCACCATCGGCCACCAAAACCCTATTGGGCGCTACCAATTCATACGAACATCTATACATGTCCATACGACTGTACGGATAGGCCCCTTTTGGCCCTATTTTGTTCTATTTTGCACCCCTACCTCTATATCCCCATCTTAGACTCATATATCTAACCCTAACCTATTGTTTCACCCTATTCAAGACCTAGTTTTGCCCAAGAATTGAAAAAAAAAAAAAAAAAACCCTAATCTCTTTGGCAAACCCTAGGTACCCCCATATCCTATTTCATGCCTTCAGTGATTGAGTTTTAAATCTAAAAGACCCAGGACAAGGTTTGGTATGATTTAATTAGTCTTTTGAGGGATTTTGCATTGAAGGCCAACAATATAAATTTGAGATTTTTTATGTGTAATGTCATCTCTTTTTTTAATCTCTTTAATTAATTGAGTCTCCATGGCCTCATTTGGTGCACCCTAAGGATAGTGGATATCACCAGTGGGGGTTAACAAAGCACAGTTTTCCCCCTATGGCCTAACCTTGGTGTGTCATAGGGGTAGTGGGCTCACCCGTAAGGGTTTTACGCTGGGTACCCCACGGTTTCCCACACGTAAATTCAAAAAAAAAAAAAGTAATCGTGTATGTGAATTTGTATATTTTTGTTACATTCTTTGCTTCATATTAATTTCTCTTTCTAACATCTTATATGAATTATGGGATAGGTTGCATGTCATTTCAGGATTCACCATACACATTTTGCATTCTCATAGAAACATCCATCTATCATTTAGATCTAGGGTTTCCAATATTTTGACTTGTCCTACGTTAGATTTAGTGTCAAAGTTTGTCTTGCGTCAGGATCTTATTTAAGAAAGACATCCAAAAAAAAAAAAAGCTTCTGACTTTCGAAGGGGATGAAGATTTCCAAATAGTTTTAAAAGGCAAAGGAGTAGGGGAGTCCAAAACTAACATTGAGTAGAAAGACTTGCACAAAAAGATCCCACTAAACTCCCTATTCCACAACCTCTTATCTACCTCATTAATACTGGGAGAAACCTGATTTAGGGATGAAAACAACACTTGTAAATGATCAATTTCGCAATCCATTAGATTTCTCCTAAAGATTAATGCCCAAACAACAGTTATCCCTAACACCTCTGATGCAGAGCAGCCCAACTAGGCCTTGGCCCAGTCTCGAGCTCAGCCCAGCCCAGCCACAACTTAAGTGTGTTAAAAAGGGTCTTGTAACCCAAAAAAAAGAGCATGCATTCGACAATTACAGAGAAGAGAGGAAAGGAAACGAAGGAAGAAGGGAAGCAGCCGCCGAATCGGTGAGAAGCCTTGGTGAAAGGCAAGGAGAAAGGTGAGAAGCACTCCTCCTCCAGGTAGTACTCTTCTTCTTCGTTCTTTCTCTTCTCTCTTTTCCTTTTCTTTGCGTTTTTCCCTAAACCCTAAACCCTGTGTCACCCCTACCCTTTCACCTCTCTCCCACAAGGCTCCCTGCCTTGTCGCTGCCCCTTTCCTGATCTTTCTCAAGCTGCTGCAAACCCTACAGGCCCTCCTATTGTTGCCGCAACCCTTTTAGGCCCCAACAGTGCCGCCACCATCTCTCTCTACATCCTTTGTTTTGTGTTAAACACCAATATCGTTGCTGCAACCCATGTACCCCTTTAAACATTTGGCCGAACCATTCCTAAGCCATACTACCCATGTCGTGAACCCTCTTACCCTTGTTTTACCCTATTAAATTTACCTATTAATTTTTTACATTAGATTCCAAGGAATTTTATGTGATTATTTGTGGTAAATTTCATATTAGTTAATTACTATTATCAATTGATTGTTTAATTTCAGCCCATTTTAGATTTAAGGTGCATTATTTTCATCCCCTTTTAATCTTTAGAGAACCACATTAGATAGTTAGAGTTACCCTATCCCCCTGTCCAGCATCAACCTCCATCACACATTCTTAATAACACTTTTTTAGGCTTCAAATAGGATAATCTTTGACAAGAAATCCTCAATGGCACTCTCTGAACCATTTATCTTCTCAAAACACTTGACCCATCTCCCATTACAAACTCCATACACTCCCTAAGCTTCTTACCCACCCCACTCTATGGTTTGAAGGCTGAAGTTTAGATATTTCCTTTTACCCCCCTCCCTCTTTCACCCTTCGCAGATTCTTAATGACAGTTTTTTAGGCTTCAAATAGAAAATAATATTGGACAAGAATTCCTCAATGGCCACTCTCCAAACCATTCATCTTCTCAAAAAAGAACTCTTGACCCATCTCCCATTGCAAACTCCATACAATCCCTAAGCTTCTTACCCTCTCTATGGTTTGAAGGCTGAGTTCAGATATTTCCTTGCAAATGGTTGCACCCCCCACCACCCACTTTCCTATAGTTGACCACCTCAACCCCTTTCACTTGGACCATATTTGAGCTTGATGACTTCCCTCCAAAGAGCTTCCCTCTCCGCCCCAAATCTTGCACCACATAGAGACCAAATCCTCTCCATAATATTGCCAACACCCAAACCCCCTGTTTCCATTGGACGATTGTAACTTCAGTTGTCTCGAGTACCCATTGTCTTTTCCTTTTTCCTCTTTATTTTTTGAAAAGAGGCATAAGTACCAATTTTCTTTCCTCCCAACTACTTCAATCAAGTGGTTAGATTGTTAGAAGGATCCAGATTTGAACCTGAGGCCCTCCAACATAGGCTTGACAGATGATCAGCTTGTGTATCATACAATTGTTCCACAAATTTGGAAACAGTGCCTCTCAAACAAAGTTAAAAAAAAAAAAACCTTATAACTTAAAAGATAAGAGTGTGACCAGCACTGATTGCTCCATTATTAAATCTCATTTAAGTCACAAATCTATTGGAAAACACAAAGAATAAGTTTTCAAACTAACCTTGAGAGCCAAGTGTGATATGGCTGTTTGGACAATTGTTTATAGTGATAATTTCCATGCACAGTTGCAAAGTATGACCTCTTATGGACCTTGGACTTCAATTTTTTGCAACGTAAATGCCACTGGCTCCCTAAGTTTGAAGGAAGAAAAAATAATAAGTTTAACGGTATCATCAAACTGCACCAACAAGCAAGTGAATCTTGCAACATAATTTACATGATAAAGATAATAAAACAGAGAAGCAACACTTACCATGAAATTTCCTAACAACTATCTACACTTCATTAAAGAAAAAAGCATGCCATCCAAACACCTCTCACAGCAATACATGACAAATGGAGACTGCAGAAACATAATACCTTAGATTCTGATTTTGGAATTCAAATTGGCATTTTCATGGTAAAAACTGTGCTATAGAATCTCCCACTAAGAAAGATAACAATTTTTACCTCTCAAAAAATTACAAGAACTCATAAATTAATACTAGAAAAATGAAGTAACTGCCTCGTAATTGGAAGGTCAATTCAATCACCACCATTCAAGGAATTAGTATGTACAACTTGATCACCACCTAAAACATTCCACACTTCGCCAAGTCAATACAAGATTCAATCAAGTCCTACTAATTTATTAATGCAATTGAACCATCATGGTCTTTGTTGTAAATATTGTAGATACTGTGCATGCATTTTTCACATCTTATATTCTATAATTGACTTACGTTTGTAATTTGATTGTAAATCATTCTTCTTTTTTTTTTTTTGGCCTCCTTGATTGACTCTTTGTATTCTATATATACATGTATCCTCTTTCTTTGAATTACAAGGAATACAACACAGAGAATTTATCTCTCTTTTCTTCTCCTCTCTTCCTTTTTTCCTATTTTCCTTCTAACATGGTATCAGTTAGGAACGACCGCATTTGAATTCTTGTGTCTTAATGTTCAACACCAGACTTCTCGTACAGTAGTTTTCTTCCCTGATTCATCTCTCCTACAACAGCCAGGTCAGAGTTTTTTGTTTTCCTTGTTGGGTTAGTACGATAATTCCAACTTTTGTCCTTAGATTTGTTGAATGGCAGTAGATTTGGACCGAATACCCCACTAAATCACATCATTTTTTACCCTAGATTCCATCCATTAGGTTGGTTTTAGGGTTTGTTCACAAGAGGGGTCCATTTGACAGATTTTCGATTCGATACCTACCGGCTGAAAAAGAAATCCATTTTTCTACAAGTTTGGTTTCAATATTGCTCCACCAGGGATCAGATCTTTGTGAAACTTTGCCACTATAGTCGCCCCTAACCATACAGTGATTTTGTATGGTTTGCCTAGGGTTTTGGTCAATAGTGGAGCCCTTTTTGCCTTTTTTCCAGAACTACTACAGGGCCGTCCAGAAAGTTGTTTTTTAAAAAGATTTGCTCCTGTAGACCTCTCTAGCTGCGACTTCACTACTACAGTTGCCCCTAGTGATTCTTTCAATCTCATTGGATTGATCTTGGTTTCGTGATTCGTGGGCCCATTTTATCAAATTTTGCAGACGTTGTCACTGTGCAGGTTCTTTGTTGGATTTTTTTCCTAGATTTGTTTTTTTTTTTTTTCTCTCTCTGCACAGTATATCTAATGACCTCATCCAATTTTTCAAATATGTTGAACAAGATATGTTCTTATTCAACTTATATTGACAAGATCACTAATGCCCTTAATGAGACCAATTACTTTGAATGGTCTCATTCAGCCAAAATATTCCTTGATGCGAAACAGAAGACTACTTATATTGATGTATTACGGAACCTACAAAGGATGATCCAAAAATATAAGGAATGGAAAGCCAATAATTCCTTGGTTCAATCTTGGCTCTTACACTCTATGGAAGAGCATATTTGAGGACTAGTGTATACACTACCCACTGCGAAGGATGTATGGGATACAGTCCAAGACTTACGTTCTGATTATGATAAATCTACTCGTATCTATAACCTATATCAGAATATTGTTCATCTTCGACAGTGGGAGTTATCATTATTATTCAAAATATGCACAGCATCTACAATATTTACAACAGTTTCAGCTAGGATTCAGCTTCTAGTTCTTTTGGGAATCTTGAAAATCATCACGTGTACCTTGAGTAATTTTAGGGAAATGGAACTCATGTTTTATGAGTGTAAAGTTTCAAGTGGACTTGGTTGAACAAATTTTGTTCACAACAGTGCAGGAATTTGTTTGACCAAAATTTGTTAGCTATGATACTTATTGTAGTTTTACGGTCCCTATTCATGGAAAAGGATAATAGGAGATTAAGAACTAAAAGCAACGTAAAGCTTGAGTAGCTAACATTCCTAAGCATCAGGGTTCATTGTGGATGTTACGCCTAATGTCTTTCTCATATTGGTATTCCATCGTGTGTTTGTCAGCAACTAGAACAAAGGACTACCATTTTGGGCATAAGAGAGGGAGACGGCCAATAGGAAACAAGTTGCCAGGTCCAAATATAAGTTCTAGTATGGGAAACTAGAAATCAGAAAGGTAGCCCTCAATAAACAGGCAAAACAGCACAGATGATGAACTACAGAACCCAAGTATGTTTATTAGAGTTATGAGGAACAACACCCACCTAAGATTCTAAAACTGTTGGACAGAAGACCTACTTTGGATCTTTAGGCAACCCATCCCACACCTTAATTGAAGATGATAAAACTGTCTCATGAGTTCTTGTTGAGAAGTTCAAACTTGATCAATGTATAGGAAATAACGATAAGATAACCTATGGATGTGTGGATCATGGGTGCTACATAGTGGTTAGATGAAACTATTAGCAAATTGGTTTTAGTTATTTTTTTTCTTTTTTTGGATTATCACAAGAAATCTCCATCCCATTGGAGGCAAGACTAATCTACATGGAGGTATGAAAACATATGCAAGCCTCGTGTATTAGGTAAGCCTGAAAAAAGTTGAACTCGAGACCTCTGGTTTAATCCCAAAAGCTCACATCAACTGCACTGCTCAAGCGGGTTTCAAAATACATGGATTTGTTCCTCAAGTTGTATGACATCTTATAACATTTGCTTCCACAAGGGAAGATACATTTTAAAAAGAATACGTGAGGGGCAAGCATCCTGTCCTTAGATAAACACTTTATAGGATCTTTAATATCTTTTTTTCTCAAATGCAATGGTTTCTTGATGGCATCTTATCTTCTTTTTCATGTTTTATGAAGGGAACATTTTGTTACCATCTTTTTTTTTACCCCACTTTTGGCTCCATTTCTAAAAAGGCAAAAGTACTTTTAGCAAAATAGTTGTTCCGGCGATTGTTTGGCAAAAAATACTTCGCCTTCAATATATGCTAACGGAGCCTTTCTTGCCCCCTCGATGGATTGAAGAATTAAAGACCAACTTCCCTTTGGCCCATGGATCATCCACGAAAGCAATCCTGTCAACTATAATTCGATGCTTTTATTTTTCTCATTTCTTCCCCTACACCCAAACATGCATTCCACTGCATGGATGCACGCATCCAATTTGAGTGGCCAACTTCTTTCTACGAAATTACGTGTTTGGCTATATGAATTAAAAGAATCAGATGAAAACGCTAAAATAATGGGGTTCCATAGATTTTCAATGAAAACTATAATTCCAACTTGTCTACATGCAGACTTAAACATTCAAAAAGATGGAAAGATGGAAACACGTCGGTGTTATGCTAAAAATTAAGGTATTACGAGCCAAAGAGACCTCTAAGTATAGATTCCTTGAATTTCCATGGAAACAGGTTGGGGAAAAGAATTTCCCCAGTATTTTGACTTTTGAATTGAATGAATTGAGCATCGCAGACGAGGAACAGGTGAAAAAAACGAGAGTACCTCTTGCGAATCGGGATTGCTGAAAGGAAGTAAGAGACGTTCTGAAGTGGCAGTTCCGTAAATATATGTCTACAAATGAATGATAAATGAGACATTTGGATTTTGGTAGGCTACAACTCGGGTCGGGTCGGGCGGATCGGGTTTCAATAAATCCAACCTTAACCCATGTCACAACATATTGAACCCAATCCAACTTGACCCGAATTAAAAACTCGATTTAGTCAGCTCGACCCAACCCAAATTTGTAATACTCTCAATCCGACCTTATCCAACCCGACCCGAGCCGACTTGACCCGCGTTGCAGCCCTAGGTCCAGATGTCCACTGTAGAGGCTGAGATGTGAACAGATGAAGAAATGAGTAGATGAGCATGTGGAAGGGATAGGAAACAATAAAAAAGTAAAAAAAAAAAATTGAAATCTAGCTTCCATCCTTCTCCATCACCTGTCTTGTCACATCTCCTATCCTTTCTCTTTCTCTTTCTGAGTAACATCTTCCACCCATCTCTCATTCCACATTTCTCCCCTCACCCCACTCACACGTCCTCCGACACACCACTCTTCCATTTCTTTCTTTTACTTTCACAATCACCACTGGAGTACCCATTTTCAAATAACTCTAAGCAAAGAAAGATATGTCACTAGAGGAGATAGAAGGTTGAAGCAGAGAGAGAAACGAAAAATGGTGGAAGGAAGAAATGGACAGACAAACGGCGAAGAGAGAAAGGAGAAAATGAGAGAGATATATTAATGAAAATCACCTCATTACCCATCACCAAATGAGCAAAGATGGATATTTTCCTTTGGATTTCATTTGCACTTTCACTGAGGGAAGATTTCCCATTCTCCAAAAGACATGCTACCTAGTCTTCTTGCCTTTGCCTTTGCCTTTGTATATATGAGAAAGAAAGAGAATGAGAGAGATAGATTAGGGTTTTTTGGTAAAGGGTTTTATACTAAGTTAAGAAATTTGGATCGGGTTGAGTCAGGCTGAAATTTAAGATCTTAGTCTAACCTGACCCGAATTTCGTTCGGGTTTTTCTTTTCTCAATCCGATCCGACCCTATGGCCCGATCCTTGTAATCCGACCCGCATGATTTCTCGGGTCGGGTCATACGGGTTGGGTCAAAACCCGAACCGAGTTGCAGCCCTAGATTTTGGATACGTGGACAGTGGGCATTTTTTAAACGGAGTTTTTATCCGGAAGCATATAGTATTTTAAGACGGTGAATTTTACTAATTTATCAATCACAGCTTCCAGACAATATATATATATATATATATATATATATATATATATATATATATATATATATATATATATATATATATATATATATCATAACTACCATCTACTTTTTATTCTTTATTATTTTTTTGAGAATTATAAAATATCTAATTAAGCTCACTAAATTGCCTACAGGTATAATAAATTTTATTCAAAAATTGAGATAAAATCCACTTGATCATAGTGGTCAAAACTAGCGGGTCTCATTATTCCTAAAGACACCTATTGATTTTGAAGACTAAAATCATGCGATTTGAATGTATTTATTTTGGATGAAATTTGATATATATGTAAGATATTATTTTATCTCTCAGTCTATCCAATTGAATTTTCACAGTTCTACCAATAATATAAAAATAGAAAAAATCATATATAATTTGAACTTAAAATGTAATACTTTACATAATACTATTTTATTTTATAATTTACTAATTAGATACTAATAATTAAAATTCATACTTGAAAGAAAACAAATGCTAATTAGTTTTTTAGTAAAATTGCTTTTAGGCTCGTATTCGAGCTCAAGCTTTAATCAGGTTTATCAGGCTCGTGCTGACTCAGTCTTTCACTCTTTCCACTTGATAATCAGACTCAGGCTGGCTCGGGCTTTCCAACTTGATGATAATCAGACTCGGGCTTGGAACAACTCAAGCTTGGCCCATTCTCATCCTTACAATTTTAATTATTTATAAATTATCAAGAAAAATCTTTTATATGTCCATTTCATTTATAGATTTATGATATCATTTCAGATCTTAAAATAATCTAATAGGTCCAAGGACAAAATAAATTATTGAACCTACCTAGCAACTCTTTAGAACAGTGTGTGCCCGGCACAAAGGTCTTACATCAGGTCTAAGTGATGATAGATCGAAATTGTTAAAATTTACTTTTATTTTTAAGTTTGAATTTGACTTCATTTTATGTCTGTTTGATGCATTTTAGTTTGTGGATTCAATGTGTTCTATATATCCAATGGTTCGAACAAGGGTACAAATATCGGCCAATACGTGATATCATTCAGTTTTTAACAACCGTATAATATCGGCCGATTGTATCGGCCGTACAGCCATAATATCGGCCGAAATGACTGATATATCGCCGAATCGTATCGGTCCGATATCGGTCAATATAATTAATATCAGTATTTAAAAAAAAAAATTCAAAACGGTGATGGGCCCAGGTCAAAATATCGGCCGATATTTACATTTTCAATTTTTTTTTTAAAAAAACAGTTTCTTTTTCAGTTTTTTTATATTTTTTAATTCAGAAAAAATAAAATAATAAAATAATACCGATATTTAAAAAAAACAAAAAACAAAAAGAGGAGAGAGAATCATATTGGCCGGGGCGTTTTTTGCACCCCTAGGTTCGAGTATGATTTTCAAATTTTAAGAGTTAAATTTTCATCAGTTTAATAGTTTTCATGATCTTTTCAGACTATTTAATTTTTTTTTCATCTTAAAATGAAACTCACCCTTTGTTATAACTCATCCAAGCATTTGACATTTTGACAACATTTATAAACGGTGGAGTATACTCCTGACAATCTGTCGGATAAAAGAAGAGGTGTGCTCTAAAAACACTTGAGAAAAACTTTAAAATTTGTGTATAAAATAAGATCGTTTTAAAAAACAGTATTGGAAAAATCCATAATGAAAGCTCGGAAACTAGCGTCAAGAAAATATGACATAAAACTCTAAAAATTAGATATATGTAGCTCTCACTCACTCCAGAGTTTTATTGGAGAAATCCTGACCGGGTGATGGATATATCGACCTGTAACTGTGGATACATTATGTTGTGTCAATATGGGCGTATCAGCGCATGTATCGCAATGTATTTTTCATCCAAAATTCATACTAAGATACCTTCAAATAAACAACATCACTCAAAGGATCAATTAATAAAAGATGTATTTGATGAGTATTAAAGGTAAATATAAATGCTCTCGTCACACTATCAAATACATTTAGAATATCATAGCATTTACAATACGAGAATCTACACGCTATGTATTGTTCATTGGTAAAGATCTCTAAGGTAGATGGCTATCGGAGCAACTAAGGTTCCATCATGCCATTTAAGGATTTGGCCATGTCAATAAACCTTAGTCTAACTCGGGTTTTTAAGAAGACTTAGGGAGCAGATAAGAGTGACACTCGAGACTGATAAGTGGAGGTCAGATGATAACATATGCATAGTGAATTTCCTCATCTACAGTCATTTAGAAATAGTATTCCATAGGTTAATTGACACAATGGCGTATTCAAACAATGCAAAATTGTTATATGATATGATGTTGATGGTGTGTGAGGAAATAAGTCTTTATAACGTTGTCCGCATTGTCACAGATAATGGTTCAACATATAAAAAAGCGAGAGAGGAAGTATCAATTGTTTACCTTCACATCTTTTGGACACCGTGTGCAGTACACTGCATTGATTTGGTCATCAAGGACATTGATAAGGACCAACAAGTGCACAACCTCCAAGAATGGTGTAAAGAGGCCAGTGATTTCATTTACAACCACCAAAAATTCTTGAAGGTGATGAGAAGTACATGAAGAGACGTGAGTTGTTGAGACCTAGTATAACCCGCTTTGCGTTAGGGCTAACGTCATTAGTCTCCAAAGTTATCTTCAGAGAAAAGAGGGTATAATTAAGAGGTTTAATTAAGATGACGAAAAGTTGGTCATATTGGGTGGCACCGGATCCGAGATACCCTGAACAAAAGACATGTCAAGGCTATAGTGCGCCTCTTGAACTCATCTGTCTTTTGAGACTGTCTTTGATGTGATTAACATGTGCACACCACTCTTGAAGTGCTCCAGCTCGTGCATGGGGATGAGAAGTCCACATTGCCATATGTTTTTGAGGCAATGCTCCGTGTACATCTTCCAGAAAATTACACAATCATATGCAGTTAGATAAAGGTTTCCATAAAAAATCATTTTCTAGCATAGCAGATACCCAAATAGCAAGCGCATCAAGGTAGATTTTG
Source organism: Chimonanthus salicifolius (assembly GCA_013350335.1). Taxonomy (NCBI): domain Eukaryota; kingdom Viridiplantae; phylum Streptophyta; class Magnoliopsida; order Laurales; family Calycanthaceae; genus Chimonanthus; species Chimonanthus salicifolius. The sequence continues at coordinate 11,715,810 of CM023532.1, forward strand.
TTTTTGTAAAAAAATTGTGATTCACATGGCATCACAATGAGAAAACCATCTTATTCTCTACTTGCATTGATACCTGGATTTTCCAAGTGACAGAATAAAATAAGATGATGGTATACCAAGAAACAGAATGGCAGGCTATACACCTACTGAAAAATAGAAAACTTACATCTATAATTCTATATGATACAATCTGCAAACAAAAATGTAGGGAGAGTCGAAGGGCACGTTACAAAATGGTACCCAAGACCCATATATGTAAGAGAAGCCAGTATGCTATAAGGCCAATCCTTGCCCCTGGCCGTCCCATTAAAATGCGACCTCCTGATACCCTGCAAGTGATTACATCAAAGAATGCTCATCTTAGCACACAATAGCCGATACAGAAGCAGAGGGCCTAAATATGTGTATTACATGACGAAGTTACGAGCTTGACCCTCAATGACATAATTTTGAGGTTTGACTCATCCAATGAATAGCTGCCAGACAATTGGATAAGCCACTCTCTCTGTGTGTCTGTGTTTGTGTGAATGACAAGTTGCTGATGGGTAATTAAATATCTTAAATTCTTAATACTACCATGTCTTTGTGTGTGTGACTATGGGTATTGAAAGAAAAGTATCTTAACACCACTACATTTTTCAAGCCCTTGATGCACCTTGTGAAAATCCCTAGTCGTATGAAAGGTTCCAAAACTATCAAAACCTCGATTGCTACCAAGGTTATTTCGAAAGAAAGTTAAACACAGATTTGATACTAGATTAAGCTGGAGACTACATTTCCAGAAGGTGTTGGGTTTGGATTTCTTAGGTTTACTCAGAAATTCATTCCAGATCTTCCATTAAAAGGATGCTTAAGATTTTAATAAGGAACAAACAACAGCTATGACAGTATGAGATAGCCCAGCCAAAGCCCACCCTATGTTGGCTGTATTTCAGACATGTGGATTGGGGCAGGGTTCGTTTCTGGCTGGATACTTAAACAGGTTGACCCTAGGCCCAGGTACACTTTGAGGCTTTAGTAGACGTCAGACCCAGTCCAACATTTTGACACAGACAAACATAACATGTTTGCAAGCAGCTGTACCTCCAGCTGAATTTTGAGGCCAGGATGATGGATATACCTGAGCCTCAAATTACACCTGACAATCTTTGGGCTTAGACAAGCTTTGGCTCAGCTCAGAGCACCTATAGCCATAAATAAAACCAACAAGTTAAACATTTACCAGATCCCATCGATCCTATCTGCTATCAGCTTTCCTTGCTTTGGGATAAGACCAGAAGTATTGAGAGATTTGAATACATGACCTGTAGGAATCAAGTTAGAGCTGCATCCAAAGATTCGAAGTCACAGTTCTTTAGAAACAAAAAGCTAAAAATCTAACCTTTATCGTCGGTTTCATTGTGGTTGATTAATCGATCAGTTTCTGAGTCAATATTGAGAACAAGATGATCACTTGATCCCTTACGCATGGTTCGCGCGTGAGCTGCAGCAGGAACAGGAGCGAGTGAATTCTTTCCCAGCGAACCCTGTGTATGCATAGAAGCAAAACATTTGGTCATCAAGTGGTCATAATCTACGGAAAAAAAATATTTTCTAAAGTAATTGATGCAATTCGGATGACGTGGTTTTATGTAGCATGTGCACAGGTACAGGAGAATATGTGAAAAAACAAACTATTATTACCCACAAGCAAAAAGAAGAAGGTCCAGTATGGTACTGACCAAATATCATTTACTAAATAAATTGAACCCTAAACTACTAATCATCTGGCCTGTTATCCAAGGACACAGCATGCACTGCTGAGACATGACAGGTACATGGATTTCACACTTAAAATGAAGTGACAGACACGTTGCCTACATTGAAGTGTCCAGGCAACATAGATCTTTAACAAACTGAATGCCACCATATGGATTAACGTGAAAGGTTATGGCATTAATAGCTTTCTAACCATTTGATTCAATAAGCAACTCTTTGTGCATATTCTCTAAACTCTCTCAACCACCCAAGAATGATTGATGGCCTCAATACTTAAATCAATTATAACTTTCAGATCAGCATAATTTTTCAGCTCATTTAAGTGTGAATTGACTTCTTTTTTTTTTTTTTGAGCATTCACAAAGAAAAATTCATTAAATTTTTTTTTTTTTAAAAAAAAGTACAAGAACAAGGAAGGGTCTAAAAGGATTAGACCACCAAAACCAAGAACAAACAAAAGGGGCTAGACCAGCCATCAGTGCATCAACCAAGATTTTAGGTCTGGCGCACCAACATGCCAACTTGTACGTTCTCCAATGAGTCTTGATACCAAAGGGCTCACTACTCATTCTCATAGTCCATCAGCTCTATGTATGCAACTGGATTGAGACCTATAAAGTGATTTAGACAGATGAATACAAGGTATCATGAGAATGCATTTTATAGGCATTAGGGAAAGGGGGGTAGGTACAGGGTTTTGGGAAAGGAGGGGAACACAGACTTTACACAAGCAGCTTTTCTTTTTAATTTTTCCCTTTTTTTGGGAATGATACTTTACACAAACAGCTTTATGAGGAACAAACAGCAAAGACACCAACACAAACAATAGAACCAAAATAAAAACAATTGAGACCAACAACTGAAGCAGCATAATAATATACACAAACAAAAGACCACAACAGTTGGACCCAACTCCTGAAACGGCATTAGAATATAAACAGAAGCAAAAAAACAACAATTGAGACCCAACAACTGAAGCATCATGAGCAATACACACACATCTTGAAGAGACTTAAAATAGAAACCTTGTCAAAACCTCTGTGTGCAGCTCTCAATCAGTAAAAAGTTGTAAACTATCAATGCTCACCTAACCCTTGTGAATTGGTATTTGACTGAAATAAGGAACCATTTCTCTTCTATACATAATTTAAAGTTCAAGCCAAGAAATCACATTTATCTAATCCCTATAACCATTAAATTTGAATTCCTAGATGGCCATGGCCAAGGTATAAAGTTCAAACTCTGTCAACAATTAATCTGCTATGCACCCCTTAGATTGATCCACCACCTTCTAGGGTCCTGAAAACATTAAATTTTGAACTCCTAAATGGCTGTGATGAAGGCATAAATTTGAAATTTTGTCCATATCTAATTATCATGCACCCCGGAGTAGTGGGTACCACCTAATGATCCCACCTAGGTCCACTTCAGGCCAAAACAAAAAAACATTTCCACACACCAAAAGGAAAAAATGTCAGATGTTACCTACCTGTCAGGAGTAACACCAGCCTCACAATCTAAAATCATGGCTTTTGATCCTCCATCGACCATTGATCTCAGGGGCTTCAAAAACCATGGCAAATGTAATCCAATCAAGGAGATTTTTAGTTCTCTCATGAATCAGCATGCAGCATTTGTAGCACCAGACATGGTTTCCTACTCTTAGATTGGAATTTCATGTTCAGATATAGTTCTATGGTTTCAAAACATGGAGCATAGATTGCACTCCATGTGCAAGTGGAACACAACCTCGACTAATAAGCAGATCGCACCGGGACCCAAAGAAACCATATCATTCCATTCTCTTGTTTCCTCTCTCCCTCATTCTCATTCTCCTAACAAAATCCTCAAATCCCTTCATCTCTTTCCTCTCTCCCTTCTCCTTTCCTCTTTCCTTACAAGAAATGGCAGTGAGACCACCTCCACTCTTCTCTCCATCTCCCCTAAGAAATCTACCTTTTTACTCTCCGCTCTTACCAGCATGGTGAAAACTCATAAGCTCAATTTCAGAGACAACCCAATTTAAACAATGCAGCCCCCAAACCTCTCTCTCTCTCTCTCTCTCTCTCTCTCTTACAACTGATATGTCTGTTCTCAAAGGTATCAGGTTCCCAATTTTCTAAAAATTCCAATACTGGATTGCATCATTATGTAAATTAGAGCATGATAATGTTTTCCATCCATTGTACAGCACTACAGCCCATATGGCCATTAGTGATCTCGGTCCGTTTGTCTTGAGGTAAAGATTATCTGCTTCATCCATTAGGGTATTGCTCCCTATCTGTTTATCCATTGTGCAGCACACAGAACCTGTGTTTATTCTAATTTTTTTTGAAAGATCTGAGTTTATTCTAATTCTGCTTACTGAAATGACAAAATGCAACCTGCTGATAGTCTACCTGCATCCAACAACCGATTCAGTTCTTTATTTTTTCTGGTTCATTTTTACTCGTATCTGATAACCCAAAATTGAGCTGTAAGCAAGGAATTTTGTGGGCGGTTCACACACACGCTCACAATTTCCAGACAACACCTAGTTGTGGCCAACTCCAAATGTGGTGTGTTCATGCATGTGCGCATACACAGATGCAGACACACACAGACACGAGAGAGAGAGATTCGGCAGAACAGGCATAATATTATCAGAAGTCCAAGTAAAAAGGTTCACATAATGAAAATCAGTACAAAGTGAAGGGGAAACCCCTTCACTAATGCATCCAAGTAGGCCACAACAATAATCCTTATGACCCAAGAGAGCCTGAAAGACTAAATGCATGTACAGAAGCCAAAACTAACTTCCTTTTGCTTTTCTTCTTTTTATTTGAGACAGTCCAAACCCCATAGGCCAAAAGTCAGATAGTAAGAAATAGAGTAATGACCTTCATGATTAGCAAAAGAGTAATAATTTTAACGGCATGGATTGATACAGAATACAGCATAAATACAAAAATGAAAGAGAAAACTATGTATCTTCTCCACTTCAAGTTGAATGGTTGCTGCCCCGCCAGACAGACTTAAAAGAGCCTGCTGTCATCTGCTTTTGTCTTTATAGTGCATATAACCAAAGCATGAATGCTGATTGCATTAACCTTATGATGAGAATCCGTAGCAAATTATAACATAAACCTGATAAAAACTATACATGTATCAAATAATCCTCTTTTCGTTTTGAGAGATAAGAACACAATAATCCTCTGAATATGTCGTAAAATTCAGAATTTTTTTGTCTGAAAATGGTAATTAAATTCTGAATTCATCACAACAAAAGCAAAAGCTAAACACAATGATAAAAATGGAACTGGGGAGAAAAATGGGAAGGAAATTTAAGAAAGGTTATTACCACATCTTCAATTTCTGATATCTCTGATGCTCCTTCTAATGAAGATGGAATGCTCCTCTCTTGAACCTTATCAGTCATGGCTGGTCTTTCATGCAAGGAATCTTCAAGAAATTTAACCTTAGCTGACAACTCATCCACAACCTTTTGATTCCCAAGTAACTTACTCCCCAATTCCAGAGATTTTGATTTGTGGCTTTCACATTCCAGGGTTATAGCTAAAACCAACTTTTCCAACACTAATAAAAGTTCATTTGCAGATTTCTTATCTTCAACTATATCATTTCCTCCCAACTTTTGAATGATTTTCTCTACACCCAATGTCACCTCAGCTAAATCATAATTCTTCTTTTCCAGATTGTGATGACTACTAACAGAAATTTCAGCTTCTTTCTTAAGATTCTCAATTTCACAGACTTGGGCGGCAATGTTTAATTGCAGCTCTTCATTGTCACGAATCAATGAAGTCATCCACAATTGCAACTCAGCAAAATTATCAATAATGTAAAAGAGTTTATCTAGAGGACCTGAAAAGTTGGATTCTAAACTGTCCAATTCTGACTCTTTGGGGTGTATCTCCAGCTTATTGACTTTGCTGAAAAGCTTTTCCACTTGGCTTCTTGACAAGATGCACTGATCCGACACTGACATGACAATTACAAAGAAAAAGGTTAGCTTAAGATACACCAAATAGTTTACTAAATTACAGTGACCCATAACATATTGTAGAGCCATGATGAATTACCTTGGTCTTTCTCTGCTAAAGTATGGTACAATGATGAAAGTTCTGCTTCCTTTTCCCGCAACTTGTCTGCACTAACCTCGTAATCCTCCAATTTAAGCTTCAACTCATTGCAACGGGTTTCTAATGCCTCTAAGTCGCCCTCCAATTTAGAAGTTTTATTCAGGTTTACATCCCTCTCTTGTATGGCTTTTTCAGAAGATATCTTTGCCTCTTTCAATTCAAATTGCAATTCCTTGATAGTTTCTGCCCACACACCCTGCACCCTCTGAAGCCGTTCAGATTGAGCTCGAACTCTTCTTGCAGCAAGCGATAGACACTTTGCCATCTTAACAGGATCGTCAGCACCAATCTTGCCAGACGTCTCTATGCCTGGACACCCATCATCTTCTTCTGATGTCAAATAGATGCTAGAATTCAAGCTTGCTAGTTCAGAGTGGATCTCAGGGTCCAGCATACGACTATGGAGCACATTCTGAAGTTCCTCAGTAGCATCAGTACATGCAGAAAGGAGGACAGTTATATCATTCTGTAAGATAGATATTTTATTGTCTTGAGTCATGCTACTATCTTCGAAGTTATTCACATTTAGTTCCAAGGAAGCCAAGCGTTCATGCATGCCAATGACTTCCTCTCTTATTGTCTGTAGTACCTCCAATAGAGCTGCTATATGCTTATCCATAGAACTAGAGAATCTTTGAAATTTATCATCAACAAGACTGTTTTGCATGTTGAACCATTCTACAATCTTAGAAAAATAGGATGAAATACCATCACCAGAGTCTATTGTAAATGTGCCATCAGGATAATTTTCAACTTCTGGTGATGCTAATAGCATTTCCACATGAGGATCAATCTGAAAAGAAAGGGAAATGAATTCAGTCATGAGACGAGCAGCTAAGACTAATGCGCTGTACTCCTCTTACCAAACTACATAAAAAGATTTCAAAAAGTCAAGAATTAAGACAAATTTGAGGACTTCTGAAAAATGGGAATAATAAGATTCAATTACGACAAGAACATGTTAAAAAGTAGATATTAACGAATGGCAAGAACAAAACCATGGAACTGGAAAAAACAAATTTCTTTTCACAGGGATGACGAACACTTAATGAACAGTTAATTATTTTCTATGGTAATAGATGAATGAAAAGTTTTTCGAGTCCATCATAATATCATATATACCTAAGGGACAAGTACAGACATGCAGAAATGAATCAAAGGAATACCTGTAAATCATGAATATTATGCGTCCATTTTGAACCCTCCCCGGCAACTTGATCTCGGATATTTTGAAGTATAAGGCCCATATTCCTCAGGCCCTCAAATTTCTTTTCAAATTCTTTTGTCAGCAATGATAGTAGACTTTCACCTTTCAATAACATTTGAAGATGATTAAGATGACCAACCAGCTCAGAAGACTGATTTTCTAACCTGTGTTGTGTTCCAGCTAACTCTTCCGTACATGCAGCTAACTTTGCATTAAGAGTTACAATCTCCTCTTTGCTTTTGGTCTCGGATTCCTGCATCTCATCAGTAAGTACAGAAATTCTATTTTCTTCATGAGATAATGCATCTTCCAGTGATTTTATGGTTGCTAAGGAATTCGCATGCCTGCTAACCAGAGAAACAACCTCCGCTTGCACTTTCTGCAATTCCTGCTCCACTGAAGCTTTACCAATTTGTGCATCTTTCTTTTCATCAGAAAGCATAGAAATGGTCTTTTCAGCTTGTGATAATGCATCTTCCAGTGATTTGATAGTTGCATAAGCATCAGCCAACTCACCAGAATGAAAACCAGCATCCTCTTTTATGTTCTTTAACTCCTCCACTGCCTGAGTTTTTCCTTCTTGTGCATCATTCTTTTCCTCATTAAGAATAGAAATGCTATTTTCTGCCTCTGATAATGCATCTTCTAATGATCTTATAGTTTCATAAGCCTCGGCCAACTTGGTGGCCTGCAGAATAGTTTTCTCTTTCGTTTTCTCCAACTCCTGCGATGCCCAGCTTTTCCAAGCTTCTGCATCTTTCTTTTCATCACCAAGTACAGCAACATGCTTCTCTGCCTGAGACAATGCTTCTTCAAGATATTTAATAGTTGAATGGGCATCTGTCAACCTGCTAACAAGCACAACAGCTTCTTCTTTCAAATTTAACAACTCTTGCTCTATACTAGTCTTTCCCATCTGTAGTTCCTGAATATGTTCTGATAGCCATTTTACTTTTTCTACAGGCTCCTTGAAATCTACATTGATTGGGAGAACAATGCTCTCTATAGAACCAATTACTCTTTGTAACATATTGTTGCTTTCAAGCAACGATTCTTCAAATTGATCCCTTTGACTTTTCGTAGCAATAACATCAGACTCTAGCTTTGGAATGCACTCTAAATCACTGGTCAGAACCTGAACACGATTCTTATATTCAGTGACCAGAGATCCTTGCTGTTGCAGCTCATGTTTTAACCTCTCAATTTCAGCTTTCTTTTGATCCAGAGAAACTTTGAAGCCCTCGCGTTCTTGAACTAGTCCCTTGCCTTTCTTCACTGCCAACAACAGTTTTTCCCTGATAAGAAACGATTTCTCCTCAGATCTCTCAAGATCCTTTTGGAGGGAATCTCTGTCTTTCTTCAGAGCTACAACTTCTTCTGATACTCTTCTTAACTCGTCAGATAGATTTAGCATCTCTACTCTATCAATCATTTCTTCTTCCAACATCTTCTCACACAGATTTAGCTCCTGATTTGTCATGAACAGTAAACTTTGTAGCCTTTGAAATTGTTCACCATCAAGAGAAGATTCAGAAGAACATATTTTTTCCCTGATCTTTTCGATGCATTTGTCTATCAGGGTTCCTGTGTCAGGGGAAGCCTCGTCAATCTCTTGATCCTTCATTGAGCTGTCAGAAACCTCTACTAACAATCCCATCAGCTTAACTTTTTCAGATGATTCTAGAGATGCTTTTTCAACAGCTTCTCCATATTTGCTTTTTAGTTCTTCCAGCTTTAACTGAAGAGAATAGTTTTCCTGTCTCTCTGCTGACAGGGATGCTGTTAACTGATCAATTTCATTGCGTGCATCGGACAATTCTAACGCATGAGCTGCAATAGCTTCCCGTGTATGGGATAGTTGCTCTTGCAGCTTGATAACATTATCTTCAGAGGCATCTATTCTTCCCTTAATATTCTCAATGCATTTCTCTATGAAGAATCCTGTGTCCAGGGAAGCTTCATCAACCACCTGATCCTCCATTTTGCTCCCAGAAACCTCAAGTAACATTGTCATCAGCCCATCCTTCTCAGATGAGACTAGAGATACTTTTTCCACCATTGCTTCATACTTAGAATTTATTTCTTCCAGCCTTGCCTGAAGAGAGTCCTTTTCCTCATGCTCTACCAACAAGGACGCTGTTAACTCCTCAATTGTCTTGCGTGCCTCAGACAATTCCAATTCATTAGAGGCAACAGCTTCATGGGTACTAACAAGTTCCTCTTGCAACTTGAATAAATCATTTTTAGACTGGGCAAATGAGCTCCCCAGCCACTCAACTTGAGACACAAATGCAGTAGAAGAGACAGTTTCCGGGAGATCAATTGAAGATAAGGCATCTTTTAGTTTGCAGTTTTCCTGGAAAACATCTTCCAAAATACCTTTTTGATTAACAACCCATTTGATTTTATCTATGATGTCCATCGAGTGAATTTCCACAGGTAAATTGATCTGAGAAATGACCTCTTCCATTTCCTGTAAAGCCATGTTCCTTTGTGTAAGTGATTCTTGAAGAGAAACAACCAAATTTTGGTTCTGGGCCAGCTCCAAATTACAGGCTTCAGCAGCCTCTAGGGCACTTGATTTCTGTTGCAGTTCAAGCAAGCAATCTTCAAGCTCATTTGTCTTCTCACTCAGCGATTTCCTTAATGAGTCTCTCTGTTGAACCAATGCTTTACCTTTCGTTACAGCCATGCTAAGCTTTTCTTTGGCAGCAGCCAACTTACTCTCTGCCTGCTCAAGTTCTGTATTGGTTTTGCTAGACACTATGTTTGCTTCATCAAGACTTCCTTTTGTCTTTTCTAGCTCTGCAAACAACTTATGGTTATCTGCTTCCAGTTTATTTACTTTCTCAACCAGATCCAACTCTTTCTTTCTGCATTCAATCAATTTTTCACGAGCTATGCCAAAAACAACATCTGAATCTTTATCTTGCGGAATTGTGAAGTCAGAAGTGAAATCAGCCAGACATTGCCCCAGACGATTGATTTCAGAGACGAATTTCATGTAGTTTTGAACCATAAATGCAGTTTTCTTCTCTAGAAAAGCCGATCTATCCTTTAAAGAATAATCCAACATATCATCTTGTTGAACTACTGATGCAAGTGAAGATAATAGTCTGTTCGTAAGAGCTTCAAGATGCATTTCCCCTTCAAGTCGAGCATCAGAGAACTCTTTCAAAGACTCAAACAACATTTTCTGAAGAGAAACCATATAAGATACAACAACATCATGTGTCAACGAAATCTCACTGACCTCTGCATTTAGATCTTCAATTTCTTGATCCTTTTTAAAAAGACTGGCATGGAGTTCTCTCATTGTGCCCTCAGATTCTAACTGTTCCTCCAAAGCATTTTTCAGAAACAAGATGCACTTGGAGCAACCATCAACAATCACATGCAATGGTGTAATGGAGACCAGAGTATTATCCCCACTTTCTCCCTTCTCTGCACAGTGAACACAACTGATCGTCCTATCACTGCTCTCTTTACACAACTGTTGATTAGACAGAATATGAAGCTGGTGGTAAAGATCAATAAGTTCTCTTGAAAGCACTTCTCTCTCTCCCTGCACCACTGCCAATGATTTCAATGTGCATCCAAAAAATAAATAAGATCATCAAAAAAAAATTCAGGAGAAAAAAAAACACCCAACCTTGTATTCGTTACATTCATTTGCCATAATTTCTTTCTCGGCAATGGTCCTATCCAGTTCAGCTTGCACCATGGCAAGTTCATCCTTCAGTTGATGAACTAGCTGCTCCCCATCCTCTACCTCTTCAATATGAATATTCTTCTCCAGTACTTTCCAGGTTTCATCCACCACCATTGAGTCTCCAACAGTGGGGGCCCTGCCATCAAAGGTTATCAACTGGTCAGGTGCATCCTCAAAGGTTTCTTCTTTATTTGCATCTTCATATAGATTTCCATCAACAGGATTGTCATCATCAGGCACTGAACTATCTTGCTCGAGAAAAACACCATTTTCAACATGACCAGCTCGATCATCCACCTGCATTTTATCTCTTTCAGTCCAAAATTGTAGTATAAACTGAAATGAAAATTACGAAGTAAAAACATGAATTAATAAAAAAAAAAAAACTGAAATTGAACACAGGTGATTTATAAATAAAACCTGCAGTAGATCTTTTCAGCACAAAATTGAGGTTAACATACTGAAATGAAAATAGCCAACTAAAAAGCAGGTTTAAGAAAACATGCATTTGATCTTTTCAGTATAAAACTGAGGTTATCATACTGAAACGAAAAGTACAAATAAAAACAACTGCTTTAGAAATTTTCAGTATAAAATTGAGGCTATCATACTGAAATGAACATGACCAAAGGAAAAACACAGGACAAAAAGAAATCTAAGCTTCCATACTACTACCTGAACACCTGAAATGGGCATTTCTTCCACATTTATCTGCTTAACATTCACCCCATAGCTTCCATTTTCAGCATGGTTGACCATGACACCCTCTGGAGTTACAACTTCAATTTCACCTGTGAACTGCTGAGCATCCAGTGAAGAGTCGACATTACTATCTGATTCAACAATGCTGTTTGATTCTTCTTCAGTGAAAACAGGCACCTTACCACTTCCTGCCCTTCTTGCATCAACAACAACCACCCCATCATCATTGGATGAAAACCCTAGATCTCGGTTTCCCTCAGCAACTACATTTTCATCTTTCCTACCATCAATCCCTCCTCCATTTCCATCCGTATCCAGAGGATCCAACACTTCTGTGACACGCTCAGATGCATAATTCTCCGACATGGACTCCAGACGCAATTAAATCAAATCACACCAACAGAAAAGGATCCTAGAGATCTCTGAAAAGATTGAACAAATTCGAATTCCAATCCAACACTCAAATTCTGCACAGAAGCCGTAGGTCTCAAGAATTGAATATATGTTCAAACCTGGAATTGAGACGACTTCAAATTCAACTCGGAATCCCCAAATAAAGAAACCAAGAATTCCAATCCAATGATCAAATTCAGCAGAGAAACACAGATTGATGGATCAATCGTGGCACCCAGAAATTGGAAATTGAGAACAACTCAAGTGACATGAAGCAGACAAATTCAACTCAAAGTCTCCAAATCAGGAACTCTAGAATTTCAATCCAATGCCTGAATTCTGAGCAGAAACCCAGATCCCGCGGATGAAACGCATTCCAAAATCCAAAAATCGAGATTCCAACTAGAATCCCCAAATCAGAAACCCTAGATTTCAAACCAACGTACCATTTCTGCACATACCCTAGATCCAACGGATCAAACGCGTCCTGAATGCCAGCAATCTAGACGAATTCAGCGAATTTGGAAGGAAAAAAAAATTGATGGATTCGTATTTGGAATCGAAGATGAGAAAGAAAATTAAATAAATCCAGGATAGAGAAATGGAGAAGAGGGAAAGCGATAGAGTGATAAATATATACAGCAAATGTGTCTGTGTAGGTACATGCGTAAGTAGAGTAGACGAAGGGCGTACGGTTTCTTCCCAGGACAACGATCGGAATTTCTGATTTTGTGTGTCCTTTTTGTGACAAATGTCCGAGGAATTCGAAACGGAGAAGACGATCGGAATGTACAGAGGTGGGATGTCGATGTGAAGAAAGCTCGCGCCCTTTTTGTTCGTAGCCTCCCCTCCCCTTGTGGCTCTCTCAACATGGAGTGATCAGGGCCGTTCATTTGGCACGTGTTTCAACAGAGGACATCGTGTCGAAGAAACGAAAGAGAAATGCAAACGGGTGGCAGGTAAACGGGTCGGATTCGGATCAGATTACATAATATACATATCTGCATCCACGTAATATTATTGGCTGTAAATAATAAAATTATAATCTTAATATAAAAATCCATATTTCATGAAGTATATAATCAACAAAAATTATAAAAATATCTAATAATAATTCCAAATAACTACTTTAATGGATAAAAATGTAAAAATAGATAATAAAAATCTTAACTCAACCTGTAGTTTTAACTTTTTTTTTTCATTTAGTGTTTATAGTGTGGGCACATGCTTCACATAGGACTCTATGAAAATAGTATTAATAGAGGTGATATATATTTCATTAAATTAAATAATATAGTAAAATTAAATTATATCTTATAATTTATACGTAAAAATAAATTTGAATGAATTCAAACTTCTAACGTATTCTAATTTTATATATAATCAAAATAAATTTTCTTCTAAATGATTTCTATCATTGAATTTAAAATATTTAATATATCTTTAAAATTATAATATTTTGAGATTAAAACTTATAATACCATATAAACTTAAACTTTTGTATCTTTGATATTCATTCTTGTATGAGATGACTATCATTTCATTTCAATAGGTTACATTAGAGATTTGAAAAGTGATTTTAGGTTCTTTTGAACTATGCCTGCATTTCGATTACTTTTGTTTGATAATAGAGAGATAGGAGTCTCTCGCTTTTGAAAATTCTTTCCAAATAACAAGTATTCTTAATATTCAGACTTTAGAATAATGTGATAAAAAATAACCTTAGGTAACTCTTGTAAAGTTATCCCTCATCCAAATGCAACGGATATATCATCTCACAGTAAAACCTAAGAGTAATCGACTAATCGTCACCATCGTTCATTTAATCCTTGTGGTCTTTATTTTCTCTAACCACTGGAAGTGACTAAAGGTTATTTATTTTTTAATTGTTTATGCATGCAGTTGGTAGTTTACGGTTACACTATCAAAAGTACTTGGTAAGACAATTTTCTCACCTATTTCCTTTTTTACATTCATTTTATATTGTTGACCTAAAAGTTAAATCTACCTTCCCTAAATCAGACTGAGTGGTCAATTCCGTGAGTATTTCCGACTGAGTACTGAATTGTCAATTCTTTTAACTGAGTCGTCACCGTCTAAGTGTCCAAGATCGCGCCTCTGGAAGACCTGCATAGTCATATCAAGTTTGAAGCTCTATAAGATGCGTCATTTGGAAGGCATCACACCAAAACAGGAAGAACTTCATACATGCCAACCAACACATGTATTTGGACTTAGGACTGACTTAGAACACCTAAACTTACTATTGGACAAACCTTACAATTCATAACTTTGAATTTAATAGAACTAAATTGGATTTCTTAGGTTAATTTTGTTTTGACCGGTTTTAGAGAAGTTTTTGCTCCTATCAAATATGCTCAAGCATTTGTAAAATCTTTACGATTTGATAGAGAACTCAAAGATCTTTCCAAAAAGTCAAAGAACATCCAATTCAGAAATGTATAGCTCAAGTTATGAGCATTACAATGAAAGGGTGTAAAATAGAACAAAATAGTTTTGTCATATACCCTTACTTTGAGAGATTATTTGAGGTATCAAATAAACTTTAAATTGGACCAATTTTTTGAGTAGATATATCTCTCAATGAACTTTCCAACGAGCCCAAGAACTCCAAAAAACTGAGTTCTAGAGCCCAAGTTATGCTTTTTTTAGTGGAGGTGTAAAAAACTGCCAAGCTTCAGTCGGCTGAACTTTATATTTCAGTTGACTGATAGTGCTGCATATTAGACTTTTCAACCTCATATGAGATTTAGTTGACTGGATCTTTTATTTCAGTCGACAGAATGTGCTCAGATGTTTCAACGGTCATTTCTGGACATTTCAGTCGACTGAATCTTCAAGTTCAGTCTATTGAAAGCGTAACGGATAGTTTTTAACGGCTCTATTCTTTTGATTTCGACTTCCAACGGGCATATCTGCAAGAGGGTTTTAAATGTATAACCTTAGGGCATTGTAAAGATTGACTCCTGATGAGAAAAACTCTCTCTAACATTCTCCAAAACTCCCAATTATTTCAAGAGCACTAAAACTCCATAATTAGATTACCAAAGTTCTTGAACTCAATCTCACTCACACTCAAAGCTCTCATAGGCAAATCTTGAGCATCTTAGGCTCACTCTTGGGTGCGTATTTAAGAGAACCTTTTAAGAATAGATTGTATTTATAGGTAAACCTTTTAGCATCCCTCAATCTCTTCTCTTATATCTTGGTTGGGCATCATTGGAGCATCTACATTTCATTAAAAAATCCAAGAAAAGGCAGGATCTTCAAGAACGTGCAAAAGCCACTTCAAGCATCAACAGGCAAGCGTTCTTGGTATTATTCTAAAAATCAAATTCTTTCTATCATTGTGTAATTTTTATAGGGTTGGTGTAACCCTTGTAAGGAGAGAAGGGTGTCTTCTCTCTTGAGTGTTTTCGGTCCGATCTTCACCCGTGAAAAAGATCAAGCGTTGTATAGGTTGGATCTCTACCCGTGAAAGAAATCAAGGTTGTAATAGGTTTTTTCTCCACCCTCTCGACAAAGAAGTTAGTGGAATCTTCAAGTGGTTACTTAAGGCGTGGATATAGGCAAAATTGCCGAACCACGTAAAAATCCTTGTCTCAAGATTTTTCATTTCTTCTCACCTCCTCACCTTACTTTATGCATTTGTGTTTATTTCTTATATTTATAGTACACTTGTTTGGTGAAATTGTGTTTGTTGAAATTTCACTTCACATTCATTATTCATGTTTTGGAAAATCAATTGGATTAATTAGTAAACACCCAATTATAATGGACCAAAGTTTTAAAGAAATTTAAAATTCTATAATTGTCCTATTAAGCTCCTCTCTAGGATAATCTAGCTTGACCAACATATATGTTAATTCATTTGGTATACTTTTAATTTTGATCGTGATTAAAGCCACTCTCACTGTTGGATTGAAATTGAGATTGTCTACTATCGTTGATATTTTAGACTTAAAATCTAATACTTTGGTCATCTAACTTAGTTAATTTTTGAGACACTCTTATTAATCGCCCTACTCACTAAGTGGTATTGACCTATGAGTGAACCTATGACATACATCTAAAAAACTCTAAAGATAAAATTGATTTATCATTAATTAGCCAAAGTTAAGGGGCTTTTTAAAAAGAATTATTAAAAGTTAAAGGTTTTTTTAAATTGTAAAAATATAAAGGTTTTTTTTAAATAAATTTAAAAGATAGAAACATTTTAAGAAAAAACCTAGGTTTAAGATGCTCGTTTCACATTTTGTGATACTAGATCGAATCTAAGTCATTGTTGCATTTGTTGTTATTTTTAAATAACCAAGTTGGTATGGTATTTGGATGCCCTAATAAATCGTGTGTTTAAGGCTATGAATGGAATCCAACGCTTAAAATTTGTAGCAAATATGGTTA
The DNA here is from genome assembly GCA_013350335.1 of Chimonanthus salicifolius. Taxonomy (NCBI): domain Eukaryota; kingdom Viridiplantae; phylum Streptophyta; class Magnoliopsida; order Laurales; family Calycanthaceae; genus Chimonanthus; species Chimonanthus salicifolius. The sequence continues at coordinate 11,732,149 of CM023532.1, forward strand.
TTTATAGGGCTGAAATCGGGTCGGGTTGGGTGGGATTTTTTAAAACTCAATCCAATCTAAGTTACTAATATATGGAATTTAACCTGAACGGACCCGAACTATTAACCCAACTCGACCCAAATTATAACCCAAATCAACCCGAAACCTTACTCGACCCACATTTTGAACTTACTTTAGCTTACTTTACTGAGTCGGATCGGGTCAGGTTCACTTAAAAATCTCTCAACTCAATCCGACCCGAATTCAGTGTCGGTTTCTGACTTCTCAACTAGACTCGACCCGATGACTTGACTTTCATGACCCGACTCGCATGATTTTTTGATCGGATCATATGGGTTCGGGCCAAAACCCGACCTGAGTTTCACCCCTAGTTATTTAGATATGAGAAATGCAAGAGTTCAACTGGTTATATCATAATAATAGGCAATTTAGTTTTATGGGATTTTACTTATACATTAGGTCATATAATATTATTGAACACAGTTAGGCATAGAACCCATAAAATGAGATAATGGTGGAGAATATTTTTTCCTCCAATATGTTGTTCATAAAAAATCACCGTGGTTTGATGGATCAAGCCATGTTTTTAAAGGCAATAAAGATTAGTGATTAAAATAATTTAAAAGTGTGCAGATTTGTGAAGTTTTAAAAATATGGCTCGATCAATTTAATTATGGTGATTTTTAGTGGACAATATATTGAATAAAATATCATTCCAATAAATCATTGGGGATAAACATTTCACTTGGGAAAAAGGAATGATTTAGAAGATGGAAGGTCGCATGTGTTTTGGAGGGAAGGGCATGCTTTTTTCTTGCGGGGATAGTCTAGAAAATTGTAATAAATATTTGAAATATAAACAAGTAACAAACTAGATTAGTATGCAAAAAAGATTATTAAATATTTTTGTGAATTTAATAATATTGTATTAAGAAAACTTTCAAGTTAAAATGGAATTTTTGTTAAAAACTAAAAAAAAAAAAAATCTAGACATGTAGCGTATGATGGATTAGTGAGTCCCATCATTTCATGTTTAATATTAAACTACTCTATAGCAAAAACTTAATTTCAAGGGCTACTTATTGTCAACTAATTTGAATACAATACATCAACTGAGATGACCACTAACCTTAATATGTTTGAATTAAATGACTAGAATAACTTTGATGTCGATTTTTTAAAGCATTAAACAATCCTCAGTAGTCAGTACTTGTTATAAAAATAAAAATAAACAATTGTTTAAAGCTATATTTTATATTAAAAATTTATGCTGTGTGTTGATGTCTATCGTCACCACAACTGCAATCAGGTATTTAAATATCATTCAGTACGCATTGCACTCGTCCAATATTTAATATATATCGTCGATAGTTACTGGTATTTCAAATTTTAATTTAAAAATAAACAAATTAGGTGAGAGAAAGTTATAAACCGAGATAACTGTTATTTTTAAAATATTTAAAATGTATAGGAGTTCATGTTACGTGTATGAAAGTGACATTTGAGGGGTTAGACAGGACAGAGTTTAGAACTAAGGGAGAGGAGTCTTGTCACACACCACACATCTACATGATAACTCTTCTCAATTGTGTTTTTTATTTTTTGGCAGCCCGTCTCTATTATAATTGTGGTGTCTTCTTTTCGAAGTCTAACTTTAGCAGTGGGACTGCAACTTGGACGGGGGTAAAAATTGGTTCCCTGTATCGGTGAATCATATGTATCGGTAAATAGGTCTCCATGTAATAGTTCGTATCGATTCGTCAATCGTCCGCACTTGTTCAGAACTTGTCGGTCGCTCATTTGAACTCATGCCACAACGGACCGTTGTTTTGTAGTTGATACGTATTAGTCAGGATTTTTCAACTACGTTGTGGTCGATACGCAACGCATTTTTTATCCCTGAATTTGGATGTGTCGGGTTAGGCTGGATTTTCGGTATGCATGAGTTCGTGACCAAATTGCAATTTAAGATTCTGAGTTAATTCGAAGAAGTTAAATCTAAGTCTAATCTAAATTTGTATATGTGGTGACCAAGTCCAATTTCAAACTTAAAATATATCTATGGGTGCTTATATTGTCTCAAGTTTCTTTAGACTCAAAAGGAAATTTTTTGTATTGTTTTACAAAATAAAATTTATATATTATATGAATGTGATACAAATTTGAGCTTTCAAGCCAAACTTAGACTTTTATATATTACGTCTGGGTCCGACACTAATTTAATTCAGACTTGATATTTTGGATCCGAAAATAAGCCCAGCTCAAGCCCAGATCACCCTAAACCTGACTCAGGGGTCAAAATATCGGCCGATACTGTGCGTATCGGCCGATATAATTCGGATTTTCGACCACCGAATTATATCGGCCGATACGTATAGTATAGGCCATACAAAAAAAAATTCGGCCGATATGACCAGAATTTGACAGAATTATCGATCATGATATCAGCCGAATTTTAAAAATTCGATTTTTTTTTTTAAAAAGCCCCCTTTTTTTTAAAAAAAAAATATCGGACAAGAATGGAAAGAGAAAAAAGAAAATATGGAGAAAAGATTGAAGAAAAAAAATCGCACACCTTTCACAGCTTTCTTTTCTCTTCTTTCTCTTCTTCGTTGATGGGAAAAATACAGAGAGTCCCGGCAGCTGCTAGGGTTTAACAGAGAGAGTGAAAGAGAAGGAGGGTATTAAAACATGAGCATTAGCATTTTTAAGTGATAATCCAAAATGAACTCTCGTGAGCTTCATAAAGAACTCACCTGGAAACTCTGTATAATCTAATATTTTATCAAAAAATAATTTTTAATGTGAAAGTAATATTTTTTTAATTTTAAATACAATATTTACTTATGCTAAAAGTAAAAAGTATAATATTTTTTTTTATTTATCTCATTGTCATAATTTAATATTTTAAGCACTGTGTATTTCTAAAATTTCTTAAATTAAATATCCAGACTAATTACGATAACCTGATAAAAATACTTTAAAACTTTAAGGTCTTTTGACACTCCTAAATTTGTTTTTGGCACACCCGAGGGATACCCTTATTTGTAAAATACTATGTTTTAAATATTTAGGAGTGTCAAAAGACCTTTAAGTCTTAAAGTATTTTTATCAGGTTATCGTAATTAGTTCAGATATTCAATTTGAGAAATTTTGGAAATACACAGTGCTTAAAAAATAACTTTAAAGTTTTAAAGGAGATTTTATTATTTAATACACTATGCACATTATTTTTTAAGCACCGTGTATTTTCAAAATTTCTCAAATTAAATATCTGGACTAATTACGATAACCTGATAAATATACTTTAAGACTTCAAGGTCTTTTGACATTCCTAAATGTGTTTTCGGCACACCCTAAGGATATCCTTATTTGTAAAATACTGTGTATTAAATATTTAGGAGTGTCAAAAGACCTTAAAATATTAGGTTTTTCATATGAGTTTAGGGTACGCTGGGTGCAAATTGCACCCGTAATAGCAGATAATGTGCAACTTAAGCCTAGTCATATTCTTCACTGTAACATGCTACACATGGTTATAGGGATGAAATCTGTGTCGGATCGGGTCGGATTTCTTAAAACCCAATTAGGTTTTTCATATGAGTTCAGAGTAGGCTGGGCGCAAATTGCACCCGTAATAGAAGATAATGTGCAACTTAAGCCTAGTCATATTCTTCACTGGAACATGCTACACATGGTTATAGGGCTGAAATCTGTGTCGGATCGGGTCAAGTTTCTTAAAACCCAATTAGGTTTTTCATATGAGTTCAGGGTTGGCTGGGCGCAAATTGCACCCGTAATAGCAGATAATGTGCAACTTAAGCCTAGTCATATTCCTCACTGTAACATGCTACACATGGTTATAGGGCTGAAATCTGTGTCGGATCGGGTTGGGTTTCTTCAAACCCAATTAGACCCGAGTCAATATTTATGGAAACTGACCTGATCTGACCCGAGCTATTGACTCAAAATTCTGGACTTGACCTGACCTAAATTATAACTCGACTCAACCCAAATTCTGATCCGACCCGCATCATGAACCCATTTTAGCCTAATTTTAGCAGGGTTGGATCGGGTCGGATCGGGTTAACTTAAAAATTCCTCAACTAGACTCGATCCGACCCAAATTCCATATACGTTTTTGTCTTCTCAACCCGATCTGACCCGCTGATTCAACTCACATAACCCAACCAGCATAATTTCACCCCTACATGGTTATAAACTTATAATAAGGAGTCATTATATATTGGTGCTTAGTCGCAATTTTGAGAAGTGCCTTCATCTTTATAATAATTGAAACAAGTAGAACTTATATTGAAGGAATCATGTGCCTATCTCACTTGCTAGATTTCTTGTACTCGGTCGCCTTAATTCTATTTTGTGTCATGGTTCATGAGTTTCACGATGAAGGATTAAAAGGTATAACATGGGTTAGAGTTTGTTGGAACTCAGCAATGAAATTAATCAAAACATAATAATAATTGGACACCGAGATTTATGTTGCTCGACAAAAATTTATCTACATTCACAAAGCGTAAATTTTATTAAAAGAGAAAAAGGAAAATTTTACACAAAACAATCTCTCTAGAATGAGATTTTCACTAAAAATTGTCAATTTTTATAGTTTTCTATTATATTATCAACGATGCAATGAGATTTTCAATTTTTCTTAATTTTTTTTTTTTTTTTTTGAATTTATAAGTAAAAAACTAAGACATCAGCCAACCGTTGAACCTTATTATACAAAATCATTTTACAAAATAATTTAAGTATTGCTCGATTTTTAAAACATTGTCCCAAAGTCAAAGAAGGTGAAATTTAAAATAAGAATTTACAGTAACTGTCATGTTTTATTATATCAAATGAAATTGAATTCTTTAAAAAATTATTAAATAATCTTTTTAATAATCCTAAGCTTATGTAATTTTATTGGGTATAGAAGCAGTTATGACTTGTTTGGTAATAGCGAATCGTAATGTGACGAGTTTCTTATTAGGGTATAATGTTGTATGATCTCATATATAACGTCACCTTCCCAAATTCATAAATAAGAGTCTTTGAGCATCCAATAGATCACCCCAGTTGAAGTTTGTAATTCTCTCTCTTAATTTGGTGAGTTCTTATTTTTTTAATACTTTATTTTCTAGTTTATTAATTGTACATTAAATTAAAATTATTTTATGTAATTTTAATTTCTATAATTCATTGTGTGTGGATCGTATGGTGCCAATTTATCTCAGTGAATTTTGAGTCTAAATTTCTTTTTTGAAAGAGAAATTAGATCTTAAGTGGTAGTTCCAGGGGTGCAAATATCGGTCGATACGCCGATATCTCGGCTATATTATATCGACCATTTAAAAAAAAAACAGAGAAACAATAATATCAGTCAATACTGAATTTTGCATGCCTAAGTGGTACACTAAATTTTTTAATTATACATGGATTTAACATTCTTTTCTTTGGTTTCAAATTAGACTTGTGAGAGATCTCACGATTTTTTTACATTTTTTTTCATTAAAGTTCAAATTAGGGTTTCTCCAAATTTGTTAGATAATTCAATTTCTCCTTCATTGACTTGCAAGGTCTTGTCTAAAACTCTAAAAAAGTAGTCAATTTTCTCGAGTCATGGCCTAAAATGAAAAATGTACTGAACATAAAAATGCAATTGTTTTTAATTGGAGTCAACTTATGCTGCGGAACACAAGGTCTTCTAGCGACCAACTTGTTCCCTTGTTTTCCCATTTCCCATTTCCCACTTACCATTTCCCTTGTTTTCCCATTTCCCATTTCCCACTTACCATTTCTTAGTTACTTAAAGGAAAAGATAGGAACGGACCCATTTGGAAGAAGGTGAAGCCTTTGTCCCGTTTTTTTCTCGATTAAAGTATTTAGGAGTCTCATCTAATTTATCTTTAGAATATGTATAAACCTTTTAATCCACGTACATAAGGGTTGCGTTTGGATGAAAGATAAATTTTACAAGGGTTATTTGGAGTTACCTTTGATCAAATGTTATCTGAATATTATGAATACCCCTTAATTGAAAAGGGTTTTCAAAAGTGAGAGAAGAGAGGAAAAAAATTGTTTTTTTACTCCTATCCTTAGTTACCAAACAAGATTAATGAGAGATTACCTTTTTTTTGTATTTAAGGAGACTTTATCCAAAGACTTTTCCAAAAAAAGAGTAGGTTTTAGCTACTTAATGAGATGTTTGTCCCCATCATTATTTAAAAATTCAAAATGAACTGAGCAAGTCTATCCTTTTTAGTGAAGTCGGTCAACGAGTCTTTTGTAAATTTTTTATAAACCTCAACTCAATTTTTATTTTTTAATTTGATAACTGTTTGATTGAAGTCGCTATTGTACCCAACTACCCACAAAAGTCTCGGATGGGAGTGGGACGGCATCCCCCAAGTCCCTACATGAGCTCCTTCATCCAACGCCCATAAATAGAGGGGTCTACCTTAAAAACCCTTTCTGATTGCATGTTGGCAATGTCTTCATGATAAGTATTTCTCAATCGTTGAAGGTCGGTAGACAGATTCCAATTTTTTTTTTTTCCAAAAGGCTCTAATCTTTTAGATTTATTTCAAAGAAATTTCTACATTTTTATAATTTTAAAAAACCTCCTATTATATATATAGATATATACCCCTTTTGCACTTCTATTTGTCTCTCTGTATGCAATGGGCTCAAAAGATGTGTAAGATGTTGACTCGGAATCTCAAAGGTTGATGTATTGGTTTAGAATCCACTTCAGGAAGTAAGAGTTCTGAATTTGAATTGTATTTCACTCTAAAAGGCTTCTCTCCATAGTTTCACTCGGTGTACATAGGTAGAGAGACTTACGCACGCCGTTGAGTGCTTTAAAAGACTCTTGACACTTTGATCGACAAAGAAAATGATCTTAATTTGCGTGTTGCATCATATAATATTTTCTTATACATTTAGGCATGTGACTCATTAAATAAAACAGTGAAAGATTAATTGGAACAGTTTTTTTTTTTCAATATGTAGCTCATTAAAAATCACTTTGTTAGAATTGATCAAGACATGATTTTAAAACTCTCAAAATTTCATCAATTAATTTTTTTTTAATCTCTAAAATTTATAACTTTTAAAAATACGACTAAATTAATTTGATCAAGTTGATTTTTAATGTATATATATTGAAGGAAAAATCATTCTAATTGCTCTATTACCACCATTTTATTTAATTGACCTCACATCTTAATGCACGTGATAATACGGTACGAAGCATGGAATAGAAAGCCCATTGAGTTCCCAGGTGAGTTGTGCCCATGATGTTAAAAATTGGCCGAGTCTGACTCAACTCGACTCCGACTGATATGACCGAGTCATGTACAACATACTAGAGACAAACCGAGTTAACTCTCCTAGTATGCTGGGCTTAAATCCCTTCCCCCACAATGCCTTGAATCATCTCTCTTTCTTCAATCACTACAATCTCAGGGCTAGATCTTAAATGTCCTGTTTGCTAGCCTTACATTCTTCAGGGGAATTGGGATCATATGGAATTTAAGGCTATGATTATTAATAAAAAAATCAAAGAATTCTACAAAATCGCTACCAAACAGAGCCTTACTCTGCATTACTCATGAACTTGAGAAAGCTTGAATACATGGACTTAGAATGATGCATTCATAAAATGGTAAAAACAATTGTTCTACAAAGCAAATGGAGACTACAAGGCACCTTCACAAGTGATACAGAGCACACCAGTTGATTGATGGATCCTTCTTCTTCACTTGAAAGCTCATGCAAAGGCCAGGCAACTCCGGCGTTGTATCCGCAACACGTGTGGTGCCCGACCTCGAATGTTCTCTCGCACCCTGATCTCCATGTTCGCCCTCAATTCATCATAATTGAACCTCGAGCTTTCGGGGTATCTATCGGATATGATTGTCAGAGACAGATCATTATAATTACGGGCAAGCGCATGACACCCGAAAACTTTCCTCTTTCCTGCTGCAATTGTATGTTGTTCCCTCAATTCCTGCCCATCCCTCAATTGGACAGTGATGGGAGTATCCAAACAGTTTGATATTCTAGTGCGTTCGAGTTGAAGACACATGACTGCTACTTCAATTGGTCTTAAGATCTTTTTGATCTCTAAGAAGGAAGCCCAACTCTGAAATTCAATGAAAAATTATGCAATATATTTTCATATATATTGACTGGAGGAAGAAGAAGGTAACCCACCCAAGTGCTTAGAGATTCTGATAGAATGACTAGAAGAAGGCAGCGTATGAGTTTTAGTATAGCAATGGAAAAGTCAAAGAAGATTGAACTTAGAAAGGCCTTCTTGTGGCTTGTTAAGGAAGCAATTGCAGCGGGATTGACGGAGTCATATATGAAATAGACAGGAGGGACTGACAGCCGAGTTGGACAACGACATAGAATCTATTGACTCATCAAATTTAAAAATAGAAAATAATTATTTTATAGAAAGTGAATCTCATTTAAACTAAGTAAAATAAACGTTTGAAATAGACTTTCTTTTTAAACCACCAACTTCTTGAAAGAGGGGCCCCGAGCAGGGAATGAGCCTGCCTTCATTTTGGGTGCACATCTTAATACGGAAATAGTCTTTTAGGAGATACAAATTTTTCAGACTTCTCACTTTTCCCCATTCATCCGTACAAAAAATTTAAAAAATCAGACATTTAAAAATCGGTGCACCGACCGGATCACTTTCCAATGAATCAGTGCACCGATTTGAACTCTTTCACGTCTCAAGAAATCCGTGTACCGACCGGATTACTTTCCTCAAATTTCTGTTTTCTAGTGATTCGATCTGTGCAACGGTCCAGTAAATCGATTCTTGAATGTTTGATTTTTTTTTATTTTTCCGTAGGGATGGATGGGAGTTAAATGAGAAGTTCACTAAAATTTGTGTCTACTAAAAGAGTTTTTCTGTGTCAGGATGGCCACCCTTCTTTTTCTTATTGTCATGTGTGAAGTGTCTCTATCCACTTCTCTACCCACTCAGTACAGGACTTGACTCGGTGCCTCAAGTAATCCCCTGGTGATATCAAGTAGATAAAAATTTAAATAAAAGTTGCATCTTAAAATTGTAATATTGACAATATATAATTTATTTTGATAAAATTATTTTTAATAAATTAATTTATTATTACAATTAAATTGAGCTAGGGAACTCTACGACTTAATTTGAGGTTGAGTGAGAATCAAACCGAAAACTCCCACTTTTTAACAGAGGTTTCTGATTATTACTTCAATCGCTTTGGACCTTACTTGACACAAAATAAATAAAAAATCATCATCTGATTTTTCTATTTATTTTTGTTGAAACTCAATTTGGGTTTTAGATCTGAGCCTGTATTAAATGTGATACACGTTCTTGATGATTCGAGTTTGATGATGAGTCTAAATCAAAGAAAGCCGAGTTAAAAAATTCAATGTGAAAACCCATGACAGAGATTTCGTAAGAGAAAAGCTACTTTTCAAATCTATCCTCTAATGAAGACAAACAAAATCCGCATGCAAGGTTCTATCGCTGCAGAGTAACAACAAAAGTGGAAGCTAGAGAGAAGACCCACGACAGAGATGGACTGAGTCCAAATGGAGGCTAAGAGGTTGAGGCTTCTCTTCGTTTGATTAGAAGATCAGTAAAATTTGTGATAATTTTCCCCTTTTACAAGACATCACATCATTTTATGAGAGAATAGGGCTACAACTCGGGTCGGGTTTTTGTCCGACATGCATGACCCGACACGAGAAATCATACGGGTCGGGTTGAGAATTTCGAGTCAGTGGGTCGGATCGGATTGAGAAGATAAAAACCTGTATGAAATTCGGGTCACGTTGGGTTGAGGATTTTATAAGTTAACCCGACCCGACCCGACCCGACCCGATCTGGTTAAATTAGTCTAAAATGGGTTCAAAATGCGGGTCGGGTCAGAATTCGAGTTGATTCAGATCGGATCGGGTTGTGAGATTCGGATTGAGAATTCGGGTCAGATTCCATATATATCAACTCGGGTCGGATTGGATTTTAAGAAACCCGACCTGCCCGACCCGAGTTGTAGGCCTATGAGAGATGATGATATTTTGTGCAACCTGCACTTAAATTATATTTTTATTTTTTAGCTTTTAAAAAAATTTAATGGATGAGATTTAAAGTTAATATAAAACTTGACAAGTGAATCAACTATGCAATTTATGTAATTTTAACCGATTCTCCAACTAAGACGGTATTTGAATGGAAACTGAGGTTGTAGTTCTCTTTACTTCTCTTCTACGAGAAGGTTGATGCCTCCAAACTTAGCAGGAGACTCTCACCTTCCCCTCAATTCTCCTTCTTTAAGAATTATTAGGGGACGCCTTCTCCTTTTAAGTTCTCTACATCCAAATTCAGCCTTAATCATTCAATTTAGCCGTCTCTTTGAAACCAGGGGTAAAAATCTTGGCTAGAAATGATATTGGCCATCTTGGCTGAGATATCAGTTGATATCATTCTCTCTCTTTCAACCCGAGCCTATATATAAAAAAAAAAATACCGACTCGAGCAAGACATTATAAGAAACTTCAAAGAAAAGAATTGTGCTACAACTAGCGAGTGAATACCGACTTTAAAGTCTGATTATAATAAATTATTTCGTATGGGCCACTTCTTTATTTTTTTTTATAACCAAGATGTCCAGGGCTCTTAAAGTACTAGACTAATCTCTGGAGCATCTGTAAGCCTCCCTACCTACACATATCGGATGATTCTACAGAAAATGATGATTTCGAGTGGTGCCACTCAAATTATGATCCTTGTAATTGCAAAGGCACTTAATAATTCTACTCCAAATTCCTATTGTTGTTATCGAAATATTGAAACATGTTCCCTGTTAAATATTGAAATAATAGTAGAAAAAAATGCATCGTATAATACATTTCTGTCCTACAAGTGCATGATTGGGAGATCTTGACATTGTCTTCGCCTCCTCGGAACTAAATTTTAAATGGGTCCGTACCAAAGCCCAAACTACCAATTGGGGGCAACAAGTGGGAGAATTGGCTCCCACTTGTCTGCAGTGGTTTAGGCCTTTAGGGTTGGTTTGCAATTTTCCTAACAAAATTTACAAGAAATTGGAAAAAAATTGAAGGATAAAGACCTGAAGGTCTAAGGCAGAGTTAAGGTAGTTGAGATCATAAAAGCTTCTCTTATTTGTAATACGTTTCTTGAATCGGTAGATAGGATCATTAAATTAGATTCATGAAATCTTTAAATCCAAGAAAAGAGTTGATGGAGTGAAGGAGAAAAAATGTTAGAATAAGATGTTTAAAATTCGGTATCAGCCAATATGATATGTCGACTCTGCATGTGTAGAATTGTATGGAATCAGGAATTCCTTTATGCACATTTTTTGGGCTATACATTCTACATTTTTTATCTATTTGTATTTTTTTTAATTGTCGGATGATGTATAAATGTATGGTAGAGATGGATAGGTGTGGGATTATTGGGGACCATTACATATAAGGTCTTGTGTGCGCGCCGTTTTTATGCTAAATTGTCTCAAGATCTACAATTGATGGGAAGGACTGTGATGCATTGACTCCATTAAGGATTTGCATTAAACCTGTATCTGTCTAAGTCAATTATGGATAACTTGGCATCAGAAATTTAAGATGAATTATTATGGTATATATTTTTTGGAGATGATATAGTATTAGTTAGTGAGACGAAATAACGACTCACCTTTAAGTTGGAATCATGGAGGAGAACATTTGAGTATAATGGTATAAAAATTAATAGTACTAAGATAAAATACATGGAGCATGACTTTAAGTGGAATAGAAGGTAGAAAGGATGATCAAATTAAAGTTGACAATAACCTTGTAATGCACTGATCTATGATAAAATCTCTTGAAGGATTAGCTAATAGGATAAGTGTAGAGTGGTTGAATTGTAGATGGCTATTGGAATTTTGTGTGATAGGAGAGTAGAGTGATTTTATGAAATAGTCATTAGACTCGTAATGCTCAATAGAGTAGAGTGTTGGGTAATGAATAAAAGACAAATAGATAAAGTTAAGGCGACAAATATGTGCATGTTATGTTGATAAGTGAGTTATCTTTGATGGATAGAGCTAGAAATGACTACATTATAGATAGGTTTAAAATAGCCTTACTAGAAGGCAAATTAAAAGAAAATCATTTGGGGTGGTTTGGACACATATTTAGATCCAGAGACTGCCCAGTTCGTAGAGGGTAGAGGCCACACAATATAGGTATAAAGAAGAGTAGATCGCCGAAAACATGTAAGAAAGGATAAAGAAACACATAGTATATACTGGATTGATTGAATTTATAGATTATGATAGAGTTAAATAGAGAAGTAGAACATGCAAGAACACGCAAACCCACCATTAGGTAGCTCAGTTGGTTGCTTCTCCCCTCGGGAAGGGAGAGGTCATGAGTTTGAGCCCCGGTGATCTTTACCCGAGAGTGTGGGGTCAAGGCCGACCAAACACATGTTGAGGCTTAAGGCAAAAAATCTAAACGGGGCCTTCATGGTAATTAACATATTATTATAAATAATATTTAATTAAAATTTTATGTCACGCCCTAACCCGAAAGGTGGGCCTGGAACGCGACTGATTTTTTTTTTTTTTTTTTGAAAGACTAAACCAACACAAGACTTCTAACTGGGCCGGATCAACAGTTAGGCCCAAGGGTCACACATGATCTCAACATGTGGAATCAAATATATAGCATAAGTCTACCCAACATAAACATAATCATTAGCACATAATTCCAACATCGAATTATTATTTCAACATCAGAGTAACTACAGTCGCAAGGTAGTTTAATACATCAAGTTAACACAAACTAAGTACTACACACGGTACTTTGCAAAAGAGAGTGGTTCCAAGAACCAAAAAACAAAGATAAGGGTATTCCCCTCAGTGGGAATCCCAAAGCAATGTCGCAGCTTATCCACCCTAAACTTCAAACAGAGGATTCTCCTCTTCGGGTTTATCTCCTCAAAGGTGAGAGGGGTGAGCTAACTAGCTCAGTGAAGGAAATATAACAGTGCAATTTTAAGTAAACAACATGTTAGCAAATAATCAACAGTTGCAATATAATATCTCATGTTTGATAAGAAATTCTCAACATCAAGTATAATATCATCATCATTCCCATAATTCATCATCTTTTCCATTATTGCTGTCATCCAACGTAACGCCTAAATACTATGTTGAGACAATCATATCAAGTCTTGACAAGGTCAAAATACATCCTTTCAAGTACATCTCTGGCCCTCACATGGCCGATACTGACACTCCTCAAGTCAACAACTGTCGACACCCATGGTCCAGTAGACGTAAACCATCTCACACACATGGCCGATATTTGTTCAATAGTCAAGGGCACGTGAAAACAGTATTACATATCTTGTATGGTCAACATCATACGCATTTCACAATTAACATAAGCACTTCTTACAACAGTGCATCACATCTAGGCACATGAGTAGGTTCATCAAATCTGAAACCACTCGTTGCTCAAGACTTATCTCATAATAAAAACCTATTTACACCTTTTGCAAAGTTAAGTTCCCTCACCGCAAATGTGTGGTATCGCGGTCTCTGTTCAACAAGCAAACAAGTACACAGTCAATCATAAGTCAACATACATAGCATCAAATGCATACACATAAGTAGTATTTTAAAACCATGCTTGTTTTTTCAAAAATATCTAAGGTAAATAGAATTGAGTCTCCTACTTGGTTTCTAACCATTTTAAGTTACAATAATCCACAGTATAGTAATAGTAAGGTGCTCAGTCCAAAACTCATATTGTCTTCTGGGCATGACCAGATTGACTTATTGAGTTAGGTCTATATACTCAGGTCACTTCTCGGTTGTCTTCTGGATAGGACCAGATCTGACATTTTGAGTAAGGTCTGGAGGTCACTCAGTGCCCGACCAATAGAGTCGGCCTGGAAGTGAATACAATAGTATATACACTATAGTAATAAGAGAAGAGGGTTAGTATATTTTTAATTTATTAAATAGGTACTAACATCACATGCATAAATAATCAAACAATCAATAGTTTGACACTTAAAAACTGGGTCCCTCGGAACATGCCTCGGAACCATGTACTGTGGCTTCGGATCATCCGAACCATTGCCTAAACTAGTCACTGACTTCGGACCTTGTGTCTGACTTCGGATCGTTCGAAGATCGGGTCTAGGATAGTCGGTCCTTCCGAACCGATAAAATCCAAAAAACAAGTTTCGCGGGTCTAGTGTCTCGAAACATGCCGAGTGAGGCTCGGATCATCCGAGTGGGGTTCGGTCCTTCCGAAATCGGCTCGGAACATCCGGGCTAGTCATCATGCCTCGGACGCTTCGGGGCTTCAGGTGAAGCTCGGATCATCCGAGGGGTCCTCTCGGACCGTTCGAAGGGAGTGACCCTCGGACCGTCTGAAAATCGACTCTCGAACCGTCCGAGAGCTGTCTTCCTCCACTGTCTGCAACAGCAGATAGTGATGGGCAGTCACTGTATGAAATATGAATCTGAAAATAATGGGTTTACCGGTTTCGGTTTCCAGATCTAACCGGTCAGATGGACTCCTCAGTGAGTCCTCTTTTCATAGGGAGTGGTTTAAAGTTTTGAAACTCATTAAGCCAACGGATTTTAAAACCAAAACCTCACTGGTACAAGAAATTCCATGGTTTTTCTTAAACTTTAAAATGGTTTTACACACTCAAAACTTAGCCAAAATTAGTTTTTCTTGATTGTAAATCAACTGAAATTGAAAGAGAAACATAGTGGTTACTTCACTTGAGTTCCTGGTTTGAAAATCTAACTTTGAAAAACTTCTCCTCTAAGCTACGGTAACTGAAAACTTGGAAAACCAGAGAGGCAAGGGAGAGAAAAGGATCAGTTGGTTTTTCAGCTGAGACTGAAAGAAAATGAAGTTTGGGAGTTTGAAAGCTGAGTTGAGGGCTGGGATTTATAAGAATTCATCCGGAGGAAGTGGCCATCGAGCCACTGCATGCAGTTGCTGCCGACGTCCCGAACAGTGTAACCATTGTTCGGTAGTCTGGTTGCAAAACAGCTCTTCCAAAATTTCCATTTTGCAAATAAATCCCTGTTTTGATAAAAAACCGATTTTTAACTAAAAACATGATTTTAAGAACTCAAGAATTTAATCCAACCATTCAGATAAGTTGGGTTTTGAAATCTCTAATCACCATAAAAATTTGGAGATTTAAAACTCACTAAAATCATTTATTTAAATAGAAATCATAATTTAACACTATTTACTTAATTTAACTTGTGCTAAATAAAACAATTTAAAATCCTCATTTTTGGGGTTTGAAAGAATAAACTACACCATACTAATGGTTTAGCATACTATACTTGTTTCAAAATTTGTTTCGTTTCCAAAACCATTTAAAAATATTTGTTTCTCCCTTTCGGGGTTTTAACGGGCGGTTTTAAATACTATTTTCTGAAATAAAATTATTTTAAAATCAGAAATAGGGATCCTTGATTAAGGAGAATAATATCATTCAATAATAATCACATAATAACACAATTTATAAAATAATAACTATAAGCGGTAAATTACCATTTTGCCCCTTCAGCTTAACGAGCTGGATCACTGAGCATTCGAGTTCGGATTGTGCCACACCTGGGCTTTTCACAAAGCCCTAACCGTAATATTCGAGATTAACCGGTTTAAGCAGGATTATTAAGCTAAACTGCGCCTAATCTGAGTCAGAGTATTACATTTTAATTAAATATAAATAAAAAGAATTTATCTAAAATCTACTAATCTTGTTTTTTGTGATGTAAAATTACTAATCAAATCTTTGTATTAAAGTTTTGCTAAAATATTATTTTCAATTGATAATATGGCTAATTCACTTAATCTTTCTTGTGACATTGTTGATCGTAGATAAGATTTTATCAATTTTAGTTTTGAAAAACTTCTTTCTACAAAAGCAACTGTTACAGGTATTGCTAATAATATTCGGTATGCAATATTAGTATTTGAAAAAGAATCTAGTCTTTAATATAATTCAGAATTTCAATTGCAGTTAATATTTCTGTAACGCCCCGTCCCGTTACGGGCCGTTATCTTCAAAAAATCTTAGAAGTTACAAAAGACAAATATCTGGTACAAGAATAGCAACAAATTTTTTTTTTTTGGAAACGGGGTAACTACTTCTCGTCCAATAGCCCACAAGTTCAAAACTAGAATAACACAACGAACCACAAATGTAAACTAATCAACAAGTTATACAGTCATCCAAACATACATGTGGTTGAATCTATGTGACTAAGGTTCTCAAACATCAAACATAGCATAAGCAAAACTTCTATTCTCTACTACTCCTCTCCTGGTATTTGCTCAAGGGGCCCGCCTGGCCCCTCCGCGGTCGGAGTACCTGAAAGGTAAGGGGTGAGCAAAACAGCCCAGCGAAAGAACATATCACATATTAACAAAGTAGTTATCTATCACATATGAAAGGGCAGTAAATATCACAAGTGAATAAAACATACAGGCTTACGATACTCAACTACTCTATTAACCGATATTCCATTAACCAAAACCAAGAAATTATCTTCAAAGTCCACATCAGGTCCTCCAACGAACCCCGGTCTCTCAACCAGTATCATCGGGAGACTAAAGAATATACAACTGTCTCACCCACACGAGTCGTGTAGGAAACTACCTCGACCACGCCCGAGGGGAAACAAACTCTAGGGTAGGCACCTCGACTGTCGGAACACAACGGGGAGACCCACATCCCCTATGGGGTCTCGACCGCCGGAGTGTAACGGGGAAGTCCTCCCAACCACCAAACTCATCTCATCATCATGAATGTATACACATAAACAAAACCTCTCATGCATGCACATGGTGTCATGATCATGTATGACAACACAAGATATTTTGACATGACATCAATATTAACAACATGCCTCATCATGCGGTCAACGACACATAGCAGTACTTAGACTCATACTTCTATATCCAACATGCGATTACATACGCATATTACGCGTAAACACGGAAAGCATCACAACATCTTCCAACTAGTGTGTTCAACATCCTTCTACACTTGTCTCATTCATCATAATATCCTATATGTGTTATGATTAAAACACAATATATTTTCAACAACCTTCGAACATCAACAACTATTCATTCATTCAGAATTTTATATTAATCGCATATTATTGACTTGGGTGAACCCGAACGGGTCCCTTGCCACATATTCATTTCAATGGTTCCCTTACCGAGTGGCTTAATAAACGAAAGGGTCTCATTCAGGTCACTCGATGTCCAAGGTTACAAGTTAAAAATGCGAATGCATGCTAAAACAGTGATAAGTTCCCTCACCTGTGTGTGTCCTTGAAATCCAAGGCGACAAAACGAGTCTGGGGGTTGAAGGGGCTCAATCTGTTGAAACAAGAATAGGTGGGTAAGAAATTGGGATGAAACGGGTCAAACTGGGCGAGGAATGCAAATGGGCCCGAGAAAGGGTCGGGTCCGAATCGGGTCTGACTGGGCCGGGCCTGGCCAAAACAGGCGAACTGGGCCGAATCTGGCTGGCTGGGCCGGATCTGGCGAACAAGGCCAGATCTGGCGGGCTGGGCCGAGTTACCGGGGTCCAAAATCGGGACCCGGCTAAGTCAACTTTGTAATGGCCTGGAATTCGTAAAGAAATATATATGTGTTATTATTATTATTATTTTTTTTTATGGTGGAAATTGAAAATTGGATGGAATAGATAGTAAATGGATCAAAATGTGGACAAAGGCCCAACTAGGGCCCAATGGATTATGGATTGGATTTAAGTTTACTTAAAGGGTCAATGGTGGTCAATTGGGCCAAGGATAGTCAAATTGGGCCCAATACCCAATTGGGACCCAATGGATCAAGATGATGTAAGCTTTAAGGTAAATGGATAAGATGAAAATGTAATTGGGCCATGGGCCCAATGGTGATCCAATTAGAATGAATTGAATGGGTCTAAATCATTTAAGTTAATTTAAAGTTGACCAAGGTGACATGGTCCAATGGGACCCATCTCCACCTCACCAAGTGAAGTGGCATGTGGACCCAAGGTTTGGTGGGGCTGACTACCATGGTTGAATTGGTCAACCATGGGTTTATGCACAAAGGCAATTTAAGCAAGTGGGATTAAGTTCAAGTAGCAATTAATTAACTTAATCAAATAATCCAATTAATTAGTTAATTAAACTAAGCTAAAGTCTTTTCTAAATTTTTTATAAACCTCAACTCAATTTTTATTTTTTAATTTGATGACTGTTTGATTGAAGTCGCAATTGTACCCAACTACCCACAAAAGTCAAGGATGGGAGTGGGACGGCATCTCCCGAGTCCCTACATGAGCTCCTTCATCCAACGCCTATAAATAGAGGGGGTCTACCTTAAAAACCCTTTCTTATAGCATGTTGGCAATGTCTTCATGATAAGTATTTCTCAATCGTTGAAGGTCGGTAGACAGATTCCAATTTTTTTTTTTCCAAAAGGCTCTAATCTTTTAGATTTATTTCAAAGAAATTTCTACATTTTTATAATTTAAAAAAACCTCCTATTATATATATAGATATATACCCCTTTTGCACTTCTATTTGTCTCTTTGTATGCAATGGGCTTAAAAGAAGTGTAACATGTTGACTCGGAATCCCAAAGGTTGATGTGTTGATTTAGAATTCACTTTAGGAATTAAGAGTTTTGAATTTGAATTTTATCTCACTTTAAAAGGCTTCTCTCCATAGTTTTACCCGGTAGAGAGACTTAAGCACGCCTTGAGGACTAGTTGGGTGCTCTAAAAGACTCTTGACACTTTGATCCACAAAAAAAAATGTTCTTGACTTGCGTGTTGGGTCATTCAATATTTTCTTATACATTTAGGCACGTAACTCATTAAATATAGCAGTGAAAGATTAATTGGAACAGTTTATTTTTTTTTTTTTCAATATGTATCTCATTAAAAATCACTTTGTTAGAATTGATCAAGACATGGTTTTAAAATTCTCAAAACTTCATCAATTAAATTTTTTTAATCTCTAAAATTTATAACCTTTAAATACGACTAAATTAATTTCATCAAGTTGATTTTTAATGTATATACATTGAAGGAAAAATTATTCGAATTGCTCCGTTACCACCATTTTATTTAATTGACCTCACATCTTAATGCACGCGATAATACTGTGCGATTCAGCGTGCGTGTAATCATCTGTGGTAAGGGTGCAAAGCATGGAATAGAAAGCCCATTGAGTTTCCAGGTGAGTTGTGCCCATGATGTTAAAAATTGGCCGAGTCTGACTCAACTCGACTCCGACTGATATGACCGAGTCATGTACAACATGCTAGAGACAAACCGAGTTAACTCTCCTAGTATGCTGGGCTTTAATCCCTTCCCCCACAATGCCTTGAATCATCTCTCTTTCTTCAATCACTACAATCTCAGGGCTAGATCTTAAATGTCCTGTTTGCTAGCCTTAAATTCTTCAGGGGAATTGGGATCATATGGAATTTAAGGCTATGATTATTAATAAAAAAATCAAAGAATTCTACAAAATTGCTACCAAACAGAGCCTTACTCTGCATTACTCATGAACTTGAGAAAGCTTGAATACATGGACTTAGAATGATGCATTCATAAAATGGTAAAAACAATTGTTCTACAAAGCAAATGGTGACTACAAGCCACCTTCACAAGTGATACAGAGCACACCAGTTGATTGATGGATCCTTCTTCTTCACTTGAAAGCTCAGGCAAAGGCCAGGCAACTCCGGCGTTGTATCCGCAACACGTGTGGTGCCCGACCTCGAATGTTCTCTCGCAGCCTGATCTCCATGTTCGCCCTCAATGCATCATAATTGAACCTCGAGCTTTCGGGGTATCTATCGTATATGATTGTCAGAGACAGATCATTATAATTACGGGCAAGCGCATGACACCCGAAAACTTTCCTCTTTCCTGCTGCAATTGTATGTTGTTCCCTCAATTCCTGCCCATCCCTCAATTGGACAGTGATGGGAGTATCCAAACAGTTTGATATTCTAGTGCGTTCGAGTTGAAGACACATGACAGCTACTTCAATTGGTCTTATGATCTTTTTGATCTCTAAGAAGGAAGCCCAACTCTGAAATTCAATGAAAAATTATGCAATATATTTTCATATGACTGGAGGAAGAAGAAGGTAACCCACCCAAGTGCTTAGAGATTCTGATAGAATGACTAGAAGAAGGCAGCGTATGAGTTTTAGCATAGCAATGGAAAGGTCAAAGAAGATTGAACTTAGAAAGGCCTTCTTGTGGTCCGTGAGGAAGCAATTGCAGCAGGATTGACTCAGTCATCTATGAAATAGACAGGAGGGATTGACAGCCAAGTTGGACAACGACATCGAATCTATTGACTCATCAAAATTTAAAAATAGAAAATAAATTATTTTATAGAAAGTGAATCTCATTTAAATTGAGTAAAATAAACGTTTGAAATAGACTTTTTTTTAAACCACCAACTTCTTGAAAGAGGGCCCCGAGCAGGGTATGAGCCTGACTTCTTTTTGGGTGCACATCGTAACATGAAAATAGTCTTTTAGGAGATATGAGTTTTTCAGACTTCTCACTTTTCTCCATTCATCCGTACGAAAAATTTAAAAAATTAGACATTTAAAAATCGGTGCACCGACTGGATCACTTTCCAGTGAATCAGTGCACCGATTTGGACTCTTTCACGTCTCAAGAAATCGGTGCATCGACCGGATTACTTTCCTCAAATTTCTATTTTCTAGTGATCCGATCGGTGCAACGGTCTAGTGAATCGATTCTTAAATGTTTGATTTTTTTTTTAAAATTTTTCCGTACAGATGGATGAGAGTTAAATGAGAAGTTCACTAAAATTTGTGTCTACTAAAAGAGTTTTTCTGTGTTAGGATGGCCACCCTTCTTTTTCTTCTTGTCATGTGTGAAGTGTCTCTGTCCACTTCTCTACCCACTCAGTACAAGACTTAACTCGGTGCCTCAAGTAATCCCCCGGTGAAATCAAGTAGATAAAAAATTTAAATAAAAGTTGCATCTTAAAATTGTAATATTGACAATATATAATTTATTTTGATAAAATCATTTTTAATAAATTAATTTATTATTACAATTAAATTGAGGTAGGGAACTCTACGACTTAATTTGAGGTGGAGTGAGAATCAAATCGAAAACTCCCACTTTTTAAGAGAGGGTTTGATCGTTACTTCAATTGCTTTGGACCTTATTTGACACAAAATAAATAAAATATCATCTGATTTATTTATTTATTTTTATTGAAACTCAATTTGGGTTTTAGATCTGAGCCTGTATTAAATGTGATACACGTGCTTGATGATTCGAGTTTGATGATGAGTCTAAATCAAAGAAAGCCGAGTAAAAAAAATTCAATGTGAAAACCCATGATAGAGAATTCATAAGAGAAAAGCTACTTTTCAAATCTATCCTCTAACAAAATCCACATGCGAGGTTCTATCGCTGCAGAGTAACAACAAAAGTGGAAGCGAGAGAGAAGACCCACGACAGAGATGGACTGAGTCCAAATGGAGGCTAAGAGGTTGAGGCTTCTCTTCTCTTTTCTGGTTTGATTAGAAGATCAGTAAAATTTGTGATAATTTTTCCCTTTTACAAGACATCACATCATTTACTGAGAGAATAGGCTGCAACTCAGGTCGGGTTTTTGCCCGACACGCATGGCTCGACCCGAGAAATCATATGGGTCGGGTCGAGAATTTTGGGTCAACGGGTCGAGTCGGGTTGATAAGATAAAAATCCGTATGATCGGGTCAGATTGGGTTGAGGATTTTATAAGTTAACCCGACCCGACCAGACCCGATCCGGCTAAAATTAGTCTAAAATGGGTTCAAAATGCAGGTCGGGTCAGAATTCAGGTTGATTCAGATCGGATCGGGTTGTGAGATTCGGATTGAGAATTCGGGTCGGATTCCATATATATCAACTCGAGTCGGATTGGATTTTAAGGAATCCCACCCGCCCGACCCGAGTTGCAGCCCTATGAGAGATGATGATATTTTGTGCAACCTGCACTTAAATTATATTTTTAGTTTTTAGCTTTTAAAAAAATTTAATGGATGAGATTTAAAGTTAATATAAAACTTGACAAGTGAATCAAATATCGTCAAAAATTTAAATCATATCTAGTTAATTTTAGTGGTGAAACATCACTAGGCTTCCTTGTCTTTTCTTTCAAATGATTTGACTACCGAAATGAGATGAAGTGGCTAAATTTTTTTTTTTTCAGATGAATTTTGATCTCTGAGTTGAGCGTAGATTTTTTTTTTTTAAATTCCACAAGATATTTTTCTTTTAATTATTCATATTTTTTTCTAAAAAATGAAAAAAAGATCAACTATGCAATTTATGTAATTTTAACCGATTCTCCAACTAAGACGGTATTTGAATGGAAACTGAGGTTGTAGTTCTCCTTACTTCTCTTCTACGAGAAGGTTGATGCCTCCAAACTTAGCAGGAGACTCACCTTCCCCTTAATTCTCTTTCTTTAAGAGTTATTAGGGGAAGCCTTCTCCTTTAAGTTCTCTACATCCAAATTCAGCCTTAATCATTCAATTTAGCCGTCTCTTTTAAACCAGGGGTAAAAATCTTGACTGGAAATGATATCGGCCGTCTCGGCCGAGATATCGGTTGATATCATTCTCTCTCTTCTGACCTGAGCCTACATAAAAAAAAAACCCTACCCGAGCAAGACATTATAAGAAACTCCAAAAAAAGAATTCTACTACAACCAGCGAGTGAATACCGACTTTAAAGTCTAATTATGATAAATTATTTCATATGGGCCACTTCTTTATTTTTTTTCATAACCAAGATGTCAAGGGCTCTTAAAGTACTAGACTAATCTCTGGAGCATCTGTAAGCCTCCCTACCCATATATATCAGATGATTCTACAGAAAATGACGATTTCGAGTGGTGCAACTCAAATTATGATCCTTGTAATTGCAAAGGCACTTAATAATTCTACTCCAAATTCCTATTGTTGTTATCGAAATATTGAAACATGTTCCCTGTTAAATATTGAAACAACAGTAGAAAAAATGCATCGTATAATACATTTCTGTCCTACAAGTGCATGATTGGGAGATCTTGATCGGAACTGAATTTTAAATGGGTCTGTACCAAAGTCCAAACTACCAATTGGGGGCAACAAGTGGGAGAATTGGCTCCCACTTGTCTGCACACGCCTTTAGGGTTGGTTTGTAATTTTCCTAACAAAATTTACAAGAAATTGGAAAAAAAATTGAAGGATAAAGACCTGAAGGTCTAAGGCAGAGTTAAGGTGGTTGAGATCATAAAAGCTTCTCTTATTTGTAAGGTGGTTGAGATCATAAAAGCTTCTCTTATTTGTAATATGTTTCTTGAATGGGTAGACAGGATCATTAAATTAGACTCACGAAATCTTTAAATCCAAGAAAAGAGTTGATGAAGTGAAGGAGAAAAAATGTTGGAATCAGAGGTTTAAAATTCGGTATAGGCCGATACGATATATCGACCTTGCATGTGTAGAATTGTATGGAATCAGAGATTCCTTTATGCACATTTTTTCTGCTATACATTCCACATTTTTTATCTATTTGTATTTTTTTTAATTGTCTGATGATGTATAAATGTATGGTAGAGATGGATAGGTGTGGGATTATAGGGGACCATTACATATAAGGTCTTGTGTGTGCCGTTTTTATGCTAAATTGTCTCAAGATCTACAATTGATGGGAAGGACTGTGATGCATTCCTCCATTAAGGATTGCATTAAACCTGTATCTGTCTAAGTCAATTATGGATAACTTGGCATCAGAAATTTAAGATGAATTATTATGGTATATATTTTTTGGAGATAATATAGTATTAGTCAGTGAGACGAAATAACGACTCACCTTTAAGTTGGAATCATGGAGGAGAACATTGGAGTATAATGGTATAAAAATTAATAGTACTAAGACAAAATACATGGAGCATGACTTTAGTGAAATAAAAGGTAGAAAGGACGATCAAATTAAAATTGACAATAACCTTGTAATGCACTGATCTATGATAGAATCTCTTGAAGGATTAGCTAATAGGATAAGTGTAGAGTGGTTGAATTGTAGATAGCTACTGGAGTTTTGTGTGATAGGAGAGTAGAGTGATTTTATGAAATAGTCATTAGACTCATAATGCTAGTAGAGTATTGGGCAATGAACAAAAGACAAATAGATAAAGTTAGGGCGACAAATATGTGCATGTTATGTTGATAAGTGAGTTATCTCTGATGCATAGAGTTAGAAATGACTACATTATAGATAGGTTTAAAATAGCCCTACTAGAAGGAAAATTAAAAGAAAATCATTTGGGGCGGTTTGGACACGTATTTATACCCAGAGACTGCCCAGTTCGTAGAGGGTAGAGGCCACACAATATAGGTATAAAGAAGAGTAGATCGCTGAAAACATGTAAGAAAGGATAAAGAAACACATAGTATATACTGGATTGATTGAATGTATAGATTATGATAGAGTTAAATAGAGAAGTAGAACACGCAAGAACACGCAAACCCACCATTAGTAGCTCAGTTGGTTGCTTCTCCCCTCGGGAAGGGAGAGGTCACGAGTTTAAGTCCCAGTGATCTTTACCCGAGAGTGTGGGGTCAAGGCCGACCAGACACATGTTGAGGTTTAAGGCAAAGAAATCTAAACGGGGCCTTCGTGGTAATTAACATATTATTATAAATAATATTTAATGAAATATAAATAAAAAGAATTTATCTAAAATCTACTTTTCTTGTTTTTGAGATGCAAAATTACTAATCAAATCTTTGTATTAAAGTTTTGCTAAAATATCATTTTCAATTGATAATATGGCTAATTCACTTAATCTTTCTTTTGCCATTGTTGATCGTATATAAGATTTTATCAATTTTAGTTTTAAAAAAATTCTTTCTGCAGAAGCAACTGTTACAGGTATTGCCAATAATATTCAGTATGTAATATTAGTATTTGAAAAATAATCTAATCTTTTAATATAATTCAGAATTTCAATTGGAGTTAATATTTCTGTAAAATTTCTCTTAAGATTTTTAACTCTAAAAACAAATCTAAACCATCTATATTAGAAAAACCTCGTTATGTTTCAAAACACATTCAAGATTAAGACAATAATTTTTCAAACTATCATCATTTAATGATTTTAATTTTTTAAAATTAAATAAAAAACAAAAAATATCTTCATATTTTTAAAATTGTTCAAACCTATTTTGAATTAAAGAAATCGCATGATCTACTATATATAAAAAATAACTAACTTTAAAAGATTGTTCGGCTGATTGCATTGATTCATCATCGACATTTTCATCAAACTATTTTTTTCTACGAATTTTATGTCTTTCATTAAATACAGGTTCTATATCCATTTTATTTACAATCTCTTTAGCTTTAATTATAGCTAATGTAAATCCATTTTCTCTATAGTTATTAAAATAACAAATAAAACCTTTTAATTGTCTATAACAACATCAATATGCATGTCTATATATTGTAGTTTCTTACTAACTAAGTTAACAGTAAATAATGTCATACTTAATAAAAATTCAAAATTTCCGATTTCATATATAGCTAAACCTTCCGCTTCACTTTTTATTTTAAGATCTTCACTAGTTTATGCTAATTGAAATAGAGCATCTCTAATTTATAGAATTTGAAATTTTATCGCTTTAACACTTTCAATACGACTTTCCTAACTGTTTGTGACAACGACTTTATAGTTAAAATAGATACATTATCTTGTAAAATTTTCCACCGTTTTATAGAAGAATAAAATAATGAATATATACGTTGTACTACTCCAAAAAAGGATATAGCTTTAGGACATGAATTTACCATGTCACAAAGTACTAAGTTTAAACTACGAGAACCACATGGTGTGTATAAAGCTTTAGGATTTGTATTTAATAGTCTTTTTGTACACCTTGTTGTTTTCCTTTCATGTTTGATCCGTTATCATACCCTTGTCCTTTCACATCATTAATAATAAGTCCTAAATTTTTTATTATATTTAAAAGTTCATTAAAAAGCCCCTTTCCAGATGTATCATCTACTTTTAAAAATTCTAAAAAATATTCTTCAATTTTTATTTGACCTATTGAAACATTCACGCAACGCAATATTAGAGTCATTTGTTCTTGGTGACTTGCATCCAAAGTACAATCAAGTATAATTGAATAATATTTTGCCTCTTTAATTTTTTAATAATTGTACTTTTAATTTCAAATGCTAAAATATGTATTAATTCATTTTGTATATTATGTCCAAGATAATAATTACGGATTTCACGGTTTTTAATACGACGAAGATGTTCTTGCATTATTGGATCAAATTTTGCAATCATTTCAATTAAAGCTAAAAAATTTCCATTATTTTCTTCATATATCTTCTCATTACTTTCACGAAATGATATGTTATTTTTAGAAAGAGTTTCTATAACAGCAATAATTCTTAAGAGTACTTTTTTCCAATGTTCTTTCTCTTTGTTAATCTGTTCTTGAATATCTTTATCGATTGTCTTATTTTTTAACAATCTTAATTCTAAATTAATCCAACTCTTCATATTCATAATATGTTTATTTATTAGTTCGTGATATTTAAGTTTAAAAGTAAGATTTTTTCCAGTCTCTAATTGCATTTGTAACTAACCCACTTTTACTCGGTTTTGCATTAAACAACTTGCAAGAAAAACAAAATACCAAACCCATCTCTTTTGAATATACTAGTCATTTTCTATCACGTTTTTCTCCATTTGATAATACTCTTGTATAATAATTAGTAGAGAAATCTCTAGAGTTTTCATCCTTATGAAATTTTATATTTTTATCTCTAATTGGATCTCTTTCTACTAATAAATCTCTTATTTTTATAGCTATAGTTTCTCATCGTCCTAAATCATAACTAATTGTAATCATAGAATCAGACATTTCATTTTCGATTCTTATTTCTTTTTCTTCTAAATTTTTTTGACATTTCTCATTAAGAATAATTTTATTGCACATTTGAGTATCATTATGAATCTATTCATTGTCATTATTTTGTATTGTTAATTTGTCTTGTTTTAATTCTGTTAAATGAATTGATTGTTCATTTGTTAAATCTTCATTCAAATTAGTTGTTAAATTTTGTCTATTACCAGTAACAAATTTATAAAGGGCCTCTTTTTGAGATTTAATTAGTTTTTCTATTCTTCTATTTTTTTTGAAGTTTTTTAAATCCAGATTCATATCGTTTAGTAGACATATTTATGATTAAAAGATAATTATATATAAGACAATTTAAGATTAAAGAATAATTAAAATGGACTAAAATTTAAAGGTTAAAGAACAATAGAACCTGGCACCGTGAAAATAAGAGAATTGAAAGTTTACAATATCCTCTATTATTCTACCAATTCACCAAAGATCTCTAAATTAAATGTCACAGGCTTGATCTGCATAGAGGAAATATATTATTAGAATTAAATTGAGATGCATCATAATATACAATGAATTAAAAACCCTTATAATATAAATGATTGTGAAAGTGTAAAATTGAAAAATAGAATAATTTTCAAAAACAATAATAATATATGACAAAAGTATCCTTATTTTGGTAATGTTTAATAAAAGTATAAACTACA
This sequence comes from Chimonanthus salicifolius, assembly GCA_013350335.1. NCBI lineage: Eukaryota > Viridiplantae > Streptophyta > Magnoliopsida > Laurales > Calycanthaceae > Chimonanthus > Chimonanthus salicifolius. Next base: position 11,759,909 of record CM023532.1, read on the forward strand.
ATCACTTTAATCTACAGAAAGAGGGATAAAAAATTAACTAGCCATTATCGTTGCTCAAAAAAATTAAAAAAAATAACATAATCAACTAAAAATTCAAAAATGAAGAGGCAATCAAAAGGCCAAACCCCTTATTGAGCACTGAAAATTACTGTTTTACCCTTTAATTTTGGATTAGTTAGCCTTTGATTTGTGAATATTATATGCGTTTAATACAGTTTTCAAGTTTTGCAGTGTATTTGTGAGAATACAAGAAACAAGAATTAAAATGGAGAAAAGTGGGCCATAGTCCTATTTTTGGAAAGTTTATAATTTTTACCACCTAATTTGATTTGAAATTATTATAAATTATTATAATTCAGATCCGGATATGAGAGTTTGAATTATAATAATATTTTTTAGACTGTATTACATTGTAAATGTGGTAGAAATTTATAAACACACAAATGGACCCACTGTTCGAATCTGAAGCTTGAAGACAAAGTCTACAATTGGAAGCCAATGAGCCAAAGTCCACCAGTATTCCGGGCCAGATAAAAGTCCAAGTATGAGATCTGAGTCCAAAAGACCAAGTGGGACTAGTGAATTTCATTTGAATGATGGTGTCTTATCTGCAAAATTCGGAGTTTGAAAAAGACAGTGGATTTGGATAAAAGATAGTGGATTTGAATAAAAGAAAGGGATAAAGATAAAAGAGTTTGAACCGAATGAGAGATAAGAAAGAAAGATAAGAAAGAGAGGGATAAGGAAGTCTAGATATAAGGAGATGAAGGAGTTAGCCGATCTCAACAGAGATAAATTTTGAATTGGAATGGGTCTCTTATCTTGGCTGAATTTGAAGGGTCCCTAATCTCATCTCTTCTGACTCCTATAAATTGATGGCTGTGGGTTCATTGAAAGTTGAAACGGGCAAGACATTGAAGGCTGAAGTTGGACGACAAAAGACAGAAGAGAAAATAAATAATTTCTTGTAAGTTATTTTATTTATTTTTATGTAAAGTCCAAAAGAATTGTATTTCAGTTCCTAATTTTTAAATAAAATTCATGGCGGTTTGTTTAGATGTATGTTATTCCCAATTATTAAATATTTAATAATGATGATTTTTTTATTTTATTTTAATTCTTTTTAAGAACTTTATGAAACAAATTAATTTGAGGATTTTTAAAGGAAAAGTGGAACCCCTTTTAGGATCAGTGGGACTTTCCGTCTCTCCAGTCTAAGGTTCTTATCAAGAACGGTTGTTTTAGATTTGGGGAAACACAAGTTTAAAACCCGCTAAAGCCTAAGGCTTGATTTTAAAATTTCCGATTTAATGGAAGACATAATTATTCTAATTAGAATTTTATTAAATAAGAAACTTGAATTGTATTTAATAATTCCAGAATATTTCATAGTCTAGGCCATGTTTCTTTTTTAAATCGGATAACATGCCACTTCGATGTTTGACCCGATTCCATTGTAGATTATGTAAACAATTTATTTATTCTTGATTTATTTTTCTTTTTCTCAAAAATTCATCAAAACAATTTATTGTTCTAAATTAAGATGATAACTATATGTTTTAGAAAACTATTTCCTTAAATCACATTTTTAATAGTGCCATTTTCTATTTCATACATATATTTTATCGGTTTCCCTTGGGTACGACCTCGCACTGATACTCTATATTATAAACTGGTTCGTACGCTTGCGAGTAAATTAAAATTCACATCACCCCTAAAATCCCATGAAAGTAAATAGCATAACCATCTTTTTTAACCCACACAATTATAAGTAAAAAGAATAAAAATAAAAAAAATAAATGGAGAAGCATTTTACATTTTCAATAACCTAAACTTAAGATCTTTGAGTAAGTGCTAAACCCACAAATCTTTGACCATGAAAGCCCCATAAATCAAAACAAGATCACCAATCCATGAAAAATTCATATCAGAAAAACACCCATAAATCTATTTCTTAAGCCTATGTTCTCTTTAAGCATTTTGTGACTCAATTTCTAAAGAAAAAAAAAATACAATAACAGATTATACGATAATTTAAAGAAAAAATCACAGAGAAGAGAAAAAAAATAGAGAGAACTTATAGATTTAAAGAATGTGGAAGTGGCCCTGGAAATAGATCCGAGAGAGTCAGAGAGAGAAGTGAGCCAGAGAGAAGTGAGAGTCAGAGAGAGAAGTGAGCCAGAGAGAAATGAGGGCCAGAGAGAAGTGAGATAGGAAAATAATAGGAAATGTGACAATTTATTTGTCAAGGTTTACCGTTTGCGGAAGCTGGAACGGATATTAATGTTTTCTACCACTTTTTTTTTATTGCGGAAGAGGAAGGGGTTCTATGTTACGTGCGGAATTAGAGAAGCGGAAGAGGTTTCATGTTCCGTGCGGAAGTGGAAGAGGTTAGAGTGGAATTGGAGACTCTTGAGGAGTTTTTTTTTTTAGAGTTACTAATAGTAATACCATGAATGGGCCCGTGGGCATTCTCAAGTTGAGGCTTAAAGCACCAGCCTAACTTACCTTATGGTTAGGCTGGCCTTGTGTAGGGTCTATGTCGTCCCCCAGGAGTTTTAGGAGGGCTATAGGCAAGGCGTAAGTTGGGATGGGTATGAGGTTTCTCATGGGTCTTAAAAAAAGAAAAAAGAAAAAGAAAGAGAACACACAAAGCCCATCCCAAATATATGAGATTTTGGCTTTGATGATGATTTTGATTATGATGGAGACTAGGTTTAGACCCGACCCGCATGACCCGACCCGAGAAACCATGTGGATCGGGTCATTTGAGTTGGGACAACGGGTCAGGTTGGAAAATTTACAAGTTAACCCAATGTTATCAAACCCGACCCGACCTGCGGTTGACCCGGCGGTTCAACCATGGCTGGCTATATGCTGGGTCGGGTCACTTTTAAACCCGCTTGAGTTATAAACCCGTAAAAACCCTCTGTCACCTACAGGTCAGCCCTGTTTATGGAACAAACCCGTGACCCATTGGATTAAAAACCCATTTTTAAAATGGAAAAAATTAAACAACTAAAATAATATATTTAATTTCGTATGCCCAATTGGCCCAGCCCATAAAACCTAGCTAAAAACTGGGTGATTGTTCCTAACTTCCTCGTCCCCTTTTAATATGCCTATTCATGTGGGAATTGTTTTCAAACTTACTGATGTGGGACTTGAGTAATGAAGATGTAACTTACTAAAAAATCGTGAAAGATGCCGCGTGTGAGAGTTGGCCGTGAGTTTGTTGTATTGGACTACAATACGTCACTACAATTCACATTTTAAGACATTAACAATATATTATCAAATACAAAAGTTACATAACTGTAGATTTTAAAATAGTTATACAATACTACAAATTAAAATTTTATAATTTAAAATCTTGAAAAAATTACTGTAGATCAGACATTTATGACTTTTTTGAAGAGCCTATGATTATTATTTAAAATTCAATATGACTCAGAGTCATTTAGAGTTCATTCAATTAAAAAAAAAATTGAATGTGAGAGTTGATGAATTATTTTGAATTTTTATTTTTTATAAATACTTAGTTGAATTTTCTCACTCAAGGAGCTGAATTTGAGTTTCCAAGCACGAGTCATTTATTATGTGTATTGTATTTTATATTTTATTTTTTATAGTTATTTATATTATATTAGTTTATTTAATAGTTAATAGTTTGATATTATTTATCGTATGAAATGGTTAAGTAGATGAGTCGATTTTTAAAATATTGCTCTCAACCACTAATATATATATAAAATTTTACATAAAATTTTATTCCAACTCATGAATTAAACCTTAGTTAATATATTAATATTCTATTAATGATACAGTTTTGACCAGATTTGACTACAGGTCAACCCGGTTGAACCTTATTTAACCCACCCTTCCTCTAAAACGGGTCGCTTTACGGGCCTGGTTTTAAAATATAAAGTTAACCCGACCTGACCCGACTAGGCTAAAATTAGGCTAAAATGAGTTCAAAATGAAAGTCGAATCAGAATTCAGGTTGAGTCGGGTTAGATAGGGTCGAGAATTTCATGTCAATAATTCGGGTCGAGTCGGGTCAGGTTCTATAAATATTAACTCGGTGTGGTTGGGTTTTAAGAAACCCGACCCAACCAGACCCGATTTCAGCCCTAATGTTGATTAATAAAAAATAGAATTTTATAAGAAGGGCTACGATTCTTGATTTTTTTTGTGAAATTTTAATATACTTCTTTTCCTTCTAGGATCTTTCCATTATTTTCTTTTTGTCAAGTTCATTAGTTTATTTATTTCTTTCTACCTTTCTTGATAATTAATTGGAATTATTAGTACTTGCAAAATGGTTAACTTCAAAACTCACCTAGTAATCTGTAATACCCTGACCCAAGAGCCCTACAATATATAGGGTGGTGGTGCCAGACAATATATCGAGCAGGATCGATGTGTCGAGTGCTGAGTGCTGAGACACATTGACTGGGTCGATGTATCGAGCGGTGAGGGGCGATTTCAAGAGTCCCACATCGGAAGTTAAGGTAAAAATTGAGGGGTTAATAAGTCTTAGGTACCCCTTAATTCAGTACAACGCATTTTGGGCTGGCCAGTTGGGCTTGGTCCAAAGACAAAGCCATACGGACCACACCCATTTGTGGGCAAAGAGCGGACAATATTGTACTGAACCTCCTGGTGTTGAAGCGGTGGCGCCTCGGAGGGGCAGGTCGTTACAGTTGGTATGAGAGCCTCAGTTCAACACTCGGCCTCTGTGGGTCCATGTCCTATGTGATTCCTGTGTGTGTTGTGGGTCGAACCGGGGGCGACTCTCTTTTAAGGGGGGTAGAATGTAATACCCTAACCCAAGAGCCCAAAGCCCAGAGCCATACATCGAGTATGGGCGATGTATAGGGTGGTGGTGGCAGGCGATATATCGAGCAAGATCGATGTGTCGAGTGCTGAGACAGGGTGGTGGTGGCAGGCGATATATCGAGCAAGATCGATGTGTCGAGTGCTGAGACACATCGACTGGGTCGATGTATCGAGTGGTGAGGGGCGATTTCAAGAGTCCCACATCGGAAGTTGAGGTAGAAATTAAGGGGTTAATAAGGCTTAGGTACCCCTTAATTCAGTACAACGCGTTTTGGGCCGGCCAGTTGGGCTTGGTCCAAAGACAAAGCCATGCGGACCAGACCCATTTGTGGGCATAGAGCGGACAATATTGTACTGAACCTCGTGGTGTTGAAGCGGCACCGCCTCGGAGGGGCGGGTCGTTATAGTTGGTATGAGAGCCTTAGTTCAACACTCAGCCTGTGTAGGTCCATGTCCTGTATGATTCCTGTGTGTGTTGTGGGTTGAACAGGGGGCGGCTCTCTTTTAAGGGGGGTAGAATGTAATACCCTAACCCAAGAGCCCAGAGTCCAGAGCTATACATCGAGTATGGGCGATGTATAGGGTGGTGGTGGTAGGCGATATATCGCGTAGGATCGATGTGTCGAGTGCTGAAACACATCGACTGGGTCGATGTATCTAGCGGTGAGGGGCGACTTCAAGAGTCCCACATCGGAAGTTGAGGTAGAAATTAAGGGGTTAATAAGGCTTTGGTACCCCTTAATTCAGTACAATGCGTTTTGGGCCCACCAGTTGGGCCTGGTCCAAAGACAAAGCCATGCGGACCACACCCATTTGTGGGCACAGAGCGGACAATATTGTACTGAACCTCGTGGTGTTGAAGCGGCACCGCCTCGGAGGGGCGGGTCGTTACAGTTGGTATGAGAGCCTTAGTTCAACACTCGGCCTGTGTGGGTCCATGTCCTGTGTGATTCCTGTGTGTGTTGTGGGTCGAGCCGGGAGCTGCTCTCTTTTAAGGGGGGTAGAATGTAGTACCCTAACCCAAGAACCCAGAGCCCAAAGCTATACATCGAGTTTGGGCGATGTATAGGGTGGTGGTGGCAGGCGGTATATCGAGCAGGATCGATGTGTTGAGTGTCGAGACACATCGACTGGGTCGATGTATCGAGCGGAGAGGGGCGATTTCAAGACTCCCACATCGGAAGTTGAGGTAGAAATTGAGGAGTTAATAAGGCTTAGGTACCCCTTAATTCAATACAATGCGTTTTGGGCCGGCCAGTTGGGCCTGGTCCAAAGACAAAGCCATGCGGACCACACCCATTTGTGGGCACAGAGCGGACAATATTGTACTGAACCTCGTGGTGTTGAAGCGGCACCGCCTCAGAGGGGCGGGTCGTTACAGTTGGTATGAAAGCCTCAGCTCAACACTCGGCCTGTGTGGGTCCATGTCCTGTGTGATTCCTATGTGTGTTGTGGGTCGAGTCGGGGCGGCTCTCTTTTAAGGGGGGTAGAATGTAATACCCTAACCCAAGAGCCCAGAGCCTAGAGCTATACATCGAGTATGGGCGATCTATAGGGTGGTGGCGGCAGGCGATATATCAAATAGGATCGATGTGTCGAGTGCTGAGTGCTGAGAAACATCGACTGGGTCGATGTATCGAGAGGTGAGGGGCGATTTCAAGAGTCACACATCAGAAGTTGAGGTAAAAATTGAGGGGTTAATAAGGCTTAGGTACCCCTTAATTCAATACAACGCGTTTTGGGCCAGCCAGTTGGGCCTGGTCGAAAGACAAAGCTGTACGGACCCTACCCATTTGTGGGCCTAGAGCGGACAATATTATACTGAACCTCGTGGTGTTGAAGCGGTGGCATCTCGAAGGGGCGGGTTGTTACATAATCTCTCAAGTTCTTCAATGGTAAGGTGGGGCATTTTTTTCTTCTCATTTCTTTGTTATAAATTTAACACTTTTACCTTTTTCATTTATTGCCTATGCAGCACAACATTACAAAAGATTAAAAGTTCACTTAGAAATATTAATTTGTTGGAAAGCTCTAAGATTGGGAATTGTTAAGAGTAAGATCCAAGATAAAATTCTCCAAGATTGAAAAATAATATTTTTGACGCAACAATGGAACACCGGGTGTGTATGACATGAAATAGCTCTAATTTCACAATGTTTATCAAATGACGTCGATTGCATACAAACATATTTTTTACACAATTGATTTCTTAACAAAAAAAAAAATTGAACTACATCTATGGTTGTGTTTGGATACAAAAGCATTGAAATTAAATAAGAGAAATAAATGATTGCAAGAAATTTATGATACGTAAGCCTAAATGGCAGAAAACGTAATCACTCATATCTTATAAGACCAACAATTGGATCATCCTACATGAATATGGTGATTGGAAATGAGATATATACCCCACCATGTTTTTTGTTATTACGTGGTTGTGTCAATGAGTGACTAAGTAAATGTATTATTATTTTATATATTATGAATAGTAATGCATTATTACAAGAAAACTAAAAAATTAAAGAGTAAAATAAAAATTTAAACTGTCAACAGTTTTGCTAAGAAATGTCTAATATTGATGTAAGCCTATGGTCGAATTTGTGAAATTCGCCAATAGGCTAATAGTTTTAAGAGTATGGTCTCTAAAAGATCCAATGCAGCCGATTACAGTTTGTAAAAGGATTTTACTTTGGAAAGGAATTACTCAAACAATATTATAACCAATTACACAAGTTTATCAAGAATTCGAATTAGTCTATGAATTTCATAAGAGTAGGCCTCTTCTAATTGAATTGGAATAAAGAATAGCGGAAGCAAATTAAAAGATAAGATGTTTAATTCAAATGAAACATACACTTAATCTATGAAAATCATGAAAACTAATTGAATTCAAAATAACTAGTACTTGCTATGAGAAAAAATTGGAGTCCACCAATCCTTAAACAACTCCAAAGAGTCACAAGAGAATTTCTCTATTCAGAAAATATGGATTCCTTCTTTGTGAAATACGAATACAATGGAGTGTATTTATAGGAAAAAAACAACCAAAAGTTCTAATTACCCTTGCCTTCATAGACCACGTCACAGGAGGCAATTTCTCTCTAAGCAACTCTAAAAATAAACTATAACCAAGGATCGAATGTAGTCTTATTTAGACCATTCAATCCTAACCCTTCACTTGTAATCTAAAAATAATAAAAGGCTAAGATTAAAAGATAAAAATACTAGGTAGGTGGAGAAAGCAAGTGGGAGAGCAAGTGGCCATGCGGGGGAATCAACATCGGATTTTTGCCCACCTCCTCTCTTTCCACTTGTTTTACATACGACTTGTATGGGAGAATCTTCTCTTGTGATGACAAGTGTCCTTTGATGTAATTAGATGAGGCTTGAATTGGGACTTAACAGTCTGGCCTGACTCACTTTGCCTAATTGGGTCACGTCTAAATAAATGAATGGATTTATTAGACGGAGTCCAACTAAGGTGTCCACGATAACAATGCTCCATATAAACCATTGTAATCTGCTCTGCTGATCAAGGTCCACTGACGAAAAGTCGGTCTGTAAACCCATGGGCTGACTCTTCGTCAGTGGACCTTCGTACAAATTTTCATCCTAAATTTTTCAAACATGATATTTTAAATGCTAGGAAATGTAAAGATAGTGGATTTTCCACCTGCCAGGGAACGCTTTGTTTAACTAATCTTGATCCAAGCACAACCTAAATATGAGCTTCCACTTGCCATCGCAATAAATTAATTAATCTTAGGTTGCATTTGGATGAGAGGAAAGTAGGAGAATGTAGGAGATTCTCCTCATTCGACCTGACTTTCCAACCCGAGCTTCTAGTGGGGACTTGGGCCTGGCCCTGATATTTCTGGATTCAACTAATAGTAGGTCGTGCTTGGCTTGTCCCTCAAGAAGACTGAACTGAACACAACCCAACCCACATAGACCCTGGGATGATGCCACCTTGGACAGATTTGGATATTTAGTTGTCCTTTCAAAGCTTATTTTCAACTTGGGCTTGCTCACTTAGAATCAAACTTCCCAAGTAGGTTAAGCATGATCATCTGCGTTCTTGCTTAAATGAAGGCCTGATTCTGATCTAATGGGCTTCAGACTGAGCCTGAAAATGGCCTTAAGATGCACGTATAAATATGTGCCAAAAAATAGTTTGAATTAATAAAGTTTGTTTACTAAAGGATACAATAATACGCAGTCTATAGAACTTCAACTTAATCCAATAGTGAATATGAATTTTTTGGATGGAGTGATGGTTTGGAACCAACTTCAGAAAGTGGAAGTCGTGAGTTTGATTTCCATTCCACCCTAAAGAGTCACTTCCCATATAGTTACCCGGTATGTATGGCAAGACAGACTTTTATATATCTTGAAGATTAATCGGATGCTAAAAGAGAGTTTCACACTTTAGCCATAAAAAATCTAATAATGAATATGCCTCAAAACAAGGTCAAATTGAAGGATAGATACATTTTAAATAGGGCTGCAACTCCGGTCAAGCGAGTCAGATTCTTTAAAATCCAACTCGACCTGAGTTGATATTAATGGAACCCGACCCGAATTCTTGACTCGAACTTCTCAATCCGACTCAACCCGAATTCTAAACCAAATCAACTCAAATTCTGACTCGACCAGCATTTTTAACCCATTTTAGCCTAACTTTAGTCGGGCCAGGTCGGGTTAAGTCGAATCGGATTGGGTTAACTTGGAAAATTCTCAACCCGACCCAACCCGAATTTCATGCAGGTTTTTCTCTTCTCAATCCGACTCGACCTGCTAACCCAAAATTCTCAACTCGACCTGCATGATTTCTCGGGTCGGATAAAGCGGGTCAGGTCAAAACCCAACCCGACATTGGTGTGAGGAAGAAAAATAAGTATAAATAAAACTAAAATAGAGTTACTCATTTTACAACCAAATTAATTTCTCAATAGATAATTTCTGCAAGAAGGTTAGATAAAACTGTATAAAAGTCTGAGTATATCTACTAAGTGCCGTAGAGCTGAAGTAATCTTATCAATGACTACTCAGTTTTTGAGTTTACAAATTAAGTGCCGTAGAGCTGAAGTAATCTGACTTTTTAAGTTTACAAATTAATAAATGGTAGCTTTTGCACATGGGAAGCACATGAGACTTGGAATGTAACACGTATCAGGCACTCCTTTTCTTTTTTTCTGAATCAAAACTTTAACATCACATTATGCACTTGCAAACTCCTGTGACTTAAATTGGTTTTTTTTAATATAAATAATTTTCTATATATTAATCTTACCAAATTAAAATATAGATTTAAACTTGTTGATTATGAAAATAATTTTTAAAAATATTTTCATTCATTTGATTTAAGTAAATAAAATAAACAGTTAGGAAACTCAATTTTAACTATATATTTTTATTTAATTTAAATCAGATGGTTTTATATTACTTATCGAAATAATTTTTTTTAAATTCAACATAAATAATTACTGATTTAATTTTGTAAAGTTAATAAAACCTAATTTATTATAAACTGTTACTTAATTTAACTTGATTTGTAAGAAACTTGTGACTCTAGCCGATTATTATGTTCCTTTACAAAATTCTATCAGACTTTTTCCATCAAGATTATTCTTTAAATATGTCTACAGTCTTAAATGCTTAGATATGATATAAAGAGAAATCATAGATGATTGAAATTTCAAAGCTAATAACCTATCATTTAAATTATTAATTTACAGTAAAACTTTATATAGTTCGTATCCATATAATTATTTATCAATTTTGACTCATCAAATAATGGTGTAGCTCTACTAGTTGTCCAGGAGGTTGCGGATTGGAGCCCCAATGGCGTAATTTTGGTACGCCTTAGGAATAGTAAATTCATCCGTGAGAGTTTTACGCTGGGTATCTGATGATTTCGCATACATAAACTCAAAAAAATAATAATAATAATAAATGGTGTCGAACTAATTTAGGTTGTGTGTAGAAAGTGACATTTTTCTCCAATAAAGAATTAATTCTAAGGCCAAACTATTCAAGACTTGTTTGCCAAGCTTGCACACCTTTACAATAGTCTCTCTACCTTACTTTTATAGACAGGGCCAGAGGGGATTAAAGTATTGAACACACCCCCCAATTCCATTCATCGTTTCAAACACCTCAGAAACTCTCTGAGAAGAAACTCCTAAGAAGATGAAGAGAGAAGGACGTCAACATGGGATGGTAAGGTGCTTTGACATCCTGCGACCACCATTCAACCCAAAGAACAGGATTATCAACCAATTCAGCTCACCTCCGACGGCCGGATTTTACACAAAGGTATCGTCAAAGCCGACAAATCACTCGAAGTTCACCGGGAAGTGCGGTAAGCCTCGATGCTTTAGGTGTCACACTCATCCAGTGTGCAATTCCAAGGACAAGGCCAAGGGGACCCAAAAGCTAAAATCGTATGATGTGTCGATGAATCGTCGTGGATGGCGAGTCGTCGATAAGGGATTGGGGCTGAATTACACTGGGATATCGGCAACCGGGATCTTGCAACAACTGTCCGGAAGTTATCGCGATGACATGGATGATGATTATGAAGATGATGAAGAAGGTGGCGATGAAGAACAGTCTACTTATTTAGATGGTTTGGTCGCACCAGAGTGTGACATAAAAGAGCCGGAGACGGAGACTGAGGAGGTCAGTCCTAGCCAAATTTATATCGAGGATGATGGAGAAGAGTCTCCTTATTTAGATGGTTTGATCGCACCACCAGAGTGCGACGTAAAAGAGCCGGAGACAGAGACAGAGGAGGTCAGTCCCAGCCAAATTGATATCGAGGATGATGGAGACGATGATGTCGACGAAGACATGGGCTTCTACACTGTGGAATTTATGTGGGAGATTGTTGGTGATGATGGTGAAAATTGGTGCCTTGTGGGGGAGAAGTAAATATGGGTTCAGATTATTTATTTCATAGTAAGGTTCTTCTTCTTCTATCTTAGTTTGCTATTCATGTCTTTCATTTTAAGAGGCAAATGGTCCTCAACAATGAATTATGTGTTCTTACCAATCATTCTTTTTATTGATTGGCATGTGTGTTATTGTCAAATTTGTATCTTATAAACTCTAGAATTGATGTGATGGTTAAGAATTTCTCTCATAAAACAAAAGTTTTGAATTCGATTCTCATTCTGTTTTAAATGGTCACTTTCTATAGAATTACTTAGTGTGTGGGATATAGAGGTTTGCACATGTCTTGAGGATCAATCGGATGCTCTAAGAACTCTAAGTGCAGAGAAAATGTTTTTCAAAAGACTAGTTACAATTTTCTAAGAAGGATAAACCTAAGAAATGGTGTGCAATTATGGTCTAATTTGGGGCTTGATGAAAATTTTAAATCTTGATATTTAGGTTGAACTTAAATTGATGCCCATTTGATGTATTCTCGTTGTTGAATTGAAAATTGAAAATTAAAAATTATAATATTTATTATTGATTTATTTTGGTTTTAAAAACAAGATAGGTTAGAATGATTAATGAATTTTATTTTAGACAATTTGATAATTTTCATGATTATCTATCATATATATATAATTAGTCTTTTAGTCTTTAAATAAGTTTCACTTTGTGAAATCGTCCTATGTAATATAAAATGTGCTTGATTTTGTCTTGTGAACAAAGGGAATATGCTTGCACTGAAAGGCAGATTAAGTGATGCTTCAACAACTCAATATTGACCAGTAGATGGAGATTAAAAAAAGAATAATGACCAATAACCAAGCGGATACTTTTGATTTATAATTTATAATTCAAAACACTTAATTAAAGAGTAGCAAATGGTTCACATTAATGATAAATAATCGTCTGGGATATACAAAATAAAATGATAAATAAGTCTGTTGCAACGGTGTTTTTTTAAATATGTGGTCCATCAAAATTCACCTCAATCAGATTGACCAAGCTAACTCTTAACGACCAAACAATGTTTACAGATTAAAATAATTTAAAATGATGAAATTTTTAGAGCTTTAAAAATCTGGTTTGAGCAATCCAATCAAAATAATTTTGGTAGACCACATATTGAAGAAAAGATTATTTCAATGGATCTATCACTATAGGCTCTATAAATATCGTGCGATGTAGATGAACATTGTACCACATTGATTGGTATTTCTCTTAGATAGAATTAATGGGTCGGATCTACACACGTCGATGCCCAGATCCAAAATTTGTTGGCCGGTTGCGTTTGTATTGATGTAGACTGTAGTTTTGGTTCACACTCTAAAGCAACCTAAAGGCTAAAGTATATTAAAATAACGTAGAAACTTTAAAAAGAACTTCTCTTGCTATCTATTCTTACATTACTTAACGTGACAACCTGCACTGGAAACAACATTGAGAAGGGACGAAAGTTTTATTGACCTAGTGTTTTCACCGAACCGTTTTTTGCGGCTTAATTTATCAGAAGGCTTTTTAGTCAGACCGAATCGTGAAGATGGCGGTTGCAGTTGAACATGAGAAGGCTTTTTAATCAGACCGGATCGAGAAGATGGCGGTTGCGGTTGAACCTGTGATCCGACCGGTTCTGATAACACATAATTATCAAGCCTATCATACCATACTAAATAAAGTAGAACTTTTAAAAAAATTAATAGATAATAGACATAGAAACCATCAAATCTAAACCCTTGTGACAATTTTCACTATTACTATTGATGGATTCCACTCCTACATGTGAACATTGTATAGTGTGAGCGGGGAGTTTTACAAATTTTTGGACTTGTAAGTAGTTTCATTTTATATTTTTTGTGACTTTTTAAATCGAACTAGATTTTCTAAATGAGTAAATGAGTTTAAATAAGTTTGGATTTGATAAATGGGTTGAACCATTTAATTAAATGAGTGAATGGATTTAGGTAAAGGGATACTGATTAGTTTTAAAGGGTATGGTGTAACACGCACATCGGTTGGTAGGTGGGTGGGGTGAGGGGTTATAAAGAGAAGCCTCCCTCCCATTGGATGAGGTTTTTATCATTGATCAAATCATTTTTTTTATCATGGTTCAATCATTAGATTCAATTCCCATGTCAAACTACTTGAACTATGATTTAGCATAATTTCATCAATATTTGATAATTGTTACAGTAAAATTATGAAAAATATAAAATCACGTTACAGCTTTGATGCAAAAATTCAATAATAGCAATAGTCGAAAATATTCTTGGACAAACTCAATCATTTCAAAAACCTTAATCTTCTTAGAGACCGGTTTAGGTCGAACTGAGTTGAATTGTATAATTCAGTTCAAATTTTAAAACATTGCCTAAAATGTAGAGTTACAACTTGGGTCAGGCCTAACTTGAACCTCTATGAAGAAACCTAAAAAGAAAATTCAGGTTCAGGTTGACTCAAGCTTGGGACATGCTTATTTTATTAACCTAAAATGTCAAGCCAAATTTAGAATTTGGGTCAGGTGGGCCTAGTGTACAAAAGCCCAGTTTGGCCGAAAAGCTTAAATTTGAGCAAATATTTTAATTGAATTTTCATTGAATAAAATTTTGTAATAATGTAAAATTTATTTAAATATATAATTTATATTTTAATATAATAAATACAAAATATTTCCATTTGAACCCGAATAAGCTCGCCTTTATATTTCAGGCTTGAAATTGGGCTTAGGTCCTATAAATATAATTATGTTTCAGACTTGGATTTGAGTAATTCATGTTAATCGAGCTTGAGTCATTTGATGGCAATACAGGCCTAGGCTCAGGCAGACACAAAGCGGGGCCAATTTTTTTTTTTTTTACATTAACAAATGAATTTCATTAAAAGAGAAAAAGAGTACAAAAGAAAACAAGTCTAAAAGAGATAGACCTAAAAAGAAAGAAAGCTAAAGGAAACAAAAGGAAAAAAAAGACAAGAACAAAAAAATAGAATCGAAACCCCAACATCCCCTCTAGTAAAAGCAAAACATACAACATAAAGACATCCTCAAGCGTCAAAGAAAGAACACTCCTGAAAAACCATTATCAACACCCATCTTAGCTAGGGGTATAAAATTCGACCGATACGGTAAGTATCGGCTAGATAAAAAAAATTCGACCGATATTGATATATATATATATATGTATATATATATATATACATATATACATATATACATATATATTTTAAAAAGGCCCTTTTTATTTAAAAAAAAAAAGCCACCGAGATTTTCAAAAAACAAAAATTAAGAAGAGAGAAAAACTCGGCTAGGCCAATTTTTCGACCCCTGATCTTAGCAAAGAAAACAGGCCCATATTACTTAATTGCAGCCCTAAAATGTTGAATTGTTAAACTGTTGAAATGGTAAGATGTTGAATTGAATTGCTGGAATGTTGAGGTTGTATTTGTAAAATGGACCATTGAGTTGCTAAAATGTTGAGCCGTGGCTTAAGGCCTCACGCGAGATTCTTCTCCATTGAAACTAGAGACCATACACAATTCTTATTTGAATGTGTTTAGCCCATTATTGCATTAAAATAAAAGTAAAAAAAAAAAAAGTAACTGATTAAATTTTGCTTTTCATTTTCAGAAATCTTGTATCTTTCATCTTGACAATTTTTTACTCGAACTGTGAACTTGCTCAACTTTTTTACTACAAGGCAGTTATTTTCTACAGCTATGGATGATGTGATTTTAAACTCTATGCCATGTCATGTCTTCTATTGAAGTTTTACACAGATTTTACTGTTCTTCCATTAAGATATATTTAGATTTTCTTTATTAGCTATGTCTTTAAATATCAATTGTTATTATTATATTTTCCTCTTTTATTTATTTCTCTTTCTATATGGCCAGCCATGCAGATACTTGACTTTTCTTAATCTACACATCAATTTTCATTTTTAGGTAATTAAATTACCATTTTACCCTTCCATTTTTTTTTCATTTGAACGGACAGATAGTTCGTTTTGTTTACATGGAGAGGGATTTTCAAAGGAGACTGTTTCTCGATCGCTTTTTATAAATAAGATATCAAAATTTATCTATTCTGAATTTTATGAACTCTAGATCTGATTTTAAAGGAAAATAGTATAGTTTTAGACTTCAAAAGTCATACCCAATGAATTAAAGAAAAATGGTATTCTCTCTTAATTCTTTTGATAAGATTTTTTAAATCCAAAACTATACCATTTTCACTTAAAATCAGTCCTGAAGTTCATAAAATTCAAAATAGTTGAATTTTGATATATTGTTTGTAGAAATAGATTGAGAAACTGCCTCGTTTGAAAAGCAGAGCTAAATCCGCAAATGTTACAGTTGGCATGGAGGTCGTTTCTCGATGGATTTTTTATTTTACCTATTTTTTTTTTAAAATCGGGTGTAGAGAAAGAAAAGTCGGGTGTCTATATGGCTGGCCTTCTATATTTGTATTTCTCATTTTCTATAAATAAAATCAGGATTTCTCCTTGGAGACACCACATTATTTTCACATATTCTTCTTCTTAAATTTTGGTTGTGAATCTTGGGTAACTATTGGTGAAGCGATTTTTTGGGCACAAAAATCCATTAATTTCTTTAGAAGCTCCAATGTAAACATCTTCACCAAGCCACCACCAAATTAGATTCTTAACAAGCCCAAGAGGATTTCTTTTATTATTATTATTATTATTATTATTATTATTATTATTATCTTTTTAGGGTTTCACACCAATAAGTTGCAACCAAGGGTGAAAAATTCGCCCGGGCCAAGATATTGGCCGATAAATTTCTCTCCTCTTTTGTGTGTTTTTTTTTTAATATCGGTATTTTATTATTATTTTATTTTTTCTGAATTAAAAAATAAATTAAAAATCCAAAAGAAAGCTGATTTTTTTTTAAAAAAAAATTGAAAACGATAATATCGGCCAATTGTTTGAATATCGGCCGATATTGGTCCGATATCGACCGATATTGGCTGAGATATCAACTCGGGCCCACCACCGTTTTGATTTTTTTTTTAAAAAGGCCGATATTATGAATGTCGGCCATATCAGCCGAGAATTATTGCGTACGGCCGATACAATACGTAACGGCCAATTTGATAACGCTCTAAAAAATCATATCATATCGGCCGATATCTCGACCTATGGTTGCAACTCCCGTGGAGTAGGCCCATACCTTTTGAAGATGGAACTCCACACTATCGGAAATCTATTCATGGTGTCTCCCTGGTGGGTTATCTAAATTAAGAAAAGGATAGTTGTTCATATTTATAAAACTACGATCTCTTGGTATTGCCTCGAAGAATTCCTCGAAAACAAAATTGGTACAGATCTAATTTATCAATCAATAGCCCTATATAGTATTTATAGAATAAAAGTTAAAATAAAATATCAATAAATCATAGAAAATCATAGAGGTACTCTCACTTAAAATGATATAATTATTGATAATTTTAGATTATTGTAAGTTATCAGTACTCTACATTAGAAGTGAGACTAATCTCCACATGTACTTAGAAGCCACACACACTTCTTTAATAAATGAGGTAATTTTTCCCATAAGTTTTTTTATGTACACTTAAAACTATCACATTAATGTGTACTTTGATTGAAAGATGTCTTAAAAAGCTAAGAAAAAAAACATGAACGTGTAAGATAAAAGCCTTTTGATCTACGGAGCAACCTGACTTGAACCCAGCTAGGCCCAAATTATTGCTACCCTAATTACTACCAACTACAAACTACATGAAGGTGAGGTCAAATTGTGTAAAATGTAATATGGTGCCATTATATAGTTGCAGATGTGATATGATTTTTCAAATCCTTATTATAACGGTCAATACGTATTGTTTCGGCTGTACGCAATAGTTCTTCATCGATATGGCCGATATATCTGTCCGATATCAGCCGATATTCATAATATCAGACTTTTAAAAAAAAAAATCAAAATGGTGATGGGCCGAATTGATATCTCGGCCGATATCGGACCAATATCAGTCCAGATATCGGTGGATATTATCATTTTCAATTTTTTTAAAAAAAATCAGCTTTCTTTCAGATTTTTTATTTATTTTTTAATTCAGAAAAAATAAAATAATAAAAAATATTAATATTAAAAAAAATACAAAGGAGAAAAGAGAAATTTATAGGCCGATTTCTCTCCCGGGCGATTTTTCACCCCTGGATAGTTGTTATCAATTTTGAAAATGTCTACTGACCGGTCGAGAACGACAATGTATGAAAATGTTACATTTTCAACACATGACAGATATAATCTTTGAAAAAAATGAAAGGACAACCAGTTTTGGGAAATGGGCCATCGAAGAAATGGTTTGGAACAGTATCCTTACTTGTTTTTGTCGAAATTCTTTGAAGTCAAAACTCTTTTAAAGCACTAATTTAGAACAGTTATATTATCATGGACTCTGAGCCCATTACCACCTTTTAAAGAAGATGACAGGAAAAAGATAAAAAAGGCCTTTAATGGATAGAAATGGACTTTTAAATCAGCAACAATCATTTGCACCCATATATGGCTTCCTATAAACGGTTGTCTACATTAGTCCATGCAAAGTATGAATGTAGATTCAGTTCACAAAAGAATTACTTTCTCAAAAATTATGTGATAAATTAAATTTTAATAAATTCAATTTAACTCATATAAAAAAATTATTGAACTCGATTCGATCCGATTTGATTTGCTGACCCAAATTGTTCAACCTAATCTGATCCGATTCAACTCGAGTGCTAGCCTGATTTGCTGGCGACTCAACCCAAGTGCCACATTAAGTTTTTTAAGTGGGTTGAGTTGGGTCGAGTCGGGTCAATTTTAGAAAAGCTTGACCCGAGCCGACCCAACTTTAATTCAAGTTTTTTTTCTTCAACCCAATCCAACCCTAGTTTAAAAAATATAAAACTCAACCCACTTGATTTCTCGAATCGAGTCATGTGGGTCGAGTTAAAAACTTAATCCAAGTTTCACCCTAGGGCCACTGTTCATAATTGGATTTGATTAATTGGTTACACAGTTCGATTGCTTATATGATGTCCAACACCACTAATGTTTTTAATGGACTCAACTCACAAAGTTCTGACCATTGTCACAAATACCGTTCTCTGGATATTAATGGCGACTAATAATATCAGGATATTTTCAAATTCTCCAGTTTTTACCGAGTATTTCACAAGAAAATATCTCAAAATATATAAATATTTAAAAAATAAAAATATAACAAATAAAAATCTTAATACCGTTCATGAACAACTAACAACTAATTCAGAAGAAACAATATATTATAATACAGCTCAATAAATATCCTACAATCTTTAAAATATTGACAAATATTTTAAATCATTGCAGAAATTTAATTAAAATTATTGCAAAGATTTCTTAATAGGGAATTTACCGCGATATTATCGTTTATCTCATTTTTAATGCGATTTTATCAGAAATTTACCTTTAATCCGATATTATCACGGTAATAGTATTTTACTGATGAAAATATAGTAAATTTGAAATTATTATCGATATTTGTGACATTGATCATAAGGATCGAATGATCATTTAAGATTGTATCCTAAATGAGAAAGATGAAATATTAGCCGGCAACATGCTAATCTAATACAATTTAAATGGGATCCAACAAGAAAGAGCAAAAACAATTGTTTAGGTCATAAGCTAGGGCTATAGGGTAGCTTAATTTTTTAGAAAGAGTCAATGACAAAGGGTAATAATGTAGGAAATATATAAAATTGATAAGTGGCTCATCACAGTATTTGAAGATATCCATCAGAATGACTCCCCCCGTCTATATTTTGTCATGTAGAAAAATGTTCTACTATCTAATGGGATGAGATGGAATGATGATGCAATTCTATTGCTGCTGTTAGCGTTAAGAAAGATTTTTGAGTTAGAATTCACTCTAAAAAGTTTGTCATTGAAAGAAGAATGTCTCAAGTGTCATATAGAGTCATTGATTTCACAAATTAATCGAAGTGGAACTTTTTGTCACTCACATCCGCTCTCACATGCAGCTGCACTCTGCGGAACCTGCTCTAATATTATATTAGAAAACCATGATATAATAACAATTTTTAAGTAGAACTCACTCTAAAAATTAGCCATTGAGAGAAAAGTCTCTCACGTATTATATAGAATCTGATTCTATAAATTAATCGATATGAAACTTTTTATCAGTCACATACATATAACTTAGAGTAATAAGATTCGGATAACCTTTGTGTGAAGAATCAAAATGTTATGGATAGAACTGAGATTACTAAATGGAAGGAAGGGAAATCCAACTTGATGAGAGCACAAATACTGTATAACAAGTTGAGATGTTGGATCCAATGGAATATTATACACAGTATAAGATTAGGATAAATTTGAGAAGCCATTGAGCTGGGTTTACCCATAATCACAGTGCCTCACCAAAGTATTTTATTATATCAATCACATGTATTTTGCTGTATAGACAAATTAAGACACAAAAGTCGAAATACAATTTTATAATCCAGAGTCTAATGTCTTAAATTTGTATCACATTTCTTCACCATAAGGATCTCTAGCTTGGCAGGGACCCAGCAACATGGACAAGGGGCTTGCCCCTGGTTCTCCCATGGATATGGGTCCTGGTTAGCAACCAAATCTGAGACACCCAAAACATAATATTTTGGTGACAATTTGAGAAAGGAAATGTGTCCTACCATATAATAATTTCAGTCTTTACACTACCCAAATTACAAAATACATTACTACAAACTCCACCAAAATTTATGTGAATTACTATAGACCCACATCATGTAATAGAAAAATTCTTTTTCTTACCCACATGGTGAAGCTCAATTGGTTGCTCCTCGTCTCACGAACGAGGAGGTTGCGGGTTCGAGCCTCAATAGCCTAATCTTGGTCTGCTCTAGGGGTAGTGAGCTTACCGGTGAGAGTTTTACTCTGGGCATCCCGTGGTTTCTTTCCACCATTTGTTAAAAAATTAATTGATAAAACCATTTGTTAATCAGAAAACTTCCCATCTAGAAAGGGTATATCTAGTAGTAACAATTGTACAGATCTAATCATGGAAAACACAACAAGAACATGAAGATCTAACATCTCTTGTTCTTTCTTTACAAATAAAGATTATGTTAAAATATTGCACATCCTCTGGCAAAATCATGAAAAAAAAGAAGAATATTTGTTTTCTTTCTAAAGAAAGATTTACCCTTTCAAGTCGTCTGATCTCCCCACCAACCCTAATAGCCTATATGGAGAAAATCTGGCCTTACACTCTGTAATTGTTTCGAGCTTCGGCGACCACACCTGTTCTTTCGATCCAACCAGTTGGGCGTAATGTTTCTTCAACTCCGGCGTACTACACAGAGGGCTTGAGCTAGTGTTGCTCTCTCTATCATCATCTCCCAACATAATTCTCATTAAGAACTCTGGCAAAACCTTGATCAACATCCGGCCATCGGTGCCCCTAACGTACTGAAATGCACAGTCGCCGAAGCGAATGGGCTGATTTTTATTCGGACTCGGCGTAAATGCTGCAAGTGACACTGCTGATAGGGTCTGACATGCAAACCGATCTACCGGAAGAACAAAGTATGTCTCGCCTTTGACTAGTTCGTCTTCGATGGATAGTGCAGGAATTGGACGGCCGATGTAGAAGGAATTGGCGTGGCAGACAACTCGGTCAGGGTATTGGAACATAATCTCACCGGCAAGCTGCTTCCCTTTGATGATCTTTGTAGGACCTTCATGGAAGATCAATTTCACTGATGCCTTGGAACTTGGGTTGCAACATGGAGATAGAGCATTGCCCATATATGGTTATGGGGATAGCTGTAAAGAAGAAGAAGGGAGAGAGAGGGGGAGAGAGAGGATCTCTGGTTTTGTCTTTAGGGGTGTTTTGTTCTCTAGGTTTTATCTGTATTTCCAATTTCCAAATGAAGATGGCATGGCTTTTTGACTTGGGAAAGTCTATGATTTTATACGTTAGAGAGGGGGATTGAATAGATGGATGGTCAAATACGACGGCGTTGAACTATTTTTTAACAATCTGCTAATGAAGAAAATTTTCATCAGTCTACATCTAAATTAATACTCACCGTGTCCCAAACAAGTTTTTCCCTCAAGTGCACAATCTTTTTCTTCTTCTTTTTTCCCTTATGGAGGAGTCCCACGATTTCATGGTTTTACATAAATGAACATGTAACGATTGATCTTGATTGAGCTTCGAGTTTTAAAAGGCCCACACGGCTTTATATTGAACTCAGTTCACTTCAAGACCCAAAATTCAATGTGCAAAGGTGAATGGGTATACCCTCTTATGAACCTTTGAAATTTCTGGTTCCTGAACGATGTGGGACAAATTTCCACACGCTCAACTATCTTTCCGGCGGCTGTTGGGCCTGACCTTCAGGGCTTAGGCATCACAAAACAAAATTTTAAAATCTTAAATCACAAAATTAATATAATTAATTGAGATCATTCTCTACGTATTTCATTAGAAAATATTTAGCTCGCCTCAATATATGAAGATTAGTCCCCATTTAATTTTTGAAACAGAAAGAGACACTCTTCTACACGTGATAATCATCATAATTAGTGTCATCCATATGCTGGCCCATGCAACGGTAGGTATGCTAATAAATGGTAGAGATTAAAGTGATAAATGACGTTGAAATTTTGAAATTACTTAGGGTGCAATTTTTGTTAAGAGTCAACTTGACTCAGTCTGAAATATGGAACGCTAACTTTACGCATTTAAAATTTCTGTCCAAACTAAACTCTTTTTTAATTCGAATTGAGTTATGGTCACATTTTTAATGCCAAATTATTTTAATATTTTTTAGACATAATTTTTTAAGGCGCTTATGTTTTTAGTAGTGGAGACATGTTATATAAATGCCTCTTTTCTTGAAACATAACAATACAATGTATATAGAACTAATTATCCACTTAAAGTAAATGCGTTGAACTGTGACCCAATTTAATGCAATCTAAATTGGTTGGCTCGAATTTAAAATTTCTTAGAATTTAAAAGCAATTTAGGCTTCAGACAAACTATAAGTGGGCTAAAATATGAGTTAGATAAAAAAATAGTAACTCCAACTTAATATCAACATGATAAAATTAAACTCTAAATCTAACCCATCCACTCAAATTGCACTCCTAATTTTACTGTTAAAAGATTGAAATTTGATGATCAAACGGCCAAATCACTTGATTGTGATTCAAATTCAGCTGATCCAATGGCTATGGTTGATCTATTGCTCATTGTTGTCATGAAGTGCTTCTAGACCTAGGGCTCCAACCAAACTGGGCTAACCCATCTGACTTTTACTTATCGAATTGTTTTTATCCTTGTCTTATTATCCACCAATTAAGCCTTGCTTACAGTTGTCGGAAATTTGCTCTAATTGCAACATCAATTCAAGTCAAATATATTAGGTAGGATCATATGTTTGATGTGATTTTAGTAATCAACAGGTCGGCACCAATAAAAGCAATTTTTGTTTGATGAATCGGACCTGTACTCAACTAGAAAATTCGAATTCCAACGTTTCTCTTTTCATTTTATTTAATTTAAATGATCATAAAATTAGTAAATTGTAACTTTTCAAAAAAAAAAAAATAGTGAACGAAGATTTGAATAAGAAGCAAAGAGCACCCTTCAGTGTATTAAATGGCCTGATTGAGTTGAATTTAAGTTTATTAGTTTCTTTTATTTATATTGAACTCAATTCAAATCTCACTTGTTTGTTAATTAAGATTAAATTAGATAATATTTATCTTTGTCATAAATTATTAGATTGTTTGAACTTTTAATTAACATTAAACCCATTTATTAAAGGACAAAATAAAAAAAAGTAATCAGTAAATAAATTAATGTATATTTATAAAATAACAAATGTGGTCTTTAATTGGAGACAATGCCAAGAAAAAATTGATTGGTAACTGCAAAATCTATTTATCCAAATAAGCTTGACAACAAAAGAGACAATGCCAAGAAACATTTTTCAAGTATAATTTGTCATTTAGCAGTGATCACTTAGACAAAACACCTATAATTACCTATTTAAACCTTCCAATTTGTAAATAAAACAAGATTTTGTTAGTCGAAATAAAATGAGTGTCGCTGGTCTATGTCTATAGATAGCTAAGTGAGAAGGATTATTATTATTATAATAATATTAGATTATTATTATTATTATAGCGATGTGCGGCTTTAGACATTTTCTTCATGCAACGTATGTAAGAATTGATAGATGTGACTTTTAATTAATGAAACAGTTGAGTACAGATAAGATAATATAAAGTCATGCAGCAGTGACTCCCAACTGTTATTAAGTTAATTTAAAATCTAATATTAAATTATTATTATTGTTAAAGTTAAGTTATTAAATCTCATATATCCCGAGTTTTTTTTTTAAAGACATGGGTGTCTTTATCTGAAGGTAAAACTAATTTTACGAATACAAAAACTTATTTGCAAACTTCATATATTAGGTAATTCTAAAATTCTTCTCTCAGCTATATTTTTTGTTTTATTTGATAAAAAATTATACCTTCTTAATCACTCTAAACTCTTATTTTTCTCACGTTTCTCATTCAAGACTTTAAAAGTGTAATTCTTCTTCTTGTTTCGAGTATTTATATTTTTTCATTTTTTAATAAAAATTGTTATTCGTCTTTAACGTACAAACTATCTCAGACGATTTTCTCATACTTTTTTATCTTTTAAAGACACTCTAATGAAGGTATTGATCTAATATTGAATGGGCTAAAATTTTGATATTAGTCTACCAAGTTAAGTTGGTATATGATTTTAAAATTAAATTAAGTTGAATTGAGAATCAATCTAACATATATATATATTAAATTAACATATTTTGACATAATCCAACTCCAACGTTATTGATAAATGAGATGGGTAGATCATTCCAGAGTAAGTACAGCTGTGACCAGAGCCAACCATTTTCCAACCATGTGTTCATTTTGCACTTTAATTTGTGGATACCCACCCACTAGCCAACAACGACACATGAGAAAGGTTTTTCTCATGTTGTGAGATTTTTATTTTTATTTCAAATTCAACTAGCCAACGTTGAATGGAGATCATGGCCGTTGATCTGGTAATAGGCATGTAATGGGACTTAGGGTTTAATATATATATAGTTGGAGATTATACGAATTACTCGATTAAAGAATTATTTTCTTGACAAAGTGAAAGAATTAGAGAAGACAGTACTCACATATGAGAACCCAAAGGATACTCTTTAGAGTTTAAATTATAAAAAGAAAAATGTGGCAACATTTCCTTAAATCGATCGTTAAAGACATAGTTCAAAATCTTAAAATTTAGACTCAATTTATTTGGGAGAGTTTTAAGATTTAACACGAAATTCTATTGAGTTGAGTTATTGGAAAGAGTTTTAGAATTCAATTTAAAAAAATTCAGTAAAACTTGAAATTTAAACTATAATGAAAAGAGAGAGATTTCAAAAGTTTGTACAAATAATGAAAAGAAAAAGAACAAAACTTAAAAAATCATAAAAAAAAAGGCATAACTACTGAAAGAAACAAGATATAAAGGCTAGTATAGGCGCGACTTACAGACATCTATTTTTTCTGCCCCTACACATCTGAATCCAGATTTTTGTGGCAAATTACCATTTTACCCCTGCATTTCCAATCATTCGAATGAATTGCCGGTTCATTTTGCCATTCATTCGAATGAATGAATTCATTCGAATGAATTACCAGTTCATTTTGGCATTCATTCGAATGAATATAGTATAATTTCAATTCATTCGAATGAATGGGCTGAATAGTAATACGGAATACTGTTCAGCCCATTCATTCGAATGAACATTCCATCGTATACAACTTATTCATTCAAATGAATCAGTTGATTCATTCAAATAAATGCCTTGAAAACGTGCATTCATTCGAATGAATCAGTTGATTCATTCGAATGAATGTATCAGAGATAAGCATTCGAATGACAGTCCATCGTGTATGTTCATTCATTCGAATGAATCAACCCATTCATTCGAATGAATGACATATATGTTCATTCATTCGAATGAATCAACTGATTCATTCGAATAAATGCATGTTTTCAAGGCATTCATTTGAATAAATCAACTGATTCATTCAAATCATTCGAATGAATATATCAGAGAGAAACATTCGAATAACAGTTCATCCTGTTTATGTCATTCATTCGAATGAATCTGCTGATTCATTCGATCGAATGAATATTGTTCAGCCCATTCATTTGAATGAATGCCTTGATTCATTCGAATGAATGGAACTTACATATAAACACGCATTCGATCGATCCACGAAACTTCTTTAAGGGGGTGGGGTGTGATACCCAGCCCCAATTAGTGGTTAATTTAGACAGATTTTAATTAATTAAATATTTTTTAGCCAATAATTATAAGTTTTGTTATTTGATCATGAAGAATTTTGAATGAACTTTTCAACGAGTCTGAGTTTGACTCGGTCCGAGTCCGAAAACTCTTTCAAATTAAATTTTAAAGATATAATAACAAGTTATGATTATTAATAATATTATTTTAGGGTTAAAACTTGACTGTTTTGGAAACTCAGTCATTTCATTTCATTTCAACCTCAAATTGTAAATCTTGCACTATTTTTAAAATCCGAACTTAACGGAATGGCAATCTCGACCTAATTCTACCTATTTTCACTACTTAAAATTTTATAGGTGGCAAAACCCCACTTGAATAGGGAAGATAAAATCCTAAAAATATATGAAGGAAGTTAATATTCAATCTGTAAAATAAGTGAGCCATTTGTATCTTCAGATTTCCAAAATAACTAGTTTTTAATAATAATTTTACGTTGAAAAATGTGAGCCATCGAATACTATGTCATTTAGATGGAGTGGTTTTTTACTCCAAAACACTTTAAACCTTTAGAATGTCTTTATCAGATTAATTTAATCTATCTAATTATAAAATTAAATTTTCTCCAGGAGATTCTTTAAAATTAAGAAATTTTATCAAATCAGTGTTTTTTTATTAAACACTGAGTTGTTGACTGAAATTTTTATCCAAAATTTAATACTATGTTAATAATTTAATATTTGACCTAATGAACTATTTAGATTAAATTAGAGGGACTTTCAAATACTCAGATTTAACAAAGGATATGAAAGGAATTTTAAAAAAAGAAATAATAATAAAATAATGTAAAATATCTTAACAAGATAATCATCCAGCTAAACGTAAAACCTAGGCTACACTGTAGCGTGAAACGTGGGTGGCTTTCAATCAACCCATTCCTTTATTTAAGCGCTGGATGGGGAGGAAGGAAGTAAAGGAAAAAAAAAACAAGAGCCACTGCCGTTTCACTCTCTCTCCATCTTTCGCCCCTTCTTCTCCTTTCGGTTCAAAACAGCAACCTTTCTCTCTCTTGTCTTTCTTCCTTCGCAGATCAAACTCTCCCCTGTCGTTTTCCCTTCTTTCATTTTCATGTTTTTTTCCTTTCTTCGGTCGGTGCTGCAAGCGTCAGCAACAACCGAACTCGAAGGGTTTTCGTATCAACGTTGGGTTTTCGAAACTTGGTCAAAAATCGACGGATTTCCACATGTGAGGTACCAAAATAAGTTTATTTTTAATTTTAATAATTTCAATAGTTTAGTATTGTATTTTAAAATTAAATTTTTCAAAATAAAGGGAGGGTAGGCTTTTCTCCTAAATTTTAAATTATATCTTTAAAATCATTTTATTTTAAGTTCAAAGCTTGTTTTTCAGCCTTTAATTAAAAGAGGGGAAAAGATTAACCCCATTTAACAATTGTGTGCTTACTTTTACATTGTATGTTTAAATTCAGTATCATAACCTCTGGGCCACACTATCATCCGTAGTGGCGCTAGTCGCTCGGTGATACCATTTGAGGTGGTGCTTACTCACCCTGTGGTTTATCAGTAGTGGCGTTTAGTCACTCAATGATACCATTTGAGATGGCGCTTAGTCACCCGGTGGTTCATCAATAGTGACGCTTAGTCGCTCGATGATACCATCTGAGGGGGGCACTTAGTCACCCGATGGTCTTGAAGTGGGGCACTGAGTGCTTTTTATATTACTTGCATTGTACCTTCTGGGCCGAAAATCTCCACCTATAGTGCAGCGGAAACGCCACTTGGTGGCCATCTGAGACAGCCTTGGTCGCCTGGTGGTAAAAGGATTTAGGCACTAAGCACTTTTATTTAATTTCTTGTACTGTACCCTCTAGGTTCTGTCTCAATACTTTTCCCTGGCCAGAAAAAAATATGATACCGGGCACTGAGTACTTTATATTTTTATTTATTGTGATGTTTTGGTTGGCTGACAACTAACTGTTGATTTAATGAAGTAGAAAGAATTAAGGGGACTCACTACATTTATCATGCTTTCTTGGAAAATGCACGGGGGATGGGAAATAGTTTGTAAATACTTTATCGACTTGAAATTTATATTATTATTTTATCTTACAGATTGTGTGATTATCTCTGCGGATAGAGGTGAGGAGACTCGAACCAACACTTGTATTGTATGGTATTTAAACCCACTAACACCAGACTGAAATGGGATCCATAGTCAATTAAAGATGGAAAATGCTATATAGGTCCAAAATACGAGACCTGACACTACCTACATGTAAGGGATATAAATGTTCTAACTGTTTAGAACGTAGGCGTTAAAATGGTGTCGGGGAGTCGAGAACTTGTAGCCTATAACTCAATATGGACCCATGGAGTGTCTGAAATTGTTGGGTAAAAGCTGGGTGTGTAACGCCCCGTCCTTTTCACCCTTCTTAAAATCAGAGTCCGAAAATTTCTTTTGAAAGAAACATAGAGTGAAAGAGAGCGGGCGGCGTCACGACGCGAGTTAAGTTCAGACTACCCAAGTCTGAACCTTAACTGGCCACCCATGTGTACATGGAATAGACCATGATAGTGAATCACACATGGAACTAACATCAACATGCGGAATAATCTAGATAATTGCGGAATAGAAAGACGAGATAGCAAGTAACAGTCTTAAATATTAAATAACATAGATCAACCATCCACAGGTTATTATCCTAATCAAACCATAGCAAATAACGAATTATTACATGTCCAACAATAGTATTCAAATGACAGTAATATAACGTAATCCAAATCCATCATTAAAGCACTTAGGCTCAGCTCCCCTCCCGGTCAATGACCTTTCCTT
Source organism: Chimonanthus salicifolius (assembly GCA_013350335.1). Lineage (NCBI taxonomy): Eukaryota > Viridiplantae > Streptophyta > Magnoliopsida > Laurales > Calycanthaceae > Chimonanthus > Chimonanthus salicifolius. Next base: position 11,788,948 of record CM023532.1, read on the forward strand.
TCCCCTTGCTTGTACCTGCAATCTCCTCTGAGGATAGAATTAGGGCGTTAGATCAACGCGCCCAGTAGGTTCCCGAATCAGGGCTACCACATGTTAGCATATAAAACATGCATATACATAATAATAATACATGTGAGACAAAATTCCATAAAAACATGCTATGTATGAAATGAACATGTAATGAGTCCCACCCATCACCATTCAACATAGCCATCACTTGACGGGATTCTCATCGTCAAGGTAACCCACAGTGGTCTTTCGGACGCCCCGACGGAGTGTGGCCTCCGGATTCCTCCTGATGGGATTCTCATCATCAGGGTACCCCATAGTGGTCTTTCGGACGTCCCGACGGAGTGTGGCCTCCGGTTACAACACCATCATCCCATGCCATGCATGAGATGTCTATGCAAACATGTCATTTAGAAACATAACTTTACAATCATATAAGTTATCGAAATCAACATAAAACAGCATATGAAATAGTGGTTATAATAAAGGTAGGAAACCTACTCAAACTTTGCTTAAGTGTCCGTTCCTTTTTGAGTTTCACCTGGTCACGACTCGCTCGTCGTTCAACTTCCGGTACCTTATCCATATATCAATCAATAAGTCATAACATCATTTACTTATTTAATCACATCATAGACCCATCCACATCAGGTGGGGTTCGTGTCCGTACATCCAACCCTATGATCATTTCCATCATTGATCATTTGACTAGTATTTACAGTTTTTGCCATTGTCCGTAATTATCATGAATGATCCCCTAATTAAAACAACCATAAGCTCCCATTTAAAACAACCCATTAATTATCAAAACAGCCCCATGGGGTTCAGCCATACTCATAGTCGAACCCTAGGGTTCACTTGATCCAATCATCACCATGATCACTCATGGTTTAATCATGCTAATTCAACCATGATCAATACATGGTTCAGCCATCCAAAGGCTAACCCAAATCAGTAACCATAACCCTAAGTAAACCAAATAAAAACCATAAAGCAACCCATGGGGTTTGGCCATTCACATGGCCGAACCTCATGGCTCTTTGGGATTCAATTCTTCTAATAATCTTTCATCATTTATCCTGTATCTTAGGCATAAAAACAGCAAACCTAATTCTATTTAAACTCCTATGGAAACCCCATGGTATTGCATGGTTTCTAACTCTTTGATTTCACAACAATTATCAATCTCTTTCATGGGGTTCGGCCATTCAAGTTGGCCGAACCCTATGTCCATGAATTGATCCTTCAAACATGCATTAGGTGTTATTTAAATCATGCAATATCAGTACCCTTTTGCTGCCCTTATATCTCTTAGAAACCCTCTAATTAAATTCATCCAAACAGTCCATAAAAGTCCATGGTTTCCATGTTTCCCAACATGAAAACCAAGATTCTTTTACATGGGGTTCGGCCCTCCATGGTGGCCGAACCCAATGGTTATGTTTACTGTTTTTAAACCTCAGATAATCATGTAATAACAGTAAATAAAAATCAGGTTTTACCTTTCAAACAAACATCCAAAATCAACACAACTCCATGGGATTCGGCCATCCAAGATGGCCGATCCCCATGGTCCATTTTTTCCAATTTTAATCCACTGATTTAGACCACATAACTTCCACCTTTTCTGATATCCAAACCCATGTTTTAACCCTCTTTAAAACATGTATTTTAAATCTATTACAAACATCTAACATCAGTCCCAACTTATATGGTTTTAACTTCTAAAAACCATCAAAACTAGCCACTTGTTTTCATGGGGTTCGGCCATGCTAAGTGGCCGAACCCAATTGTCCATTTCCATCTTTTAATCCACTGATTTTAGACCATATAAACTTCAGTCCCTATGTCAATCAGATCCATGTTTTTTAACCATTCTAAAACATGTATTTAACTCTTAAATCAAAACCCAAAAACAGTCCACAAAATCCATGGTTTTCATGTTTCAAAACATGAAAACCAAGCCATCTCTTACATGGGGTTCAGCCCTTCATGGTGGCCAAACCCAATGGTTATTTTTACCATTTTAAATCCTCCATAATCAAGGTTAAACATTGGTGTATTCGGCCATGACCATGGCCCAATACATACCTTACTTGTTTTATGTTTTTAAACCAAAATATCATAAAGATACTTACCAAATTTTCCAAACTTCCTCCTTGTCTTTGATCCTTGTTTTCTCCCTTCTATTTCTTCTTTTCTTTTGCTGTTTTGTGCTTGAATATTTGATGCCAAAACCTCTGCTGTTCCAGCCAAGAAAAACAACGAATTGGAGAGAGGAGAGAGGGAGAGAGAGATGAGGAAAATCTTAGGCTTTGCAATGATAAATTGGCCAAGTGATGGTGTTCATTGATTTTGTATTTCAGCCATCAACACCCCCATTACTCCTCATCAAGCCTTGCACAAACCAAGGAGTAACTTGCAGCCAAGCAAAGCACCCCTTGGCATTCTACCCATGCAGCCATTCATATTCCCAAACAACTCACCTCAAATCCATGCATTTACATTTAATTTTCACCATGGAACCCACCAAAACAAGTCCCCAACGTGTGGGACTTGTTTTGGTTGGGTTGAGGCCAGCCAACCTCTTCAACTTACCCTTAAACTCACTGATTTACAGTCCCTTGAATTTCCATTTTGACTCACCCAACTCAAGGTATTTTTATTCCAATCCAACTCATCACATTTAATGCATTTCATTTAATGCACATGAGTTAACTCACTTTTTGATTTAATTCCAACTCACCTCAGTCCCACTCAGCTGATTTGACTCGTGTTTGAGCTCCCTTGAGGGTTCAAACGGTCAACAATAGTCAACTCGACCCGTTGGGTCCACTTTTAGCTCCTTGACCCGTTTTGACAACATGACCCATTTATGGTATTTTGGTCATTTGTAAATGGTCTTCATATATGGATCAAGCCTACCCATTTCTTCTCCACTTGATTTCCAATCAACTAGGCTTAACGCCCTTTAATTTAAATTCACAAAATGGTCAAATCATCCATTTTGACCTGATGGGTCCCATTTGGGCCCTTTGACCCATTTAGCCATTTTTGACCCAAATGATGAAAATTACCCAACCAATCAAATTAACTTTCATAATGTGCTCTTATGATTTTAATTTGAGCAATGGGCCCCACTATTTCCTTACTTAACATCACAAAATAATTAATTTAACACATCAGGGGCATTTTCGTAATTATCCACTTTATTGAGAAATTACCCAACCAATCAAACTTGACATTTATAATGTGCTCATATGACCTTAATTTGAGCAATGGGCCCCACCATTTCCTTATTTACAATCATATTTATTGAATTCACCAATCCAGGGGCATTTTCGTAAATATTCATCTTATTGAGAAATCGGGGTGTTACAGGGTGAAGGCATTCATGTTATTAAATCCAGTTTTATATGTTTGTATGACATTGATTATTGATTTATTGTATTGGTAGTGGATACACCAAAGGGTAAGGCTGGAATTTGGTAATTCTCTCAGAATAAGTCCATGTGTAAGGAGAGCAATGGAAATCATGCATTATCATGCATTTGACATTTGCATGTGAGAATTATGTTTATAAGTTAAATCTATGAAAGATAATAAATTTAGAAATTTGATATTGGCCGTTGTGCTGTAATTGCTGAGATCAGCCGAACACCGTTTGCGAACCGTTGGGTTGGATGTGTTAGTAGGCTGAGGTCGACCGCCATCAACCGCTGGTGTTGGATAGGCTAATAGACCGAGTCGCGGAGACCTTATGCACTTGCAAGTTGCTAAATGGGGGCTGAGCCCGGATAAAAAAATTGATAAAACACCTTAGAAAGTGATCCTAGGGTGAGAATGGATTATGTGGATTAACCGCATTGCATTTATGAAACATGTATTATTTATAGTTTCATGTATTATGTTGGATATTATGGTAAATATGAGTTAAGTAGATTAACTGCATTTCATTAATGGAACATGCATTGTTATTAATTTCACGAATATTATATGTTGGATTTTATAGTGAGCTCTCTCCACTGGACTATTGCTCATGTCCCTTACATTATAGGATATGAACTAGAAAAAGGAATGGAGGAACCCATGATACCTCACTGAGAATCAAAGTCGAATGTTTTTCGTAGTTTCCCGCTCAAGTAAACAAAATGAATCTATGAACTACTCTATGTATTTTGATAATAAATATGCCTCTTGTGGCAAAAAAACATATGTCTATAAGTTTGGTGTTCCCATGTAATATATTTGTGTGTTGGTGTGCTCAATATATTGCTTCCATGTGTTTGAATAAAAATTGTTCGGATTATTTTGCTAAATATGTTTAGGAATATTTAAGACACGGATATTTCATGTAGTTAATAGAGTCACATGGGTAGTATGTTAAAGAGTTAGTGACTCATTGAGTTAAGGTTTAAAAAAAAAAAAAAATTAGTCGCGTCTCGAGTCCACATACAAGATCGAGTCGTGACAGGCTATGACAAGCCTAACAAATCGAATTATGGGACAAACTAGTGATTGCAAATTTGGAATCAAGTGAAACGGCAAAGACATACCATGTCGTCTATACTATGTTAGCAATGTCAGATTATTTAATGTATTATTGATTAGGTCTTTAATAATTGATATCAAAGTAAGACAGTAGAAAGGTGGACTATTAGAAGAGGTTTGTAGAGAAGTATGATGGGAGTCCTCTTGTGTGAGGAGTCACTATGAGAGAGTTTTGAAATTTAGCGATAATTTTATTGTTATGACCCCAATCAATACACCGAAAATTTTAGAGTTTATGAAATACATAAAATCAAATCATTTTAAATTGACTCACGCTCCAGATTAAATTTCACCACACAAATATCGATGACTCTCAATATGTATTTAATATGATATAATAAATTTATGATGTGAAGAGGACTATAAAACTTTTTATTATCTTAAAACTTTAAACATCTTTGTAAAAATTAATTTAGATAGATCTGTCGTCAGCAAAACCTCTAATCAATAATGACTCAGATCCACACATTGATAAAAAAATGTTGCGGTCTAAATCCACCATTCGACATTACCTATTTAAAACCTTAGATAGTAGACAGCTACGTGGGATGAAACCTCACCAAAAGTCTCCCCATTAATTACCCGTATACATCATTAAGGTGACTTTTTTATATTTATAAGTAAGGAATTAAACGGGACACTGATACTTTTTTTATAACGAAGAGTATCAAATTTGTCATTTTGTTCTTTTGTAATCAGGTAAATAATGAAAAAAATATATCAGTATCTCTTATTATAAAAAATACTGATGTCCTGGCATTATCTAATAATTAAATATTAATTTATTTTCTTTAATTATTATTCTGATGAAAAATAGAAGATATTCATTAATTTATGTTCATTTCCTGCATCAACCTAGTCTCTCTTTAATGGTATTCAGTATTCACCATTCTCCCCTTCCCAACGGTGGGTTTCTATCAATAAATACTAAATGTAAATATTTAAGGATTTTTTCGTTCAAAATACTTAAGAAATGGCATAATCTATTCGTTGAACATGCAAAAATTCTAATTTAGAAATAGTGCTACAGAGTTGGTTCAGATATTTTTTGGACCAATGTACCACTATTTGAAAGTGAGGTGCGGATATTTTTTGGACCAATGTACCGCTGTTTGAAAGTGAGGTTACATTGGTCCAAAAAATGTCCGAACCAACTCTGAAGCACTATTTCTCAACTAGACTCTTTGTAGGTCCAGCGAACAGATTATGTTATTTCTTGAGTATTTTGAGCAAAAAAAACCCAATATTTAAATGTAAATTATCCTAATCCTTGTATTTGAGAATAATTATTGAAATCTTTATTAATTTAAAACTAAATGTTCAAATGGAAATAATTATATCTTTCTAAATTTTGAAATTCAAATGCAATAACTAATTAATAAAATAAAATATCAAAACAATGATACACCATGCATGATGGAGCACATCAAGAACTTTCCCACCTAAGGGAGAAAGAGTTAATGACACAGTTCCACATGTAGATTACAAAACTACCCGATCCTTATAATTAAATATAAATATTTAGATTATGTATTTATGTTTAAAAATAAATGTTTAGATGTCAATGTTTATATCTTTGTAAACTCTTGAAAGTTCAAAGCTAATAATCCATTTTTCTTAATAAATTAAAATATGAAAATAATGATTGGCCATCTACCTTTCTACGGTGGTGGCCAACTTGTATTCTCTCACATTACAGAAAGGGAAAGAGTCAATGAAGCCATATGAGGGGAAAGAGAGTTAATGCTTAATGGCAACTTTTCAAATGTAAATTACAAAACTATTTCATTTTCTTACTGAAGTCAGAAAAATGAGAGATGTAGTAAGAAGTAAATAAAGTAAAAATTAATTTTTTTTTAGAAAAATTCATTAGATGTGACTCATTTTATTATTAAAAGCAGAGCTAGAAATGAATGTATTAGGGATAACTTAAAAATAATTTAAATAGACGATAAATTGAGAGAAACTTTTTCAATATAGTTTGATTATGTTAGTAGAAGACTTTACACGACTCTATGCATATATATTTAAATGATTGATGATGTTAAAATTCCAAGAGGGACGCGATCTTACAAAAAGTGATTATAAAAATCAATCTAGTTTTAAAGCACAGTCATTGTGGAAAATTCAAAAGCAGATAAATGAGTTACCAAACTTTATCTCTCTAAATGAATTGTTGATAATCAACTTTGAGTTAGTGTAACTAAATGCAAGTTAATAGTTAAAAAAAAGGACTAAATAACCTGCAAATTGTGAAGGTAAAAAAAAACCCTTCATGGGTACATAGACTTCAGTCAGCGGTACGGGTCAAAAATTCAGCCGATACGTATAGTATCGGTTAGAGAGAGAAAAGTTCAGCCAATCTCAGCCGAATTTTATCTTTTATTAAAAAAAAAAATATCGGCGTGGACCCAGTCATATATCAGCCGATATTCGTCCGATATGGGCAAATATCGGCCTAGATATCGGTCGATATTCATATTTTTTAATTTTTTTTTAAAAAGCCCTTTTTTATTTTTTTAAATGAATTTAAAAAAAAAAATACCATCGAAATTTTTTTTTTTAAAAAAAAGAGAAAAATCTCGGCCGATCGCCGAACTTTCAGCCCCTGGTCAGCGGCCCTAAGTACACGGCAATAGAAAAATCTACGTAGAAAACTTTAAAAAACAACTTTCAACTTCATCACAAGAGTTGCACCGACCCTGTCATAGACACCGACACCTTGATGAATCAGTTTGCAAGATGTTTATTTCTAATGTCAAATGTCTCAACTTTGACCATGAGTTGGAATAATATTCATAAATTTTGAGAAATAATAATAATTAAATTAAAGAAATAATACTAGGTTAGTCTATTACTCAAAAAAATAATCTAAATGATGTTCATTGAATTAGTTTTTCGAAATACCAGAACACATCAATTGAATTTTGGGTCTCTAATTTCATTATATTATAGTCATTTATTATTTTGATTTTTTATTTTATTTTTTTATATTCTAATGTATCCAGACCTTTTAGAGCACTTGACTAAGTCCTTGGAGTATACGTAAACCTTCCTATCAAACAAACTAAGAGGAATAGCCCTTATATATTGAGAATGAAAATTGAACCCATAAGTCAGGGGTTTAAAAATCGGTATCGGCCGATATATCGGCCAATATGATATGTCGACCGATATATCGTTATCGGCCGATATTTTTCTCTCTCCACCCGATATCGGCCGATATAATACGGCCGATATTTCAGCCGATATTGTGAATATCGGCCGATAACGATATATATCGGCCGATATTCACTCTTTGAAAACCGGTACATATCGGCCGATACGTATTTGTACCCCTGTCCATAACTTCCCATAACTTAATGGAGTTTTTAACTGTCAAATCATCCCTCACGGATTTCTTTTGATTTCTTATTAAAGTTAGTAATTACTCAAAAAATGTTAAAAGAGTACTTTTTTATTTTTTAAATGAATATTTTTGGTTAAACAAGATCAATTTTTACTAAGATGGCCAAAAGGCAACCATATCGAGATCTAAACGCCAAAGGTCCAGAGAGATTAAAATTGGCTCATATATTCAATCTCTTAAAAGACCTTCAATTTTTTTGAAAAATAAAAATTAAAAAAAATGAAAATGTGTTCTCTCTCATCAACTTATATAGGATTTTTAGCAATACTAAACATTTTTATAAAAGAAATCATAATCTAAAAAGTGAATGAGAATAGTCAATTAAGAAGACAAACAATCTAGTCAAATGTGAAGTAATGCAAGTAATTAAGATGTAAAATGGGTGAGCAATTGACAGGTTCTTTTGATTCTGACTCAACTCAATTAATTAATACTGTTGAAATCTGACATTGTATCTAACTATCTACTACCAATTAAAATACGAAAGTCTTTGTTCGTAAAAATAAATAAAGTTATAAACAAATAAAGAGAGACAAGTATTTCTTAATACTACTAATATAATAAATTATATTTTATAGAAGAAATACTAAAAGAATGAGTTAAAAAAATGAAAGCATTAAGGATAATTTAAAACTTAGTCTCAATAAATGACAAATTGAGAAAGCTCGTCGTAGGTGATTTGAACATTTAATAAAAGAGCAAATACAGCCTGAATGTTTAGAGTTAAAAAGCTAACAATTCCAGACTCAAGGAGGAGAGATCAACCACTAAAAACATTAAAGAAATGAATAAATAAAGACATATTAGATTGTTTAGTGACTAATTGTATAATTTACTATAAGGTCGATTGGAGGCTAACTAAAATTAGGTCCGGTTCAGCCCTAATAGAACAAATTTAACCTAAATTTTTTAGGTGTTGAGTTGGGTTTCCTCTACTTTGTATGATTATGGATTTATTTAAATTTAGGTTAAATCCATTTCTTTCTTTCTTTTTATTTTCAGTCACATTTGTTCTATCATTTCCTTAAATTGTTGTTATTTCAGTAGAGAATAAATAATTTTTTTTTAAAAAAGATCCTCCACACCAATGCACGGTGAGGCGTGAAATTTCCTTTATATAATAATTGATACATATTTCCCCCATAATAGATGAGTACTAGGGCCTGGACACAGGCAATACAATACAACCCAGCGTTGACCAGGCCCAATAAAAACAGCTATGGTCCATTGTTGACAACTCTCCCGTTTGGCCCAATACAGAGAATTTTTACTTGGTTCACCATTGAAGGCTAATTTTTCAATAATCTCTCATTTGCGACAAATACAATATCTAAATAGAACAACATGTAAATTGTTGCATCCTCTTTTTTTTTTGAACGGTGACAATGAAGATTTCATTAATAAAAGAAACAAATTACAGAAAAGCAAAAAGGAAAAAAGGCAAATAGAAAACAACAAGAAGATAAAACCAACCCAATACAAATATAGTCCAAGAAGAATAGAAATCCTTCCTAAAAATGAAAAGCTCCTCTAATAGCATCTTCACCAAATTATTAATGTAATACTCTGCTCCAGATTAGGCATGTTTTAACTTGTTAATCTATTTAACCGATTAATCTCGGAGATTACGGTTAGGGCTTTGAGGGAAGCCCAGTGGTGGCCCAATCCGAGCTCGTGAGCTCAGTGATCCAGCCCGTTCAGCTGGAAGGGCATTTTGGTAATTTACCGCTTTTAGTTATGATTTTATAAATTATATTGTTATGTGAATATTATTGGTGGATAATATTCTCTTTAATAAAGGATTTGCATTTTTTATTTTAAAATGAATTTATTTTCAGAAAATAGTATTTAAAATCCGCCCGTTAAAACCCCAAAAGGGAGTTTTAATTATTCTAAATATTTTCGGAAACAAGATAAATTCTGAAAGGGCATTTGATGTTAGACCATTTTAAGAATGGTCTAGTTATTTCATTTCACTTCAAAATAAGATTTACAAATTGGTTATTTTTACATTTATTTATTTAAGTAATTATGGGTAAAATATGGTTTTTATTTAAATAAATGATTTCCAGTTAAAGTTAAATTCTGAAATTTTTATAGTGACCAAGGTTTTCAAAACCCAACCTATCTGTAAGGTTGGATCAAGTTTTTGAGTTTTTAAATTATTACTTTTAGTTTTAAAATCAGTTTTTTTTTTAAACTGGGACTTATCTGCAATTTGGAAAATATTGGAGGGTTGATCTACAACAGCAGAAAAATCTGCCCATGGCATGCAAGCGCATACAGTGGCTGTTCGGCCGGATTTCGGGCGAATGATGACCTCCCGTCGTCCCATCCCATCGCATGCAGCGGATTTCCGGCCAAAAATCTATATAAATCGACCTTAGCCTTCGGTTTTAACTCCCACCGATTTCTTCACTTCTCTCTGTCTCTGTTCTCAGCCAAAACGCAGACCGGCTGACTCTCTGTTTTGCAAACAGTAGCTTAAGAAGGAAAGATTTTCAAAAATCCGGATTTCAGCCCAGGAACCTCAGCAAAGGTATCATTTGCATTCCTTTTTAAATTCTAACCGATTTTGAATCCAGAAAATCAAGTTTTGACCCTATTTTGATTGAGAAAAATCAGTTTTTAATCTAAGGAAAAACCATGGGTTTCATGTACCCGTGAGCTTTCACTGTTTAAATCGGATGGCCCAGTGAGCTTCAAGGCTCCAAACCATTCCCTATGGAAAGAGGACTCCCAGAGGAGTCCATCAGACCAGACGGATGTGAAAACCGAGTCCGGGAGACCCCCCATTTTCAGAATCGTATTTCACTGTGTGTCCGCCGTCACTGTCTGTTGGTGCAGACAAAGGAGGAAGACGACTCTCGGAAGGTCTGAGAGCCGTTCTTCGGAAGGTCCGAACCTTCGGACTGTCCGAGCAATGACCCTCGGACATTCCGAGCTTCACCCGAAGCTCAATTATACCCGAGGCGAGCCAGACTCTTTCGGATGTACCGAGCCAAGCTCGGAAGGACCAAACCCACTCGGACGTTCCGAACCCAAACTTCGGATGTTCCGAGGCATTCAGACCCACCGAGACTGTTTTATCTGTTTTTATCGGTTCGGATGGACTTCGGAAGGTCCGAGACCCAACCTTCGGACGATCCGAGGTCAGACCCATGTTCCGAGGTCAGTGACTTAGTTTAGTGTGGTTCGGATGATCCGAAGCCACTGTACCCAGTTCCGATGTGATGTTCCAAGGGACACAGTTTTTAAGTGATAAAATATTATTTGATTTATTGTTTTGCCTAAACTTGATTGATTATTAATGTGTTTGATTGTTTGTGATGATTTATACCCCCTTATTAATTAAAAATGTACTAACCCCTTTTTCTCTTTTTATTTATAGTGTAAATACTATTGTATCCTCTTCCACGCCAACCCTATTGGTCGGGCACTGAGTGATTCACTTTCAGGCCGACGCTATATATTCGGGCACTGAGTGACCTCGAAGCCTACTTAAAATGTCAGATCTGGTCCTATCCAGAAGACAACCGAGAAGTGACTCGAGGATCTAGACCTACCTCAATAAGTCAATCTGGTCAATGCCCAGAAGACAATATGAGTTTGGACTGAGCCCTTTTTATTTATTATTATATTGTGGATTATGATAATTTAAAAAAGATAGAAACCAAGTAGGAGACTCAATTCCATGAACCCTTGATATTTTGTGGGAAAACGTATGATTTCCAAATACTACGTATGTGTACGTATTTATTATGTATATTGATTGTGCACTTGTGTGTTGTTTGAACAGAGACCGCGTAACCACACATCACGGTGAGGGAACTTAACTCTGCAGATTTTGAAAATAGGATTTATGATGAGATAAGTATTGAGCAATGAGTGATTTCAGTCTTTATGAACCCACTCATGTGCCTAAACATGATGCACTATGGTAAGAGTGCTGATGATGATTGTGATATTACGATGTTGATCGTATGAGTATGTAAGACTGCTTCCACGTACCTGGGCTATAAACCAATATCGGCCATATGAGAGATGGTTTATATCTACTGGACCATGGGCGGACCATGCTGTCGTCAGTTGCTGACTTGAGGGTGTCAGTATCGGCTAAGTCAGAGCCAGAGATATATTTGTAAAGATGTATTTTGACCATGTCGGGACTTAATACTGGTCTCAGCGTAGTCTTCAGGTATTACGGTGGATGATGGCAGTGTTTGATGATGTTGATGCATTACTTAAGATTATGCTTATTGTTATCAAGCATGTGATATTGAACTGTTGCTAACCTGTTTTATATTTACTTAATTTGCATTGTTATATTTCCTTCACTGGGCTAGTTAGCTCATACCACTCACCTTTCAAGCAATGAACCCGAGGAGGAGGACCCTCTCTTTCAGGCTTAGGATGGTTAAGCTGCGACGGTGGTTTGGCATTCCCATGAAGGGGGAATGCCCTCATTTGTGTTTTCTGGTTCTTGGAACCTTTAGTTTTTGTGAAGTACCGGTTGTGGTACTTAGTTCTTTAAAAACATTATTGTACCGAGACTACGACGTTGCTGTAGTCTTTTTGTTGTGACCATGAATGATGAATTAATGGTTGATTTTCTTATGCTTTATATTAATCAATGTTGGATTTGATTTGAGCATGTTATGTGTTGATGTTGTTATGTCTATTTTTATGGGGTAGGCTTATAATACATGTTTGAGTCCACATGATGAGATCATGTGTGACTTCTGGGCCTAACTGTTGATCCGGCCCAGTGAGAATGCTTGTGGTTTAGTTTACTTATAAAAAAAAATCAGTCGCGTTCCGGGCCCACCCTTCGGGTCGGGGCGTGACAATTAATCTACCAATTGAGATATCTAATTCTATTATTCCCTGAACCAGAACTGTTGGACATGTAACATGTTAAATATTTTAATTAGAATAGTTGACCTTAACCAACCTATATCTTTATAAATCAATGTATGTGCTTCATTGATCCCACTATAAAGCTTTGAAAATTGAAAAGAAAATGATAATCAACTTATTTGGATTTTTAGTAAGAGTTTAAAATTTTAGTTGGACTCAACTCGATTTGTGAGGATGTTAAGTTTGAAAAACTCGTAATAAAACTCAATTTCATTAGAGTACTTAGGCTTTGGGCTATGATTTTGTCCAATAAACAACTACTCCATCCGTCCCATTTTAATTGTATCATTTGAAATATTTGTATTTTTTAAGAAACTCTCTATACAAGACTAACACTCTATGTGATCTCATATATTTTCAACACACTTTATACTACTCCAATATAAATGAGACAACTATTTTGGGATAATTCCAAAATCCATATAAGACAACTAATTTGGGACAGAGAGAGTATAATTTAGACTTTTTGTCAAAAGTTAAAAGAAAAGAAAAAGCCCAATTGATTTGACTCAACTTATGTTATTTTATTTGAATCATCTTCACCAAAGCCACTAATCCTATCTTATTTAAGACTTGTTCTTTGTATTATTCTCTTCCATTCTATACTATCTAAATCAAAATCTTAATTACTTAACATCAATTTTATCTTTCTTTTCGCCTTCCATTCCTATTTTTAAGTCCCAATCTTCTTTTTGTTCTCTTTTTTTCTCTACTCGCATCTTTTCGATTTCTTAAACAAACATCAAACCATCCTCAAATGACTTTCCCTAATTATTTTCATCTAATGGGGTTTAGTTTAAACATTTCTCTTATAAATTCATTCTTAATTCTATTTTTTTATTGGTACTCTACTCATCGAGCTTAGTATATGCATTCAATTATCATTATCTTTTTTACCTTTTTTTCTTTAGGCTGCGTTTGGACGTATTACCCCCATTATCCTTGTTTGGTAATGAAGGAGTGATGGTAAAAATTCAAATTTTTACCCCTCCTCCTCTCTTCTTGAAAACCCATTGGAGTATGGGGGTTTTCAGGAAACCCTTATCCCTCTTTGCACCTATAGAGTAAAAATATTTCTAATTAATTAATATTATTTAATAATTATGTTTCATAAAATTTTATTTTTATTTTTTATATTATATAGATTTAATAAAAATTATTAATTCTCTTAAAATTGTTAATATGTTAAGTTACCCCTACATACAATTACCAAACAAGATTTTTTACTCTTAGGTAAGTTTTAACTTTACCCTTATAATTACCAAACAAAATAAGTGTAACACATGTATAATGATAACTCCTGTTCAGAGGTAACCCCTACTCAAGGATAATCATTGTAAAATTTACCCCTTATCCAAATGCAGTCTTAACTATTCAAAACTCAGCTTCATAATAAAGCATTGCTAATCAAATGGTTGTTCTTATAGAATCTCTACCTTCAATCTTCACCACATCTTTTTATCTCACAATACTTAACCCATCCCACACTTGGGCCTATCTATGTGCCTAAACTCAGTCATGGCCTGATTCGAGCTCGTGACAAATGAACGAGATTGAACATATATAATAGTCTGATAGTATGAAGCCCACCTAGCGTTTCAGCCCATTTTTCCATAAATGTGTGTGTACACCTAGTCCATCTTTTCTCTTATTTTTAATCTTCTTAAAATTCATTGAAAAGTAACCATTCAAATTGAAACTAAATTTGATGAGTGGATCAAACTTCTGTAATACCGTAACTCAAATTAAGCGTAATTAGTTTAATAAATCCTTCTTAGACCGGTTAATCTCGAAGATTACGGTTAGGGCTTTCTAAAAAGCCCAGGTGTGGCCCAATCTGAGCTCAAAACCTCAGTGATCCAGCTTGTCCAGCTGGAGGGGCAAAATGGTAATTTATCACTTATTGTTATTATTTTATTATTTGTGTCATTATGTGATTATTATTGGATGATATTATTTTCTTTGATCAAGGATTCCTATTTCTGATTTTAAATAATTTTATTTTCAGAAAATAGTATTTAAAACCGTCCGTCGAGACCCTGAAAAGAGAAATAAATATTTTTAAATGGTTTTTGGAATGAGAAAATTTTTGAAACAAGTATAATATGTTAAACCATTTTAGTATGGTTTAGTTTATTCTTTCAAACCCCAAAAATGAGGACTTTAAATCGTTTTATTTAACACAAGTTAAATTAAGTAAATAGTGTTAAATTATGATTTTTATTTAAATCTATAGTTTTTAATGAGTTTTAAATCTCCAAATTTTTATGGTGATTAGATTTTTTAAAACCCAACTTATCTGTCAAGTTGGATTAAATTTATTAAGCCTTAAAATTATTGTTTTTAGTTAAAAATCAAAATTTTATCAAAAAGGGGCCTTTCTGCAAAATCAGAAATTTGCAAGGACTTATTTGCAACCAACAGTAACTTCTGCCGATTACCGTCTCGGATGTCCGAACCGCTGCATGCAGCACCCACCCGGCCTTCACAGGTTGATCAGATTATCTACAAATTTGCCCCTCCATCAGCTGATTCAATCCCTCAAAATTTCTCATCT
This sequence comes from Chimonanthus salicifolius, assembly GCA_013350335.1. NCBI lineage: Eukaryota > Viridiplantae > Streptophyta > Magnoliopsida > Laurales > Calycanthaceae > Chimonanthus > Chimonanthus salicifolius. The sequence continues at coordinate 11,804,394 of CM023532.1, forward strand.
CTCTCAATCTCTCTCAGTTGTGAAAACCTGTAACAATCCGTCCCGCTACGAGAACGTCAAACTGGTACGAAATCCCAAAATCGATCTGATACTAATTCAGGGGTATAAATTTTTAAAAAAAAAAAAATAAAAGGAAGTACCACTCCCACAACCCACACTCAAATCAATAGCCGATAGTACCAATAAAATATTAATCATAATTGAAAACAATAACTTCATTCAATTATTACATTTATCTAACTTAATGAAATGTACACATATCTCAAATACATTAACAGGTCCTCAAATACAAAATAAAATCATGACAGGTACAAAGCTGTGACTCTACGCCTAATGTCCGATTGAGGGTCCCGCCGACCCTTCCTCTATGAAATACCTGTGAGGCAAGGGGTGAGCTCTACATGCCCAGTGAGGGTAACACACGCATCATATGTCACCAAGCATACACTGTATATGATCATATGAACATATCAATAGTTATGATGTCTACATGCATGACTATGCAGGCGAGTGCCCTACCCCTAACACAAGGGCCCACAACTGTCGGGCCTCCAGTACATCCTCTAACCAACTCAATACAACTCTATGTATCCACTGCAGGTCACCCACCCTCGGGTACACAGACTGATCTCCAACTGGATCAAGATCCATACTCCTCGACCAGACAATGACTCTCTCAGGACAACCAGCACACATACCACGACCAACCCAAGAGTCGGACTCACTAGAGTCCCAAACTGACTACCACACGGGAGTAACCACCTCACCAGTCCTCAACAGACTGCCAACCAGACTCATCTGTGGTCTCCTCAACCGAGCACCAGAGTCTCAATAATCAAACCTATAACCTCGGACCACATCTGTTGGTCTCCACACGGTTGGCGTATCCACCCCTCACAGGATTCCATAGGTCTTCTACCGAGTGAACCGGCCGAATTCACTCGTTAGGCGCCCATAAATTCCTGGTGAATCAACACCTACAACACAAGTCTCAACAATGAACCCCAAAGTCAACCACGGGTAAACACACTATCATATCACACCACAGGTTATCCCCACCATACAGGTGTCCTACCATGGAATAGTATACCTAAGAATGTACCCACCCTGCAGGTGTCATAGCCTGGACTACCATACCTCAGACTGTACCCACCCTGCAGGTGTCATAGCCTGGAATATCATCTCACACCACATCGCAGGCTGTCCCCACCCTATAGGTATCCTAACCTGGAATATCTCATCGCACCATCTCTCGACCAATGAGCGGGCGATCACATCCTTAGCCTACTCGGTCATCTAGGGAATCACAAGTCATACTAGCGAGAGCTGCCCCTCACCGCATCATCCTTCGATCAATGACTAGGCGAGCACCTCCTCAGCCTACTCGGTCATTCGGGGCTCACAAGTCATACTAGAGGGAGTTGTTCCTCATCACATCATCCTTCGATCAATGACCAGGCGAGCACCTCCTTAGCCTACTCGGTCATTCGGGGATCACAAGTCATACTAGCGGGAGCTGTCATTCACCGCATCATCCCTCGACCAATGATCAGGCGATCACCTCCTCAGCCTACTCAGTCATTCGGGGATCACAAGCCACACTAGCGGGAGTTGTCCCTCACCGCATCATCCCTCGACCAATGACTAGGCGAGCACCTCCTCAGCCTACTCGGTCATTCGGGGATCACAAGCCACACTAGCGGGAGTTGTCCCTCACCGCATCATCCCTCGACCAATGACCAAGTGAGCACCTCCTCAGCCTATTCGGTCATTCGGGGATCACAAGCCACACTAGCGGGAGCGGTCCCTCACCACATCATCCCTCGACCAATGACCAGGCGAGCACCTCCTCAGCCTACTCAGTCATTCGGGGATTACAAGCCACCATCCCACCCTCTGGTCTCCACGCGGGCGAACCACTCACCACTTGGGATGCCTCATCCGTCACGCACTAGCGTATCATGTCTGTAATGACCCTTAAGTCAGCCTTAGGCGAGCTAACACTCAACCCCAAAACTTCCCGGAGGTTTCCATGACCACCTCACAACATGTCCCTCTTAGGACTCTCGGGTACCTTGTCATCCGAACCTGACCGCACCTCCCTCGTAGGCGTGTTTAAAGATCACACCTGACATTCTAACCCGTGCTAGGAAAAACTTCAACTTATGTCCAACCACCGGGTAGCCCATAGTCCAACCACCCTTTCACTGCGCGGTCCCACATAACATCCCTACCCTACTACCTGACAAGCTAGAGGGAGTCTCTAGATCCTGATGTTGCAGAGTACCTATGCCCCCACCGGCATTCCATTTACATTAGCCACATGCATACAAAATTATCTCTACGCATGTCGTCAATATGACAAATCGCAACATCATTAAGTATATACATCATTACTTATATATGCTACACATTAACATTTAGATATGGTATCAATCATGGCATGTTCCATACGAGCATAGAAAGTGGTATCATCTACTATTTACTGTACACAATTCTAAAGCATGTTGATTAAATCATTAATAACATACATGGCAAGTTATCACACGTCAACCAATCATGTTATCATACCATCAACAAGTCACGACATCCGATAAACTATTCATAGGTGCTCCGTGAGCAATGGGTACAAATACACCCGGATGAGACCCCCGCCACATAATGGTATCAACAGTTCCCTTGCTGAGTGACTCATAATATCGGGGACTCCGTTCTCCGCATTTTGTACCCACACATTTGATAGAGGAGTAAGATGCATAGATGCATGCTAAAAGTGGTGATGAGTTCCCTCACCTGTGTATGTCCTTGAAATCCAATGCGAGAAAACGAGTCAAGGGGTTGAAGGTGCTCAATCTGTTGAAACAAGAACACAAGGATAAGTAACCAGGCAACACGTGTCAAATTAACCCTGGACTACAAACGGGCCCGAAAGCGAATCGGGTCCAAATCGAACTGAAGTGGGCCCGAAACTGAAAACTGGGTCCAAAATTGTGCCGGGCTCAAAACTGAGCCCAAAACTAGAAACTGCATTTGAAATTGGGTCGGGCCCAAAACTGGGTCGAAAAGGGTCGGGCGGAACCAAGTCTGGCGGCCTGGGTCGGGCCCCTAGGCCCACTAAGTTACACAACGGACTGGGCCTGGGTTGCCCAGAACTGAACTCAGCTGGGTCAACTTGGTGACCCGACCGAGTCAACTCAGCAACTCAGTTTGGAAAAACTGAGGGAAAGAGAAGGGAAATCAAGGAAAATGGAGAAAAAGGAAGGAGAAGAAGAGGAGGGACGAGGTTACCAAGGTTCGGTCGAAGGGAGGGCCCGCGAATCCGAGCTCCGACGACGGCGGAAAGGATGGAATCCGACGAATCTGGTGTTGTTGAAGCCGTCCGAACGAGATGGGGGAGGAGGACAGATCATCTGCAGAAACGGGAGAGGGGAGAGGCCGAGAGAAGGGGAGAGAGAGAAGCAGCAGCAGCGGCGGCTTGAGGGAGGGGAAAGAGGGGAGAGAGATTAGGGCTAGGGTTAGGAAGAGAAGAAAGTGAAAGGAGGGAGAGAAAGAGAGACGGGAGAGAGAAGCAGTGGCAGCACTGTAGCCGCGTGCTACAGTGCTGCCTGGAAGAGGGGGTGTTTAAAGGGTTAGGGTTTAGGGGTTCTAGGGTTTTAGGTTGGGCTTCTTTTTTTTCTTTTTTTCTTTTTTTTTTTAAATTAAAAATCTCAAATTTCAAAAATATTTTAAAAGCCCGAAGAAATCGAATGACAAATGTCGGGGGAAAACGTGTGATTTTCAAACTTTTAATTATGATAGAATATTCAATAATTCAAAATTACCAAATTGCCCTCTGAGTCTCTGAACTCAAAATCTAGCAAACCAGGACCCACCACAGGGACCACACTTACCCCACTACTACCAAGACCCTAAAACTCCGAAAAATCTGGTCGGGTCATTACAAAACCAGCAATCTTTCACCCTCAGTCTATGTCAGTTTTCCAAGTTTTTCTTCACCATAGCTTAGAGAGGAAGTTTCAAAAGCCTAAATTTTCAACCCACGAACTCGAGTGAAGGTAACCACTGTGTTCCTTTTCAAATTTTAACTAATTTAGAATCAAGTAGAAGTAAATTTGACCAAGTTTTGAGTGAGTAAAATGGATTTGAAATCTAAGAAAAATCTTTAGATTTCTTGTGTAAGTATGGTTTTCATGTTAAAATCCGATGGCTTATTAAGTGTTAAAGTTTTAAACCACTCCCTATGAAAAGAGGACTCACTGAGGAGTTCATCTGACCGGTTGGATGTGAAAATCGAATCCAGGAAATCCACCGTTTATGGATTCGTATTTCACTCCCTGTTCGGCGTTGCAGACAGAAGAGGAAGACGACTCTCAGACGGTCAGAGAGTTGTGCTTCGGACGGTCCAAGGGTAAACCCCTTCGGATAGTCTGAGAGTGTCCTTCGAATATTCCAAGCTTCAGTTCGAAGTCCCGAAACGTCTAAGGCTAGCCACTCTCCCGCCTCTACTCCGGACGTTCCGAGTCCAGTTCGAAAGGACCGAACCCCTCTCGAACCATCCGAGCTTCCCTCGGCATGATCCGAGACACATAGACCCATCAAAGCCTGTTTTGTCTATTTTTTGGTTTGGAAGGACCTTCGAACGATCCAAGACCTGATCTTCGGACGTTCCGAAGACAGACCCAAGTTCCGAAGTCTGTGGACTAGTTTAGATAGTGGTTCGGATGATCCAAAGTCACAGTACCTGGTTCTGAGGCATGTTCCGAGGAACCCAGTTTTTTAATGTAAAATTTTGATTGATTGATGATGCATGTGTTAAACCTAAGTTTTAATGTGATGTTTATGCCCCCTTAATAAATTAAAAATGTATTAATTCTCTTCTCTTAATACTATAGTGTATATGCTATTGTATTCATTTCCAGGCCGACTCTATTTGTCGGGTACTGAGTGACTTCACTTCTAGGCCGACGCTATATCCGTCGGGCACTAAGTGACCTCGAGGCATTACTCAACATGTCAATCTGGTCCTATCCAGAAGGCAATACGAGAAGTGACATGAGTATCTAGACCTAACTCAATACGTCAATCTGGTCATGCCCAGAAGACAATATGAGTTTTGGACTGAGCACCCTATTATTATAGATTGTGGATTATTATAACTTAAAATGGTTAGAAACCAAGTAGGAGACTCAATTCCATTTACCTTGGAGATTTTTGGAAAGACAGTATGGTTTTGAAATACTACTTGTATGTATGGATTTGAATGCTATGTATATTGACCAACTATTGATTGTGCACTTGTTTACATGTTGAACATAGACTGTGATACCACACATTTTCGGTGAGGAAACTTAACTTTCCAGTAGATGTAATCATGTTTATGAGGTGAATCTTGAGCAATGAGTGGTTTCAAGTTTGATAAACCCACCCATGTGCCTAGACATGATGCACTGTTGTAGGAAGCTTTTAATGATGTTGATTATGAGTTATGTGATACTGCTTCCACGTACTTTTTGCTACTAAACTATCGCCGAGCTGAGTGTGTCGGTTACATCTACTGGACCAGGTGGGTCAACAGTGACTGACAAGGTGTGTCAGTACCGGTTTTGAAATGTATACCGGATATGTACTTGTAAGGAGTATTTTGACCGTATCGGGACTTAATACTATTGGTAACAGTATAGTATCTAGGGGTTACGTTGGATGACAGCAGTAATGGAAATAATGATGAGATTATACTTGATGTTGAGATTATATTGTCAAGCATGCGATATTATATTGCAAATGTGGATTATTTACTAACATGATGTTTCATTAGACTGCATTATTATATTTCTTTCAATAGGCTAGTTAACTCACACTACTCACATTTCAGGAGATGTGCCCGAGGAGGAGAACTCTCTGTATGAAGCTTAGGATGGATAAGCTGCTGCGTTGCCTTGGGATTCCCACTGAGGAGAATTCTGCTATCTTTGCTTTTTGGTTGCTTGAACCATTTGTTTATGTAAAGTACCGGGTGTAGTACTTAATTTGTGTTGATGTGATGTATTGAACTACCATGTGTTCCGTAGTTACTCTGATGATGTAATAATAATCCGTTGATGGAATTATGTGTTTGTGGTTGTGTCTCTTTGGGATAGACTTATGGTATGTGTTTGAGTTCACATGTTGAGATCATGTGTGACCTTTGGGCCTAACCGTTGATCCGACCAGTTAGAATTCTTGAGTTAGTTTAGTTTCAAAAAAAAAAAAATATCAGTTATGTTCCGAGCCCACCTTTCGGGTCGGGGCGTGACAATTTCAGCCCACAACTCAATTTTTAGCCATTTGATCATAGTATCTGAAATCACTAGGCCTCCTTATCTTAGTACTTTTAAAGATGTCTTGTGATTTTCAACATTAAGATCAACTACCTAGAAATTGAATTTTAAGTTGAATTTTGATCCACTTGTAGCTCATTTTTTATATTGTCATCGTAAATGGTTGAATCTCTAATAGGTTCAAATGGGTGGGCTCAAGATTTGTTCTTTTACAAACAAGTGAGGCTAGGCTTTAGGCTTGAGAATCTTAACTCTTAACAGACTCTATGCCAAGGGTCGAAAAATTAGCCCTGTCGAGATTTTGGTCGATTTTTTATATCGGTCGAGATCTTGGTTCGGTCGAGATATTTTCTCTCTCCTTAATTTTTTATTTTGAAAATCTCAGTGGCTTTTTTTAAAAAAAACTCATTTAAAAATATAAAAAAGGCTGTTTTTTTTTTAAATAAAAAAAAATATATATAAATATCGGCCAGGCCCGTAACTGATATTTGTTTTTTATATAAAAAAAATGAAATCGGCCGATATTCAACCAATTTTTTTTATCTCTGGCCGATACCATGAGTATCGGCCGAGATATCTCGGTCATCGAAATTCCGAGATTTTGACCCCTGCTCTAAGCATCCTCAGGCTTTCATATTTTCAAACGAGCCAAGCTGACATGAAGCAAGCCCGGTCCGAATCCAGTCAGGCCCAACTATACCCATCCTATTGGTTTTATCCATCTTTATTCCTCTATTTAGTTTGATAGATTCACCTAAGTACCTGAAATTTTCATACCAAGCTACCGATTTATTTTCAATTTTTATATGATTTCTCTTTATGTTCTTTGAACAATTAAATTTATATTTCACGTATTCCATCTTAATTTTACTAATGTTCGACCCATTTATCTTTATGCTTCCCTTCATAATTCTAATTTTACTTTTAAATAATTTTTGTTTAAAAAATGAGCATATTGATATTTGTAAATAGTACACTATGATAAAATAATTTTTTTAAGTGATTCATTATTAAGATCCTAAATTTTTTTCCGATAAAATAAATTATTAAGTGATTCTTAAAAATGTTTGAATATTAAAAAAATCACACAAACACCCCAAGAACTATATCAATCACACTAAGGACTCTTCATTTAATTGCATAAACATTTGTAAACATTCCTTCAAATTCACAAAAAACTCCAAAATGGGAATTATCTTAGAAAACTTGAATTTCATGAATTTTTTGATAAAAATCTTGAAAAATCATACAAACAACCTAAATTGTATCAATCACATTAAGGCATCTCCATCCGATTTCATAATCATGCAATATTGTTTCACTAATTTTTTTACAAAACATCCCAAAATTGAAATTATTTTAGAGCAAAAATTCAAAAAAAAAATGATAAAAATAACAAAAAATGGAAGATTCTAAAAAAGGGTTGAAATAGATGAATACCTATCACACTTGAAGAACTTGCTTTTAAACTTAAAATCATATCCAACGCATGATTCCAACTGAAAAACAATTGAAATGACAATTTTTTTAGAAAAAAATAAAGTAAAATTGAATAGGATATATCGGCTGATATGGACATGTACAATAAAACAGCTTAATGGCCTATATCGACTGATATGTATATATCACACACCCGATACTATACATATTGTTAAATACTTTCAATGTAAGGGGTAGAGATGCATTACATTCACTTCCATTGGTCTCTTTTCATTAAGGCTGCAACTCGGGTCGGGTTTTGACCAGACCCGGCCTGAGAAATCATGCAGCTCGAGTTAAGAATTTTAGGTCAGTGGGTCGGGTCGAATTGAGAAGACAAAAACTCGCATAAAATCTGGGTTGGGTCAGGTTGAGGATTTTACAAGCTAACTCAACCCGACCTAACCTGACCCGTTCCTGCTAAAATGGGTTCAAAATGCTGATCGGATCAGAATTCGAATTGATTTATGTTAGAATTTGGGTCGGGTCGAGAATTTCGAGTTAAGAAATAGGATCGGGTCAAGTATCTTGAAATCTGACCCGACCCAAGTTGCAGCCCTACTTTCATGCTATCCTCCCCAAGCAAGAACACTTTCTATCTCCATTGATTTTGATTGGCCATTGATGAGATGAACCTTGAATTTCTTTCCTGAGATCATTGTTCTCAATTTATATATTTGATGGCCCATCCAAACAACAAGCTTGAAATGTGATTTTTGAGTGTAGAGAACTTTCCATAATCCACTACAATTTATTATTGATTTCACTATATCCAATATGAAAATCTTCTTAGAAAAACCACCCAAACAACACTCTGGTGGTCTTACCATCTTCACTTTTCAGTAGTGGATAATGTTTACAGTCCACTTATACATTTATGATTTATTTGACATTGTGATTGTATACAAAGAAAATAATACTGTTCTTTTAGGATATAGCAATCCATGATTTCCATTAAAAAAAAAAAACCTAACAAGGTGGGGATAGAGTCCAAGTGCACCCCACTTAAACTTGCTATGGCTGTGTGGGGCGGCTGCACAATCTTCTATTTTTATCAGATTATACCTATGTCTCTTAGCATTAATCAACTTAAAATACTATTAATCCGCAGCTCAACATTTTTTAAGATGGAGAAAAAACTATAATAATTGATTTTTAACCCTAAGATCAAAGTATGGTTAGTGAACCTAATTACCTCTTTCAAAAAAAGGATTTAGTATTGCTTTAGTCACAGCATTTTTCTATTTTTAACACGTGTCTTTTAAATGGATCTCACAAATCATATCATTTGAATCACATACATTAAATCTTATTCATCTGAAAAAATTATTTTTGAAACTTAAAAAATGAAGATTTAAGTCTTGGCACAATTTTAAAGTCTTTTAAATTAAAAAAAAAAAACCTATTTTTGAAGCTCAGTCATTTATTTTTGTAACTTTATATATAAAAAATCTAATATTTTTAAAAGAAAATCTTTTCATAATTATATAAATCTGATAAAAATATTTAAATGATATGACATGATATTCGAAACAAAATACACATTCATATTTTGAAAGAAGGGCGGGACCTAATACTGTGTGTCATATTTCAGCACTAGTGTTTAGATAAGAGGGGTCCAACATATCCATTATAGAAGTGGCTGTTGTCAGCTTCATTTTGCCGTAGCTTACAAGCGATGTATTACTTTTCAAGTACGACACTACGACATGCATCATAATAGTAAATTTCACATTAGTGCAGAAATTTAAGTATTTACAAAAATATTTTTATTAATTTTTATAGTTACATAATTTAATGCAGAAGTTATAGACAACTTTCTATACTTTAAAAACGAGACTCTCGAGGTATCATTTTCATTCTTCTGTTAAGTAAGGAAAAAATATAGATGTAAAGTAATCACAGTTTTTTAATATTCACTTAATCTCGTTAGGTATAAATGTTTTTCTTCTAAGAATCAAGACTAAAAAAACAACAAAAATAAAATCCAAAAGTCTTATATAAACATTGCAAATCACTAACTTGCAACTTATAAATTCCTTTATAAACAGATGTTTACAATCATGTGATTCTTGTCTGCAATATTCCAATCTTTTAAAACAAAATACAAAACAAAAGGAAATTGTCACCATTGATTGTATAATTAGAGACATTAATTAATGATTTATTGATTAATTAAATAATGTAGTTCTCATCCAATCGATCTTGTATATCTATTAGTAAAGAATTCCAATGGCATCTTCTTTTAGAGTGGATGGTGGGCGTCGGCCAGCATGCGTGTTGCAGATGTTGATATGAAGTTTGGTGGGTGAAGTTCAAACCCTAATGGCAAATAGGGTAATTTTCTTAGTGGAAATGGGTATCTTTCTTCTCTCTTTCTTCTTCTTTAAATAGAGGAGAAGTAGTCTGTAATCAACAAAGCAAGCAGTGAACCTTCTCTTGAATCTTTTGTTACCACACTTACTACTGAAGATGGCTAATGTTAGGGAGAAGGGTCCAGCCCTTACCCTCTTCTGGCCAGTGCTCTTCTTGCTCTTGCTCCTTCGATTTGGTAACCTTCTTTATATCAGCTCAGCCCTTGGGGGCCTGCCTAACATATGTGGCCGCAATATGGTACATGGGTCATGGGAGAGTGGACTGCCCATTTTGAATTTATGGGGATAATATTGAGATTCATCGATGACTTTAGATAAAGAGTGATTTTCTGCGTTCCATCAACTTTTAAGTTGGCTATCATTTATTTTTTTACATTGTTAGGGATCTAATCAATATGTCAAAAGTTTCAGAGTTGATGGAACATGTGAAATCAGATCTTTTTAAATTTATCTCATGTTAGGTTGGCTTACATTATATGTTAAGCTCCACCAAATGTGTGGCAACTCATCGATGAATCTCTAATAGATGTGGCCAATATTCACCATTTCTTGGATTCAATATCAAATTTAGAATATCTTTTGCATGCAAAGTAAAGAAATCCAACTGACCCAACAATTGAAAGGAGCCACACTACCGTACGATGGGGTGTTTTAGCATTTTAAATCTAAACCATGTTCCTGACTCTGGGTGTAAAGTCGGTCCAGTTATTCTGTTGTGTACCTTCAGTTAGTCCATTGGTAAATGTCACCAACTCTTTTTCTTGGTCTTTCTTTGTAAACTGTAGCACGTCTCGAATGGACCGACCTAATTTTTTAAAGTGAACACATTCTCCATGGATGTCACCCACTCTAGTTCTTTTAAAGTATTCTGAAAAATATCGGTTGATATATATTGTATCAATTTATATATATTGTGTTTGACTAATGATGTATTTACATATTGCTACAACTATACAGGGGCCATATCGGTCACATTATTGGCCAATGTTTATTTTATTATCTTTTTTTAAAACAGTTTTGACATTTTTTTTAATTTTTTTTTTGAATCTTTCGTTTTGTGTGATTTTAAAAGGTTTAAAAGAAATTTATTCAAGTTTGAATGGTATTTGTCAATTCCAAATATTTTTTTCCTAAAATATGACTATTTTGAGTTACTTTTATCAATTTTTTTTAATTTTAGCTATAAAATAATCTCAAATTTTATTCAATCTTATTGAAGGATATGGACTTATTTAATTAGATCATTTAATTTTGAAGGGCCCAAGAAAGGCGAAATATTAAGAAGAAAGCATGTTGGTGGTATCTTTCAATGGCTTTCAAAAGGGTGTAGATCTTAAAAAAAAATTGAGAAAATGAGGTTGGAATAAGGGTTAATTTTTTGGGTGTGAGTTATTATGGGTTTTTCTCTTTTAAGAAAATAGTATCCAATAGGAAGTTGTATATTATGGTCTTTTTTTTTCTATCTTGAACTCTTTTTCTATTTATTTTAACAAAATTTCGTCATTCTTCAAAAAATTAGTGGTTTCTTATGAAAATAATTTAATAAAATAATATTTAGTACTTATGGAATTCAATAGGGATATATCAGTGTCATTCACATAGTTTATAGGATGTCTATGTGATTTTTCTAAGATTTTTCTAAAAATTTGATAAAAGTCGGATTTTCTCAGATAAAAGTAACTTTTTGATCGTGGAAAAATAACTGAAATGATATAAAAATGAATCTACAATTAAATGAAAACCTCTTAATATGATTGATATAGTTTGAATGGTGTTCGTGTAATTTTTCTAATATTTCAAATATTTTTATGAAGCTCAAGAATTCTTACAGTAAAAAATTTATGAATTGTAATAGATGATACATGTCATTAGAGGATACTTGTCAATTTAATATTAGGTGTTTCCTCGTGTTCTTTATCTACTTTATAAAAAAATTAGATATTTTCCAAAGTTTTAAGACATTTTTCAAATTTTAGGACATTCTTTATTCGTATGGAAATTTCTACTTTCAAGGGTCTAAATCTCCATCAAAATTATGTGTTATTTTTTTTTTAAAAAAAAAGTCACCCTGTATTTTGCATTTTTTTCTATTTTTATTTATTTTTCTGTATTTTTTTCAAAAAAAAAAATGGATAGAGGAGCGTATCGGTGATTTGTCACCGATGTGTACCCCCGCTCATCATTTTAAACCCCTGGGTATCCTCAATGGGCAATTACCCTCTTGTTTTTTTAGTTTAGCTTTTTCATAAATGGATAATTTTCTTTTTTCATTTTTATTATTAAAAATAAAGAGGACAGAAAATGAGACATTTCTCTCTTCTTTTACAGAGTAAAAGTTCTTTGTCAAGAACATTCGAAAAGAAATTTTTTCTTCTTCTTCCAAAGAATCTTTTTTTCCATGGGAGAGAGGAAAATTAATGAGGAAGATGAAAGCTTTCCTTATTTGTCAAGACAATCCATTGCTTGTTTTCAATAAAAATAATTTTTTTTATGAAAATAACAAAAATGTCAAGTTTTCACCACTTATTTGATAACATTTAATTTTTTAAAATGAAAAATACTTGTGATATTTAATGCTCATGCTGATGATTATACTGATAATAATGTTGTTTTTGTTGAAGGTTCAAGTGATCTGACCTTAAATTACTACGGGGAGAGTTGCCCAAGAGCTGAGGAGATCATCAAAGAGCAGGTTCAGAACCTGTATGAAAAGCATGGCAATACTGCTGTTTCTTGGGTCAGAAATCTATTTCATGACTGCATGGTCAAGGTCCTCTCTCGGTCTCTCTCTGTTAAGATTATTTACTTAATTAGCATTTACTAAATATCTATTTTTAAAATTTAGGACTTTCCCCTTTTTATTTGTATTTCTGTTTCTCTATATAATAAAATCTCAGGGTCTCTTATTTTACATAAACTCTCTCTATCTCTGTGTTGTGGGGTTTGGTTTCCCCATTTTCTTGGCTTAGTGTGTTGCAATTTTCAAAACATGGATTGAGTCTTAGTGGTGCTGCCCCTGCAGTCATGTGATGCATCAATTTTGCTGGAGAATGGCAATGGCATAGTCTCAGAGAAGGACTCAGATAGGAACTTTGGGATGAGAAATTTCAAGTACATCAACACCATCAAGAGTGCACTGGAAAGCGAGTGCCCCATGACAGTTTCCTGTGCTGATGTTGTTGCTCTTTCTGCTAAAGAAGGTGTCCTCATGGTAAGCTCTATCTATGTACATATGTTCCTCACCCTTAATCCGCAAACCCGTCGTAAATGAATGGGTTTGAACACATATACCAGCCTGACTTAGCTAAACTCTCTAGCTCGTTTGGCTAAACAGATGAGCTTGGGCTCTTACAAGTGTTAGATTGTATTCTTTGATTTGTATAAGGGCATATTAGTCATTATACATAGCGGTAATTTAGTCTTTTTTTTAATTAGAGTTTTTGTATATATTCTTGTATTCTTTCGCAAATCAATCAGGATTAAGAAATTCTTTCAACAAGTAGCCCACAAGAGTAGTAAATGGTTTGAAACTGAGTAAAGATCTCTACATTGCAGCTTGGAGGACCATCCATAGGCATTAGAACAGGGAGGAGAGACAGCAAGGAAAGCTATGCTGCAGTGGTCCAAGACTTCATTCCCCTGCACAATTCTTCAATGTCTACAGTTCTCTCCAGTTTCCAGTCCATCGGAATCGACGCAGAAGGGACTGTTGCTCTCTTGGGTGTGTATTATTCTACTCTAGATCCAACCTAATGATCCAAACTGGCTTTCATCTTGTTCCACTTCACCAGTTCACCTTGCTGAACCTTGGTCCAATCCAGACCCTCCATGTGGTAAGTTTGATCATTCTTAAGAATTCCCCATGCCAAACCAACCCAGATGGGGCTGCCCAATCTGTGTGGCATTTGAACATACCACCTACTATGAAGAACGTTGACGGTCCAAATTCATCGAGTCCACAATGTTAAATCAGGGATTGTTAAATGAGATCAATTTCTTCATCCAAGGTCGTTCAGGCTCACCAAATGGACTGTCTGGATTCACTCACTATACATGGATACATGTTCTGTCATTGATTTACTAAGACCTGGCCAAAATTGCCCCTATCCGATTAACTGACCCGATCCGAACCGACCCATTTTGATAAGTGGTCTGACTCTAACCAAACCCATTTACAAATGGGTAGACCCAACTGACCTGATTATTGCTAAAACATACAACCAGAGGAGGTCTACACTCATTTAAAGGATGGTCTTAGTACGTGCCTCTCGTAAAAAGTCTCCTTAACTAGGTATATGGGTAAACCCAAACCCAAATAGACCCGAACTGACCCAAACCCATCCATTGCCAAGTTTAGATTTACTGCATCAGGTCATGTGGCAACTCAAATGAGCTGGGCTTTCACTCTTTGAAACCAAGACAGCTATCAACCCGAATCATCTTATTGAGCCTTGAAACATTAAAGCCGAGCGCGGCCCGTATTTCAATCAGGCCCAAAAACAAGCCTGGTCCTGCCCATGGTCGTACGAATTTTGTCTAATAATTATGCAAAGTGAGCCTGGTTGCACTAGGCCCAATTTAGATAAAATGGTCCCCTTGATTGGTGATTGCTTAATGTTGTGTTCCCAATCCATTCAGGTGCTCACTCAGTGGGCCGTGTCCACTGTATCAATCTTGTGGGCAGACTCTACCCGGACCTTGATCCCACCATTGATCCAGACTATGGAGAGTACCTTAGAGGCCGCTGTCCATCACCGGAGCCAGACCCAAAGGCAGTTGAATATGCACGAAACGACAGAGACACACCGATGATCCTCGATAACATGTATTACAAGAACTTGTTGAAGCACAAAGGTCTCCTGCTAATTGATCAGGAGCTGACTTCTGATCCCTCTACTTCTCTTGTCGTGGAGATGATGGCCTCTAACAATTCCTACTTCCATGAAAGATTTTCGGCTGCCATGCTCTTGATGTCCGAGAACAACCCGCTTACCGGCGAGGATGGAGAAATTAGAAAGGACTGCCGCTTTGTTAACAAAGATTAACAATCTCTAGTAAGCTTTCTAGTTTGAAATCTCTCATCAAGGATTTCTCAATGTTGTACTTTCCATGTAAACTGTGGTCAATGTATTGATGTTCAATGTTGTAATCTGATAATTAATGCTTTCCCTAGAGGAAATTAAGATCAACAGAGATCTATGTTGGAAACAAGATAGGTGCAATTGTTCAAAATTCACAAATTATGATCCTAAATGCTACATTTAAATAGGGTGATTGCCAGTTCTCTGAAGAACTTGAGTTCTCGACCCGAATTTCTCCATACCCCACATTCCAAAATAGATAGGACACTGAATTTGCCCTTTTGTACATTGTCAACAACTAAATGGTGAAAAAGGTATAACATTGTCCATCGTTATAAAAAAACACCAATGTCTCATCAATTCCGCCAACATTAACACATCCATTTGCAACCTAGCATGGACCTTTACTTGGAACTATCAGCAATCAATCACCATGTTTGAACTCCAATGAAGTTGTCAACTTGATCAAGTTTTGAATTTATTCTGGGCTTAAGAAGTAGAGACTGATCTAAAACCAAGTCACTTCTGGACTTACATTTTAAAATTGCTTGACTTAACCCAAAAACTCGAATTTAGATTTAAGACTCGATTTAAGATCCGAAATTATGTCATATGCAAATATACTTTTATGTTATATATTTATCTTGAACTAATTATAATATCTTATCAAATTCTAATATAAATTCATTCAGATTGACCATTCTCCATTCACATCTCTAAAAAAAATATGGAATTACATAATATTTACATGTAAACAAGCTTCGTCATACCTAGCCCATTAGTAATATCAAGACAATAATAAGAAAGAACAAAAGAGAACGAAAGGTACTCACTTTGACTTTCATTTATCCTTTAGGACCTGAACATAATTTACATAATTAAGACTTGTTGTATTCAATCCGAGTTCGAGCACTATAATTATAACACAGATTATAACTTAAATTGACTCAAAACCTGACTCTATAAATAAGTAAATTGCATTTGGTGGGTTATGTTGCTAATGACAAAAGATCTTTCAGATCTTCTGCCACATAGGTGTGATTTTTTTTATGACGAAGGTGTTGAGCCTCTCAGAGCACTCAACTAATATTTAGACATGTACAAGTTTTCATATCCAAACAAATGCTACAGAGAGTGACTCTTTATGATGAAATTGGAATTGAACTCAAAATCCCACATATTCCCATTTACAACAATTCATTTTCAAGACAATCTTCTCTCTTCTTTTTATCCATTTGAACGGTTGTACCATTCAAATCAACATGTATTATTCACTAGCCCTATTTTCTCCTCAACTTGAACCCACTTCTATTCAAAACAACCACAACAAATTTAAAGTTAAAAACAGTAAACATGGCATTCAATTTTTGAACAAAAGCAGCGATCTAAACCAATACCTCTTCTCCACCAACAAAAACAACCAGAGCAGAGAGCTGGAAGACCATGCCTTCTCTTTACTCCACTCTTGCACCTCCTTCCACCAACTCACCCAAATCCATGCCCACATCATTCGAACCTGCATCCACCACAACAACTTCGTCATCGCCAAGCTCGTCTCCCTCTCTTTTACTCTCGCCTCTCACGACCCCTCGTATGCCCTCCATGTGTTTGATCAAATGCCGCAGCCAAACACCTTCCTTTGGAACACCCTCATCCAGGGTCTCGTCCGCTTCCATGCCCACCACGATGCCTTGCTCTTCTACGTCCGAATGCTCACCCACGGCTTCGCCCCCAACAACTTCACCTTCCCCTTCGCCATCAAGGCCTGCTCCAAGCTTCTCGCTGCCCGAGAAGGTAAAACTCTCCACGGACAGGTTTTAAAATTGGGTTTTAGCTCAGATATCTATGTTCAGACGTCGTTGCTGGATTTTTATGGGTCTTGTTGTGAGATCGCGGCTGCACGTCAAGTGTTTGATAGAATGTCTGAAAGAGATGTTGTGAGTTGGAATGCGATTGTTGCAAGTTATGTTCGGTGTGGGCTGGTGGAGCTTGCTCAGGAATTGTTCGATGAAATGCCTGTCAGGAATGTTTCGTCTTGGACTGTGATGATGAGCGGGTTTGTTCAGCTTGGGAAATCTAGTGAGGCTCTGAGGTGGTTTCGCCAAATGCAAATTCATGGTGTGAAGCCTGATAAGATGGCAATCGTTACAGTTCTCTCTGCAGTTGCGGATTTGGGGACATTGTATATGGGGAAATGGATCCACGATTATGTGGAAAAGAACGGAATTAACATTGATGCTTTCATCGGCACTGCACTCATTGATATGTATGCGAAATGTGGAAGCATACAAGATGCTAAAGTAGTGTTTGATGATATTGATTCAAAGACTATCTCTTGTTACAATGCAATGATCATGGCTTTTGCGATTCATGGTTTGGGTGAGGAAGCAATCGAGTTGTTTGAAGATGCCGAGAGAGCAGGAGTTGGCATCGATGATGTTACTATGCTTGCAATTTTGAGTGCCTGTAGGCATTCCGGCTTAGTCAATGAGGGTTTTTGGTATTTCAACTCAATGAAAGAAAAATACCGGATTGAGGCAAAGATTGAGCACTATGGATGCATGATCGATCTTTTAGGAAGGGCAGGGCGGTTTGATGAGGCAATGGAGATGGTTGAATCCATTGACGTGAATTATGATATGCTGGGGACACTCTCTTATGCCTGTCGAATACATGGCAATGTCGAGCTTGGGGAGGAGCTGGCAAGGAGAATGTCGGAGTTGGATCCATCGAACAGTGGGTTATTGGTATTGAAATCTAATTTGTATGCCATGGATGGGAGATGGGAAGAGGTTGCCGCAATGAGAAGATTGATGAGGAATAGAGGAATTGAAAAGAAACCGGGGTGCAGTTGGATCGAGGTGAGCAATGTGGTTCATGAATTTGTTGCAGGGGATCATTCACACCCTTGCTCAAAAGAGATATATTCAAAATTGGAAGAACTGTGTCAGCAAATGACGTTGTTATAATGATTTTTTTTTTTAAAATTAGTAAATTACCACAATGTTTCTTTTTTTAATTTACGTGTGGGAAACTATGGGATACCCTAAAATCTCCATGAGTGAATCCACTAGACCATGAGGGTTCGAACCTGCAATCTCTAGTTTCCTGAGGTGGGAGACAACCAATTGAGATGTACTCTTGTGGTAATTAGCACAATGTTAGTAACTTGAATGAGTGTCACATGTATATCTTCTAGATCCATCAAGCCAGTTTTACACGTTAATAAACTAAAAAGGAAAAGATACTAAATGTATCTTCACTATTTTGGTTTTGATGAGTTAAGGATGATGATGTGGAAGTTTATCTTCTCTTATTATCTTGTCACTCCTCTTCTCCTCTTGTTAATTGACCCTTAAAGTGAGCTGTTGAGGTCTAAGACCGGACAAATCAGACCCTAATCCATATACCTATCGTATGGGCTCTTTATTGTACAATTTTAGGTCAATTTAGACCTTTAGAAAGGTCCATCTTTCCATCATCAAATTTGTCATGAGATTCAAGGGCTAATTCTAGAATTTCATCAAAATAATCATCATTTTGTTCCATTAGACCTAAGATGTCCTCATCAAAATAGTATTTAAAGAAATCAAATTTGATTGATAGGAATAGTGACTCTAATAATAGAAAATTCTCTAAATAGGATTAGTACAAGTTTGGTTTCTTTATGAAAAGAAATGGGTAAATAAAAAAGAGGAAGCATGATTTAGAGAAAAAAAAATTGGAATAGAATATTCTAATTGATGGCCGTGTGTCGGAAGAAGAATAACATATTTTTTTTTTTTGTAATAAGAGGTATCTCGTTGATATTTTATCCAACAAGATTAATCCCTCCGTGCCCACACTATCTAGTCCACGCCGTCTAGTCTACACATTCAGTCTGGATAAGTCGAGGGCAAAAAACATGACTTCTTTATGAACTTAGAGATAGAGAACTTTGAGCCATATCAACATTTTCAAAAGGAAAAAAAAACTATGGACATTTTATCAAATTTTAACTTACTATAGTAAAAATAATATAAAATACATTTGCATAATATAAAATCCATTGTCACAAATCTCCTACCACTTATAGATCCAAATACCCATGCTCTTTTTGAGTAGGAGAATAACCAACATGCATTTATAGAATTTGGAGATGACTTATGATGGCTGACGCCAATTATAAATAATAATAAAATACATCTAAGGATTCGTAATGAAATTGAAGAAATTTAAAAATGGGAAAAAGAAGAATCAATAATAGACTTGTTTTCTAAAAGAAGAGCCCGACAAAACCATTTATTAAGGGAAATGATCTCTGCACCCCTTACTTTTACCATTCGTGCACTCTTGTAAATATGTTTTCAATTTTACCCTTCATCTTTTGTCCTTCATTTTTATTTCCGTAACAAACGAGTGAAGACGATCTCTGGGCAACAGATCTGGAATCAGTCCAATGGAGAACAAGAGATAGACATGTGCTAGAGATGGCGAGATCTGTGCAGGGTGAGGAGATCATGAAGGGGACGATGATAACCAATCGGGTTTTCAGAGGTCGATTTGCAGAGGTTGCAACGAAGGCTTGTGCAAAAAAAAAAAAGTGTTGTGTATCTCAGAAGCAGTGAAGAAGAAAACGACAGTGGGAGAGCTGGTAGAAGAGTAGAAGCAGGTCTCAAATCTGATTGGCAGGGACGAGTATTGTTTGAGAAGAAAGCCGGAGATGGAAAATGGAAAAGGCACAAAGAAGAGGTCTGCAGATCCAAGCTGGTGGGCAAGAGGGTAGATGTTTGCTAATGCAGAAACTAGATGGTTAACGAAGGTGCAATTGGCGATGGGCAAGAAACAGATCAGAGATCCATGGGGCAAAAAAAAAAAAAACACTGATGAAGAACGCTGCAACAATCTTGAGTTTGCTGTGTGCAGAATCGAAGACAAGGAAGTACGAAGGTTGGAGAAGACGGCATACCCATGGCACTGCTAGAGCAAAGATAGGGTGTAGGGACTGAGAACGGGCAGATCTGAGGGCAGCACAGACACTCTCGTCTTCTGTAGAGCCCAAATTATCGATTCAAAGAAATCCAGCCCTTCAAATACTCACCAATATCCCCATCTTGACAGAGAGAAGTAGAATGTCAAACATTCTACAAAATCCATGCCTTGAAATCAAATTCAAGATTTGAATAGAAGAGGTTAGGACCCAAATAAGGAGACAAGAACATTTTCAGAACCCCCTTTAAAGAAATTTTTTTGAAAAACAATCGAATGGAGAAATGTGTATGCAACAAGAGATCACATTCTAAAAAATATGTCGAAATTTGAGAGAATGAATTGGCCATTGCGAGAGAAGGAGAGAGAATGTGAGAGATGAAGGACCCCAATGCTGCTCCAAGAGGAAAATCGGGAAGACGCAAAGTTGTTAGAAATAAAGATGGATGCGCACAGGAAGGAGGAAGATGCCAACGCTTAGAGAAACAATCGGGACACGCACGCGAAATAGGTTTTTCTCCTTTGAAATAAAAAGCGTATGGAATGGAAGAAGAAGAGGGTTTGCTGCTTCTGCGTGAGAACGAGAGGAAAGAGAGATGTTGCTGCGTGGAAGGAGGGATTTCTACCGCTTCTTTGAGGAAGAGGAAGACACTCATTCTGCGGGAAAGTGGTGGAAAATTCGGAAAAAAAATGATGGAAAATGAGAAAAGGTGAGGGGCAAAATTGGAAACATATTTACAAGGGGTGCACCATCAGTAAAACTGGGGGTGCACAAATCACTTCCATTTATTAAATAACGAAGTGTTAATAAAGGATCTGACTAATAAAAATGGATACATTCATTTGTTAGAGTAGTGCACAAGTAACTTTGATCAAATGATATTGGGGAGTAGGAACACAAGATATTCAATAATCGATGTCCTGTTCTTGGATATACTATCTAAAAAATTAGACTAAGTATTCTGACTAAGTATTCTCCATCGTTATTATTATGAAAAGTCGTAATATATACATTGAATTAAGTGGTAACTCATTTGTGAAATTACTTAAAGGGAGCACTTACACACACCCAGTTTTTCTGCCTCTACACACCCGTTTTTGAAATTTCATGGCAAATTACCATTTTACCCCCATATTTTCCAATCATTCGAATGAATGTCCAGTTCATTTTGGCATTCATTCGAATGAATGCCCAGTTATATTGGTATTCATTCGAATGAATGGGCTGAACAGTACTGTTCAGCCCCATTCATTCGAATGAATATGTTTATCAAATGAATGTATATTCATTCATTCAAATGAATGTTCATTCGAATGATTTCATTCAGTGCTTCATTCATTCGAATGTTTAGGCTTCATTCATTAGCAGGAACAGTAACCTTATTTTAAATATTTATTTTTAAAACTTTAAACTTATTTTTTGAGTACTGTGTATTTCCAAAATTTCTCAAATTAAATATCTAAACTAATTATAATAACCTGATAAAAATACCTTAAGACTTCAAAGTCTTTTGACACTCCTAAATATTTAAAACAAAGTATTTTACAAATAAGGGTATTCCTAGGCTGTGTCGAAAACAAATTTAAGAGTGTCAAAAGACCTTTAAGTTTTAAAGCATTTTTATCAGATTATTATAATTAGTCCGGATATTCAATTTGAAAATTTTTAGAAATATACAATGCTTAAAAAATAAGGGTCTATGTTTTAAACATAGACAGTTATTTTTAAGCACTGTGTATTTCCAAAAAAATTTAAATTGAATATTTAAACTAATTAAAATAACTTGATAAAAATACTTTAAGACTTCAAGGTCTTTTGACACTCCTAAATATTTAAAACATAGTATTTTACAAATAAGAGTATCTCTAAGCTGTGTCGAAAACACATTTAGGAGTGTCAAAAGACCTTAAAGTCTTAAAGTATTTTTATCAGATTATCGTAATTAGTCCGGATATTCAATTTGAGAAATTTTGAAAATACACAGTACTTAAAAATAACTGTCTATATTTTAAAACATAGACCCTTATTTTTTAAGCACTGTGTATTTTTAAAATTTCTCAAATTGAATATCCGGACTAATTACGATAATCTGATAAAAATACTTTAAGACTTTAAGGTCTTTTGACACTCCTAAATTTGTTTTCGACATAGCTTAGGGATACCCTTATCTATAAAATACTGTGTTTTAAATATTTAGGAGTGTCAAAAGACCTTGAAGTTTTAAAGTATTTTTATCAGATTATTTTAATTAGTTTAGATATTAAATTTGAATTTTTTTAGAAATATACAGTGGTTAAAAAATAAGTTTAAAATTTATAAGTCTGTAAGTCATGAATCATTCGAATGATTGAATCAGCACGTTGATTCATGTTCATTTGAATGAACGAATGAACGGATCGTTCATCCATTTATTCGAATGAATGGTCGATTCATTCGAATGAATGGGGCTGAGTAGTATTCCGTGTTACTGTTCAGCCCATTTATTCGAATGAATTGAAATTACACATGGAAATTCATTCGAATGAATGCCAGAATGAACTGGGAGAGACAGAAAAATCAGATGTGCGCAAGTGCTCCCTTACTTAAAATGAGTAAGGATCTTATTTTTAGTTATTATGAGGTATACATGATGTAACATCACATAAGTAACACAATAACGAAAACCATTAGAAACCAAAGAGAATTCCACTTGTCAAATTTAACAGAGATAATAACGATTAATTATAAGAAAATTAATTTTTTTTTTTTTTTAGATGTATCATCCCATCGTTGACCGCTTTTCTTTTAAATGGATAAACTCAACTTAATTTAACTCATTTATTAACTGCTTTGTATTTATATAGTTAATAACAATTAAATATAAGGAAATTAATTTTTTTTTCCTACCGAATCATTTTGAAAAAGGTTTTCCATTTCACAATACACGTTGTGCTACAGTAATGAATTCGAAACATTAAAAAACAGGAATCCATAGGAATTTCGGAGAGCTCTCAAGAAGGCATGGAAGGAAGCAGCTCGAGAGGAGGACTGGAGTCAGAAGTCCTCGAGAAGGTCGGAGATGTCATCTCAGCCATCCAATCTGCAAAGCACGTTGATCAAGTCATCTGCGCCCTCCATTCCCTCGCCATTCTCCTCTTCCCCATCGACTCCTCCCTTCTTTCAGGTCTCTCTCTCTTCCTTTCTCCCTCACTTTCTCTCACAAACACAAACACACATACACATACACATACACACTCTGTTCGGAATGGATGGTGAAGGAAATTACTTTCTTAGAGAATAGCCATTTTTAACTGAAAATGGTATTCGGTTTAATAATTTCTGGTTAAAGGATGGTTATTTTCAAGGGAAGCACCTTTTTTTTTTTAATCATCATCCAAGTGGAGAGTCTTTACAGTTTCTTTTGCTTCAACTGACTATTGGGTGTGAATTGCAGGCAGCCTCAATCCCCGCTACCGTGATCAGGTCTGTACTCCTTTTGCTTCTTGCTCTGTGCAATTGGGTTTCTTTGTAATATGATTATATTTGTTCGATTAAGATTCCAACGAGAAAGAATAATAAAATAACAATTTTCTTTTATAAAAAATGGTCAAACTCCTTCTGTTTTTGGTTAAAGAAGTGGTTATTTTCCAAGAAACAAAGCCTTTATATTCCAATTAAGAGAAAGAAAGGAGTTGAACTTCTAAACTTATTTTCTTTTTGAAAATTAAGAAAGAAACTAACTATTTTTTATCCCAACATGGTTAAACCCATTTCTGTATTTTAGTTTAGAAGCGATTGCTTTCTGGAAAGTGCTTTCTATTCTTGGGTTTGTTTTGGTTCGTGATGTTTATTAGTTTTGGTAACAAGAACTGATTGGAAGGAGGGTGCATTTGGATGATGTTTCGCACATTGATACAAATGTTTGTAATGTATCACCACTTAGGCAATGAGTGTAGAATGTAGATGGAAGGTTATTTACTATTTTAATATAAACATTTTGAGTTCTTAGCAGTTTCATTGCATTGGCATATGTTGGGATCATTGTTCTGGAAATTGAATCCTATTGTAAAATTGTATTTTCTTGATTTATGAATCATATTGTAAAATTGTGTCTTTCAAAAGAAAAAAAGTACAAATAGATGAAAATAACTGAAAAAATATCTGAAAATTAGTATACGAGTATTTCTCTAATTTTCTTTCAATATCAAGTGAAGATGCACATGTTGCAATATACATTAAAGCAATATATAATTGCTTCATTGGTGTTCGCATTTCAAAGTTTCAACTTTTGGAATTCCTATACTAAAATACTCCAACAGTCCAACCAATGTTGTGAAGAAGACGGACAAGCAGAAAGGGCACCAAAAAATCTCAAGGCCGTAGGTCCCCAATAAGTCAAAAGAAAAAAAAATCTTCTAAACCAAAAATTTACTTCAAATACAAAATAGTGAAAAGAAATTCTATCATCCATAAGAATCATAAAATCTCTAAACTAATACAAATTGATCCTCATATGCTTGTACAAACCATTTAATATGAATTCTGTAAGAATCATGCTATATGAATTCGTGCAACTTATATGATACAAATTATGTACCATAACATCTTGACACCACTGTCATGATCATTTAAATTTTTTTTCTTTTCTTGTGAGCTAATTGGAAAACTCTTACAAAAAATGAATAATTTCTATTAAAAGGAATGACCCAATGTTGAAAACTGACTTTTTAGGCCTTACTTTTTGTGAATCCAAACTGTGCCCCTTTAATGGTAAGTTGTTGTATGACACTGTCCAATTGTGGACCGTACCATTTGTCATTGGGTGGATGAGATGGGAGAAGGGGTGGTACCTAGATGGTAAGGTAAGCAATCCAAGCTAGGGTTGCCCTAACTCAGGCTTCACTTAAATGTCTGTCATACCAAGCTAAGCTTGTAATACCCTGCCCAGAGGGGGTCTATAATGTGGAGTGTGTCTATGGAGAAAAAGTCCCACATTACTAGTTGCATTGGAAATTCCCTGGTAAAGCCGGGGACAGTTTTGGTTTTAAGGGGGGGTAGATTGTAATACCCCGTCCCAGGGGGGTGTATAATATGGAACGTGTCTATGGAGAAAAAAGTCCCACATTGCTAGTTGCATTGGAAATTCCCTGGTATATAAGTTGTAGCCTTCCTCCTTCTAGCATAAGGCCTTTTGAGAGTAACAGTGGGTTGGCTTGCCAAAGCAAAGTCATGCGGACCTCTGTGTGTGGGCCCAAAACGGACAATATTGTGCTAGCGGGACCGAGATCTCGTCGATATCGGCTGAGATTTGACAAAAAAGAAAGAGAGAGAGAAATATCGGCCGATATTCGTGGGACTGAGATCTCGGCCGAGACGCCGAGATCTCGGGCTGGCGTTTTTTTTACCCCTGGTATATATACATGCTTCATGAATATATATACACGTACTAAGCCCAACAATATTGGGCTCATCTTACTTCATTCTTATGGAAATGCATTCTTTCTGTGTGTGTGTGTTATTTTTAGAATATCACAATGATATTGGGTTTATCATACTCAAACCTTTCTTATGGAAATGTCCCAATACTGTAAATTGTTGCCAACAATGGGAATACTAGCTTTAATATTATGTTTTGTTACAAGATATGATGTTTCAGAAAAAAAAAGGTATCTAGAAGACAAATGGATCTAGTAAGAATAATCCAAGAGCTATAAGTGGAAGGTACTAGGACAAATAGGAGGTCTTTAAGGACTTGGATTGATGGAGAAAGGGAAGATATGATAGATAGAGGAGTGACAAAATAGTTTTTATAGGTAAGAGTGGAAATACCAAATTTGGAAAACTGACCCCAGATAAATGTATGTATGTATTTATTGAAATCTTGGTGTGACTCAGATCCAAACCATTTGTGGTTTCAATAATGAGCACTTGCAAATTATGTTACAAGCTAGCAATAAAATTTTTAAAAGAAAAATGCTTTTTAGTGTTTCTTACAATGAAATATTTTAATGATTGTTAATTGTGTAAGTATTTGATTGGTGGTTGTATAATGCTTTTAGGTCCTCAATGCCAAGGTTCCCAGCGATGCTGCTAGGGATGATTGGAGGCATAATTTCTATCAAGGATCTGCATTTCCAACACTTGCAAGGATTTTAGTATTTAGTAAGTAACTATATTTTATGTCTCCTTTTTTCTCTATGGCTAATACTTCTCTCTATCAATGCTCGGATGTTCCCCTAAATCTTGCTCTATGTTTTTGGCACTATATATAAATTATTTGCTCAGGCAGTTGTAAAGAAATAGTTGGGCTAATTATTTGTTGCTAAGTTTTATGACCATGAGGGGAGGAAGTGGAATATAAACACAAAAATTTGTTTGGGAATGATGTGGCGAAGATTGCTCTACTAGTTCTTGCAAAAGCCAGAAGTTTATAATTTAGTATCTAGACTTAATCTACAATGTGGTTTTTGCCTAAGCTAGGGCTAAGAAAGTGAACAACTTGTCTAGAACTAAATCGGTTAGCTGGAGTTGGTTCCACTCTGATGGAGAAAGAAATGAAGTACTCTAGAACACCCTGGCCAATGAGTTTATGGTTCATCACAAATTTGGTGGCATGGAATATGGATGCTGTCAAAAGATGACCACTGCGTAACCTAAGACAGTCTGAGAAGGATGTATATTCTTGAGGTGTGACTATGATAAATCGTAGTTGATCTACTCTAGATGTGCTACCATCATAGAGTTAGTGATGCATCGATCAATTGTCTAAGATCTACCCCACCATTGGATAGGGGGCAGCAAAAAATCTTGGTTCTGCCTGTCTGCAATTAGAGATGGTTGTAAGCGTAAGAATATTAATAGGTATCTATACCATTTCTTGGGTTTCGGGTATGATATTATTTGAGCTATTGCTTTGGTCTAGATCATTATCAATGTTCCAAATACTACTTAGTAGTGTTTTCATGATGGGGTAGGAAAATCGAAGAAGGGCTAAAATCGTGCGATTCTGGAAGTGACTCGCAAATCGTATGAGTCACTCCCATGAATCGCAGAATCGTTCGTGATGGAAATTGAAGATGGAAACGAGAGAGAGTCTACCTGGTTTTTCTTCCTTTCTCTTTCTTCTTTATTTCTTTCCTTCATCTTTTCTCTGTTTTTCTTTTGTTCTTCCACTGCAAAAGGTGTCGTTTGTGTTTGTCACTAGTTCAAGTTGTGCTTTAGTCATTTAGGGTTTTATCTTCTTCAGTACACACGTGAGAGCAACTTTTTAGTTTCCGTGAGGAGCATGCTTTTAGTTGTAACTTTCAATAGTCTTTGGCATGAGGATCAGGGCCGGCTGAAGCATAAGGCAACTAAAGCCATTTCGGAAGGCCCCACATCCCTTTCTTCCTCGCACGTTTGGACGGTGCTCCGACGTTTCTCTCAATCTCTCTCTGCAATTAGCAAAGAAAGATGTTTCCTTTTGTTGCTCGAGAATCAACAGCAGTACCCCACTGCCCATCACTTGCACAGGCCATCCATAGTCTCCATCTTCCATTGTGTGTCTGATTGAGAACCATTGCCGTCATCTTCCAGCCAACCTAGGGTCGCCCCTTCCATCCCACCTAAACCTCGACTGCCCAGACCTGCAACTTATTTAGACTCCATCTGAAATTAACCCAAAACCCAGCTTCATCCACAATCGCCACCACCATCCTTCTCTAGACCCGTGTCGTCCTACATTGCTTAGGCCCCTTTGCCAAACCCATCTTTAGCTTCTCTACAACCAACCTTTTTATCTAGCAAGCCATACCCAACCCGTTTCTTTCATTTAGTTCCCCACCAACTTCCATCCATCGATGGACAAACCTAACCCTTTTGATGTAGGACAAGTGATAAGGTGACTCTAAATGCCTAAATTTGGTTTCCTAAAGATTAGGAGAGATGAAAATAATGCACCCTAAATCTAATATGGGCTGAAATTAAAATTCTAATTAAACTTACAATTCCAGAATATAAATTTACCACAAATAAATATGTAAATGGGGTTCAGGTAATATGGTTCATGGGTCAATAAATGGGTTGGTAAGTGAATGGTAGTTATTTGAAAGAAAATAAACAAAAGGATGCATTCATGGACTTAATGGAAGTAAGGGGAATGGCTGATACAGTCAAAAGGGTCCACTCGTTAGTGGGTTATTTGGGGAAAACCCAAACGCGTGGGTTATTTGGAATTAGGTGTAATGGCACGGTAAAGAGATGAAATGGCTAAAATGAAAGAGGGAATAGAGAGAAGGGCGGAAGAGAAGCGAGCAGCGGAAACAGGGAAGCATGTGGATTGCGGCAGCAAGATCTGGACAGGGAGGGAGGGGTTAAACTGATGGGAAGGGTTAGAAGAAGAGGCGGAAGCAAGGAAGAGACATGGGAGGGTCGTCAACAGCAAAGGACAACAAAAGGGATGGTGTCGGCTGTGGCTAAGAAAGAAGAAAACAAGGAGAAGAGAGAAGAAGAAGAAGATAGAAGATGGATTGTACCTAGAGATGAAAGGATGGTAGCCTCACGCTAGGCTTCACGCCAAAAGGGCCTCACACCAAAATCAATTACACCATTCATTGGTATTTGCAAAAATCTCAAACTTTTATTCATTCAATCCTTTCTTATTTACAAGAGAGAAAGGGGGCTTATATAGTGTTAACTTACCCCAAATAAGAAAACTCCTAAAAATAGCTTAAACAAAAATACATAATTATCCTTGTCTAAAAATAAACTAAAATAAAATCGCTAAAAATAAACTACGAAAATAGCAAGAAGTGATCAAGGTGTATGCTCCGCATCACCTTTGCTTTTCCACTTCCCTAAGATCACCAATCATTTTCGTTTTCTCTCTTCCTAAGACGACCAACCACCTCATAAGCTACCGTAGCCTAGACACCTACCCTCATTAGACCCTAGGTCCCCATTAACCTCTTCCACACTAACCTTACCAATTAACAACCACTGTTTACCCAGTCCACCCATTGCCTTATTGACCAATCCATCACCCGTTTGACCCATTTGGCCATAATTAGGCCTGTTTGACCCATTTGCCCAACCTTCAACCCATTTGACCATAGTTTGACCGAATCAACTTACGCATTCGATTGAGTCACCTGTCCAACTCATTCAATCTTGTTCGTACTTGGTCACCCACTCTAACTGATCCTTTGCTCTCAGTCTTCGTTGATCCCTACAGCAAGGGGCGTTCTCAGCTTACTTGGTATCAACCCCAAGAAGATCCCATTTAGAATTTTTGCCTTAGGCCTCAACTTGTGTCTAGACGGCCCTAATGAGGATTTTTATTATTTACATTGTTTTTATATTTTTTAAAATTTATTATCATTTTTGTTTTTATTTAAAAAACATCTCTTTTTTCAATCTTTTGTATCTATTTAAAAAAAAATTAAAAAAATCTATTTTTTTTTTTAAATTATTTGATGAATGCTAATAATATTTATTTAAATTCCTTTGATTTAAATGCTAATTTTGGGATGAATATGCTATATCCACACAAGTTAAATTTATAATTTAAAATTTTAAAATATGAAATTTATATTTATATTTTGAATGCCTTTTTGCTAACCATTTAAAAATATCTCA
Organism: Chimonanthus salicifolius; assembly: GCA_013350335.1. Classification (NCBI taxonomy): domain Eukaryota; kingdom Viridiplantae; phylum Streptophyta; class Magnoliopsida; order Laurales; family Calycanthaceae; genus Chimonanthus; species Chimonanthus salicifolius. The sequence goes on from CM023532.1 coordinate 11,834,209, forward strand.
ATTATTTTCTATCATCATATTATGATTCTAATATCAATACTTAATAGCCCTTCATATAATGCAAATTTATCAAATTTGGGCTCTCTTAAAATAGCTCTTTGTTTAATGCAAATTTATCAAATTATCATGTTTTAGATGACATTGATGACAATGATATTCTTTAGATGTTTTGGAAATTTGGATAATAAAATTTTATGATAATTTGGATTTTGGAATCTAAAAACTTGACTTCTTATGTATTATGAGGAATTGAACAAATGTCTTATTATTCTATGCCATTTTATATGTAATTATAGTATAAATAATAATTATAGAAAAAAACGTTATGAATCTTACGATTCTACGATTTACGATTCACACCCTTAGACCGATTTACGATACAATTCGAGCTTGACAACATTTGCATGGAATAGTGGAATACTATTACGGGGGTTATTCTGTGGTCTATATGGAAGGAAAAGAATCTTAGGATTTTCGAAAATAAAACCTCTTGAGGGAAATCAGATATTCCAATCGACTAAATGGAGGGTTTGTGCTTGGCTTGTAGCTCGCAAGGAGTGCGAAATGTTGGATTCCTATAGATCATGGGTGGGTTGTATGAGTGGCAAAATTAGAAAGGAAGAAATTATTGTTGCCTTGGTCCTCTCCCCCAAATGGTTTCTTTAAGTTCACTGTAGATGGGGGCGGCGAGAGGTAAGTCAGGATCTGCAAGGATTGGGAGAGGGAGAGGGGGAAAAAGAGGGTGGAGGGGGGGAGGGTCGGGTGGGATTTAGTTGGGGTTTTCTCCATAGTCTTCTGGCAGTTAGTAGGTGTTAGGGATTCAAATGAGGTAGAGATCTTAGGGATTAGGAAAGCCTTCTCTATGTGGGTGAATTACAGCTAGGGGAAGTTGATTATTGAGGGGGATTCGGCGAATACCATAAAAAGGCAAGGGACTATAAGCATCCTCCTTGGAAATTGGTCATTGTAGGTAGGGAGATCGGGGTATTGTGTTTGGGTAGAAGTTTTTTTTTTTTTTTTTGTACTTACTAGAAGAACAACAAACGGCATGCTGGACTTCTTGGCAAAACGCGGGGTGGAAAGAGGAACAAGATGGAACTTTTTCTCCATAACTTTTGATGAGGAATTTGTAAGTTGGTCGTTTTATGTTTCTTTATTCCTAGGGTTTTACCTTGTCCGAATAGGAATACGTGAGGGCTTTGTTGTGTAAACTATGTATGTATTACACCCATCTTTTTGTGCAAACTATCCAAGGACATCGAGAGAGGGGAACCATGCTTTTCTTTTTGAGGTTTGCTCCTCACTTAGTGCATCTCATGAGATTGATTGGAGATTCTTTGAATCTTCTTCGTGATTCTTTGTATTATTTTAGAAGTATCTTCCCTTGACACCTTGAAACTTGAAGAAACTTCCAATTTTCCCTCTTGAATGGATGTAGATCCATTGAGTTCTCCATCATAGGAAGGTTCGAAGATTCCCCATCCAGTCTTGCAATCACTACTCAATTGGAACAAGATTCTTCAGGTTCTCCATAAGCATTGCAAGTTAAAGCCCCCTCACACACAAAAACGGTTTTTTCATAGAGAAATAATGTTTCTTTTGATGATAATAATGTAAGGGTCAAAAGGGTGATGGCCTGGTCTTACATGGAGAATCTTTTGACCTGTTACTTGTTACATTTTGGACTCATAACTCAAAAGCATGATTCTTCAGCTATGCTTATGACTAAGTTAATTTAAAAAATGCCTGTGGGAGTTTACTCATTTTCATTTGTAGTTTAAGCCTGAGTAGAATGTTTTATGCAGTGATAGTTTTCATGTACATGGTTATTCAGTTGCTCATTCTGATTACTGCTGTATGAGCAGATATTGCTTCAAATTGGCTAGCTTGTTTCCCCTTCTCAGTGCGCACACATGTTTATGATTCTTTCTTCATCGATGGACCCTCAACTGAAACCGTTCAGGCTCTAGTTCCTGGTCTTCTGCACAATAGAAGTACCGAAGATGTTGATTTTGATTCTGTTTGCTCAAATGCTGAAAGGTATCTAGCTAATATTATCACCAAGTTAGTTGTTGAACTTTTATACTTATTGGAACTTTTTGATTTCATTGTTCTAGGGTACAAATATAGGAATGTGATCTGGAGCGAAGCTTTTGCATCATCATCATCAGCGCCTATCCCATCTATCTAGGATCATCTTTCTGTTTTCTTTATTTCAACTCTACTTATCACAAATCATTGCCTCAATCCACACCCTTGGATGCCATTCTCACCATTTCCAAGTCTTTATTGTAGTAATGGTGGCTATAACAAATCTTGTATGCATGCACAAGCCATCTTAAACGACATTTATTTATTTATTTTTGAAATGGTTACTTTATTAATAAAGAAAGAGCACTAGTGGTGCAAATACAAGGAAGAAACAAAGAGAAACCAAAACTACCAAACAACCTTGTAAACCCACAATACCCGGAACAGAAAAGATAAAGAAAAGAAAAACTTTAAGAGGTGATTATGACAAAAACAACACTCATTGATCTCTTCTATTGGAGCAATTCTAGGGTTTTTTTTTCATTTCCACTCCTACTACTATCCATTGTTGTTACTTGATACATTTGTACTTGGTGTGATATCACATGTACAATACATGTCATCTTGCTATTGTGTCATTGCTTAACATTCAGCTCTATATCACACTATCCTCTTATAAAAAATGTGCTTTAATTGCTGCAGTGACAATAGTTGTGTAACACCGCACCAGCTTTTATACCAGCTTGTCATGTTGTCTGGTTCTCCCAACTATCAATATTTATTACATTGTGTGACTAAGTCATTTTAAATTTTAATACTTCTCTCAATCCTACTATAACTATTTATTGTTTCTTTGTTCTACTAATTGTCAAATCATTTGCATATAAAGCTTGTTGTCAACAAGTATACCTCATTCTTTAGTTTATTTCTTATCTAATTTGCACCATATCATTGCAAATAACATACACCTTAGAACTTTGTCATAGATTTCTATTGTTGATTTGTCCATAACTAATGCAAGTAAGGTGTGAAAGCAGCACCTTTTTGCAACAAAATCCAACTCAGAACTTCATCGCATGTTATGTTTACACTTGTCACTGTTTGTACACGTCCTGCATACTCTCTCCACATCATCGAGATGCACTTCCTCTTCAACATTTGCCAAATTAATTGTCCTAGTGCCATATAATTGGCCTTCCATAGATCAATAAAAATCATATATAAAACTTCTCCTAATTAAACCTCTCCATGGCTTGTCCTGGGAAAAAAGACGTCCACTGCTGATGTGCATGACATAAAACCAAATCAGTTTTCTGAAATACTAGGTTCCTAGGTGTTTCTCTATTAGCTCCTGCCAAAGTTTTCTAGTATGAAATCTAAGTTCGATGGTCCAAATGTTTTTGCACTTCTGAAAATATTCTTGTTTCTTTAGAAGGGGACCACAATACTCTTTCTTTGTTCTTTAGGCATTCTTTTGCTCAAAATTTTGTGTAAAAGTGTGATTAACTAACCAAGATTGATTTAGATCATCAAGATCATTATCACTGTAGGCTACCATTTGGTCCTAGTGCTGTATTTATTTTTGTTTTGGAAAAAGCTACTGTTACTTTTGTTTAAATAATTTGTAAATTATCTCTTTATTTGCTTCTGATTTATCACCTCTTGAATATAATAGATGCTTAAAAATGCATTCCTCTTAATTTTACTTATAGAAAGTGTGCATTTCTGGATGTAAATGGCTCACCAATGATGTGCCTCCATCACTACCATGCTCAGATGCCTCTACTTGTGCTCCAATTATTGACTTAAAAAATACTGGGCTTGACCAAGATTGATTCAACTGTCTGTTTTTTGGATTTTGATAGATGGTGAGGATTACTTGGTCAAGCAGCCAGTTGAGAGCCTTTTGCACTTCCTATTAAATGGCCCATGTGCATCAAAGGTGGGACCCACTATATTTTATGCCAATTTAACATAAAGTACTCCCCCCCCACCCCCCTTTACTTCACTTGGAAAAAAAATTAGGTGGGCTCCATATGAGGGGTCTCATTTTAGATAAGTGTCAGCTGGCCAATCTTCAGCAAAACTAATATGTGTATTTGCACACACATGTTTGTGTTCATGTATGCGTGTGAATCCATGCACGCGCTCGTGTGCGCACATGTGCGTGTGTGCGCATGCATGTGCACGTCTGCATGTGTGTGTTTGTGGAGTGATAGAATCGTGAATATGTTATGAACCCTAATGGAGAAGTAGAAAAAATGCAAGAAAATAAAGAAAATTGGGAAAAACTAGGGGATAGAGGTTTCACTTCGAGGAGAAATCAAGTCTTCAAATGTTGGTTTCAATTCAAAGAGAAACTAATCTCCAAATCAAAGCTACATTTGGGTAAATTCTCTTTAATAATGTTTCAATTTTCAACTTAGCATATAAATAGGCTTGAGGTACAATCAAAATGGAAACTAACAACAACATGGAAGCAAATCCTCTTTAATAACAACCTACTAATTATTGACATTGACTAATTGACCTTTAAATGCTTTATTTATCTAGGGTGCTACCATTCCCACTCCAATGAAGACGAACTTTGTCCCCAAGGTTTAGAAAACTTTGTCAAGTGGCAACTTTTTGAGTTAAATTCTTCTGTCCATAATGAATGTGGATCCTCAATGATTCCAATGCAAATCCAACAGCTCAAAAGATGTTGATTGCTGGCATTGGGCATTAGAGTGAAAAATTGATGCCTTCTTGGTAGAAAGCAGTTATTCTTGACTGAAAAATTCATCGCTACATTTTCCAATGAAAAGCCAATGAAACGTGTTGATTTAGTGGAGAAGCTTGATATGTAAAGATTGTGCTTAATTAACTCTTCAATTTGATTTGTGAAATAATCAGTAAAATTCAATTCAGTTGAATAGATCTAAACTTTGGCACCTCAAGCACAATTATCATCACTTGTAATTTCTAACTTGTGAGTTTGCTTTGAGAAAATTGATGTTAGAACCACACCATCGCAAATAGTATTTTCTTCATTATCAATCGTGGATATGGGAGCTTTCATTGAGAAAACGTTGGTTGGAATATGGTTAATGTTCGATTTTATGGCTGCCATTGATGTTGGTATGTCCTTTAAGATGTTGGACATGTATCGAACACAATCACATCAAGTTTCACAATGCGTTCTTCCTAGATGCCATTGAGTTGGCAACAAAGTGGACGAGTGTGAGAATAGATGGGCTACAGGCAGACAAGTAGCGGATACTACATGGACAACAGATGGACGCTAGAGAGGTGTATGTGGATGGGTGAACAAACGGAGGGGCAGGTTGTGAAATGTGGATGGATGCAAACAATGGATGGTAGATGGTAGACAATAGAATTTGTTTTCTCTCTTTCCCAAGTGCTAAAAATGAGGTGATGATTGATATGATTGGTGGGAAAATTTTGCTTGGCAAATAATCTAGAATGTAGGGTGATTTTGTGTGGTGGGGGGGGAAGTCTCTTTACGGTTCTATTGATCGAAAGTGGGCCACTGGTGGATTAAAGAAAGTATTGAGATTTGATTGATTACATAGTTTACTCCAAGGAATGGCTCTACAACTAATCAATCATTGATCAGATAACATGGATCCAAATGTCATTTCAGCCCACTCATGATGGCCCGATGATCACAAAGATCAAGTCCATTTCCAAGATCCATGTGTTAGATCTTCTCACAACTTGCGGATAGATGATTGGATGCATGGTTTGAAAAATATAGGATTCAGTCCACTTTGATGGTCCGATGACCATAAGGTGAAGTCCATTTAGAAGATCCATGTGTTAGATTGTGATACCTCACTCCTTGGAAGGTGTTGTGTGTAGGGGCGTGTATGGGAGAGACATTCGCCAATATAGGGTGTTGGAAGTCCCATACCGCCCAAAGAGTGGAATATGCTATGGTACATAAGGTGGGATGCCTCCCCTTTCTAGCACAAAGCCTTTTGGGGCATGTGTATGGGCGCACACTTCGAAGCAAAATCGTGAGGGCCTGTTAAGGTCCAAAGCGAACAATATTGTACTGGCGGGGCGGAGTGTTACAAAATGGTATCAGAGTACGGTTCAACTCTCAAACCTAGTGGTGGGTGTGTTTGTATAGAGCCGGGGATGACTCTTATTTAAGGGGGGTGGATTGGGATCCCCCACACCTTGGAAGGTGTTGTGTGTGTAGGGTGTGTATGGGAGAGAAGTTCGCCTGTATAGGGTGTTGGAAGTCCCATACAACCCAAAGAGTGGAATGTACTATGGTATATAAGATGGGATGCCTCCCCCTTCTAGCACAAGATCCTTTGGGGTGTGTATGGGCGCACGCTCTGAAGCAAAGCCATGAGGGTTACCAGTGGGCGGAAATCCAACAAAACATTTTGGTCCTCGGTCATTGAAAAAGTGGAGGCTGGTCGGGTTGCCCTCATCAAATCGGTGTTGATCAATCTTCCAATTTACTATTTGTCTCTTTTCGAAATGCCAAAAGCAGTTGTGAAGAGAATGGAGAGGCTTTTTTGAAATTTTCTGTGGGGAGATAAAGAGACAAAAAAGAAGGTACACTTGGTTGCATGGTTAAAAAAATCAATCCTAAAGCTAATGGCGACCTAGGCTTAATCCCTCTAAGGTTAAGGAATCAAGCTCTTTTGTCCAAGTGGGCATGGAGATTTGGGAGGGAACGTGATGCATTGTGGGGGTCAGAATTTTGTCAGCTAGATACAGTCTGGAGGAGATTAATGGTTGGTCCCTAAGTGATAGTGTGGAACAGAAAGGGTCAATGATGATTAGGTCTTGGTGGAGGTTATGACAAGGTGAAGAGGAAGTAGGAAGTCTCTTTAGGGTCAATACTAGATTTTTGGTGGGAAAAGGGGATCAAACTCTATTCTGAAAAGATCTATGGCTAGGAGAGACCCCTTTAAAAGAAATGTTCCCAAAACTCTACAAGATTTCAAGGAATAAAAGATTGTTAGTACAGGATTGCTACAAACTTGAGGGTCACCTAATTTCCTGGCATATGGATTTTAGAAGGGAGTTACGGACCTTTGAAGAAGAAATCAGAAGGGACCTCTTAGGCAGTTAGGTGATTTCCCCTTCTCACCAAGAGGAAGATGAACTAGTCTGGACTGGAGATTCATCGGGTAATTTCTCAGTAAAAGCATTGGTAGAATTGGTCTTACAAAAGTAGTCCAAAGAGGTACCTACAACTAATATGGCTTGGAAAGGCTCTGCCCCCACCTCTCAAGATCCAAATTTTTGTCTGGTGTATTCCAAAAGGGAGGATATTAACTAGAACGGAACTCAAAAGGAGAGGTGTGTTTTATCAGGAGGAGTACCCCATTTGCCCCATATGCGAGACAGAGGAGGAAGATGTTGGTTACCTTTTTATTGGATGCCCACTCGCTAGAGGCCTTTGGACTAATTTTGCGAACTTGTTTGAGGTGTTTTGAGTGTTTGATAGAACCTGCACTAGATCCTTAGAATCATGGCTCGTCTCAAGGCTTACTCTAAGGTTTAAACTTGCATGGAACACTGTCTCAGCAGTCATCAAGCCTTTTTTCCAGCATTTTCCTTCTTTGATTTTGGGAGGAGTTTTTTGTTCTTGTTTTTATTGTATTTTCTGTTTTTACTAGTTGTTTTTTTCCCTTCCTTTTTTGTTTGGATCTAATTCTTTTAGGCCCTTTCTTTCCTCTTGTATCTGTACACTTCTTTTTCTAATATAAATTTCCCTTTTACCACTCAAAAAAAGAAGAAGAAGCAAAGACCTTAAATTTGTAACGGCAACAACGCACAAAAAAAACTTGTTGTAGTGTTAAATTTGTACTCACAAGTGCACGAATCATAAATAGTATAACATATGAGTGCGAGGTTGAACCCAAGGGAATTACTGAAAATATAACCAAAAAATATTTACAAAACATATACTGTTCATAAACTTTGGAATAAAATCATTTAAAACGGTGGAATTTATTAGGAAACTTCAAAATAACCTAAACCTTACCTAGATTCAATTAAGATATTTAATTTTAATTCCAACCTAATTCCATCTTTCATAAAAGAATTGAATAAAAATAAAATAAAATAATAAGAACAAATAAAATCAATATATGAACATATTTACATTGGAAAATGGACTGGAGTTTTATGGAGGCATTATTTTAAAAATAAAATTGAAACCAAGACCATAGAGCTCACATGTATTAATGAACGTTGATTCAAAATGGACTGGAGTTTTATGGAGGCATTATTTTAAAAATAAAATTGAAACCAAGACCATAGAGCTCACATGTATTAATGAACGTTGATTCAAATCCTTCATTCATAGTTAATTTAATTAAGAAAAATATGAGTTTCATTAATCAAGAAAAGATCTAATTAAACCTTGGGCTTAGAAAGAATGCATCATAAAATTTCAATTCTAAATTCTTCACCTACTCTAAAAAGAGTCTTAGAACAGAAAATTATGCTTCTAAACTGTTCCAAAAATCGGCTGTTTAAGATGAAAAACTCTTAAGATTAACTTAAAACATACATTCATAAAGGAATTTAAAATGAAATCAGATCATCATAATCAACAGACATTAAGTAGAAAACCATGAATCTAAAGCGCTGTCTCAATCTTATTAATATGGGTCCGTTAATGCCCAAAGCGGACAATATTGTGCTGGCGGGGCGGGTGTTGCATAGATCTCCATCACAACTTATGGATCGTTGATTGAATGTAAAGATATAGGATTCAATCCACTTTGATGGCCCGGTCACCATAAGTTCAGGTCCATTTCAAAAATCCACGTTTTAGACTTCATCACAACTTACTTATCGATGATTGGATGTATGAATTGAAAGATAGAGGGTTCATTCTACTTTGATGTATCGATGACTATAACGTCAAGTCCATTTTGAAGATCCATGTCTTAGACCCCCATTACAACTTGCGGATTGATGACCAGATGTATGGAATGAAAGATATAGGATATAGTCCACTTTGATGGCCCATGACCATAAGGTCAAGTCAATTTCGAAGATCAATCACAAACAACTTGCGGATCGATGATCAGATGTATGAGTTGAAAGATATAGAATTCATACCACTTTGATGGCCCGATGATCACTATATCAAGTCCATTTTGAAGATCCATATGTTTGGTCTCCAACACAATTTATTGATCGTTGATTGGACGGATGGATTGAAAGATGTTTGTGGCCTACTTACGATCAATTAAGGGTGGATCAAGGTTTGCTACTCAGTTGAATCCATCCAACAATTCCAACTTGCAGAAACATTTATCCTTGAATTCAACTCATTGTTAGATTCATCCAAGAGTTCAATTGGAGAAAAATTCCGTCTACAAGTCTAACTCGAAGTAGGATTCGTATGGGAATTCAACTAGAGTTAAATTGGCCAAAAAATCCATCTGCAAGCCCAATTTTAGTAGGATTCATCCGAGAGTTTAATTAGTAGAAAAATTCATCTGCAAGTCCAACTTCGAGTAGGATTCATTCGAGAGTTTAATTGGTAGAAAAATCCATCTACCAAACCTCCAACTCCATTTGCGTAACAGAGCATGGTCGTAATCCCAAGAGGCACTATTCCCAGACCTCCTTCTCCTTTGGGTATAGTGACTCCGGACCATCTAACCAGGTGAACCTTTTTTCTTTCCTCCTTACCCCCCCATAAGAAGTTCCTGAAAAGTTGTTCCAGTCGATTCACTATCCCTTTGGGCATTTCAAAGATTGACATGTAATAAACAAGAGGTTATTTAATACTGATTTATTTAGTGTACGTCTACCTCCCAAGGATAGGTATTGTTTGCCCCACCCTTCTAATCTCCTTTGTACCCTTTCACCACCAGTGCCCAAAACCTCTTTGATCTAGCATTTCCTCCTATAGGCAACCCTAGATATTTCAATAGAAGTCCCCCCACTCCACAACCCACCTCATCTGCCAAGTTTCAAAGTATCCTGATCAAGGTCCACTCCTATCATTGTACTTTTGCCTAGGTTAATTCTAAGGCCCGAGACTAATTCAAAGCATCTCAAGATGACTTTATATCCCTTTTCTTCCTTTCTAGTGGCTTCACAGAGGACAAGGTATCGTCAGCGAATTGAAGATGGGTTATGGCCGGACCATCCTCTGTTACCTTAAAACCTTTGACTATGCCCAAGTCCTTGGCCTTCTCCACCAACCTATTCAAACCTTCTCCAACCAGGGTGAAGATGAAGGGTGATAAAGGATCGCCTTGCCGAAGTCCTCTCTCAGCTACTATGGGCTCATAGGAGAACTCATTAGAGTTGCATAAGAGGTACTTTCCAGGCAGGTTTTCATCCACATTCTCCACTTGCTGCCAAAACCCATTTTGTCAACAAGAATTCAACAAAGCTCCAATCGACAAAATTATAAGCCTTTTCCATGTCTATCTTAAAGAGAAAGCCAAGTTTCCTTTCTTTTTCCACATGTGGATTAATTAGTTAGCCGCCAATATCCCATCCAAAATTTGTCTATTTTCCACACAAGCTCTTTGTGTTTCACTTATGACATCCCCTAATACCTCTTTTAATCTTTCTGTCAAAACCTTGGCCAAAAGCTTGTAGATGCACCCTATCAGACTAATTGGTCTAAAATGGGACAATTCTGAAGGGCCCTCCTTTTTAGGAATGAGTGAGATGGAGTGTTTTAAGCATTTGTTAATCCTCCCTGCTGGTAAAACTCTTTGAGCACCCTAATTAAATCTGGACCCACTATATCCCAGCTAGCCTTGATAAATCTAAAGTTAAATCTGTTAAAATATGGCTCGAATTAACAATCCAAGGAAAATCTTGCAAGGGACTGGCTGTTACAAAATAGAAGCTGCTAAAGAGGTTGCAGCTGTATGCGGTGATATACATGTGTGCTGGCAGCCAATGATAAATAGCAATTACTGCTTGTGTTTTTTTTGAGCGGTAACCAAGAGAAATATATTATAAAAAAAAGGAAACAAGAATAAGAATGGAGGGTCTAAAGGAATTAGACCCAAACAAAAAGAAAAAGAAGATACAATGAGAACAAAGAAAAACTCCTTTAAGCAGGGAGGAGAAAGACTCCAGAAAAAAAATCCGAAACTCCAAGCTTGGCAAAATAATCTGCCACTCCATTCGCTGCTCTGCCGATCTTGTTGAAAGAGACCTCCAACCCCTCGCCTAGCATCCTTATCTCCCTAACCACAATGATCAATTTCCAGGGTGGTTTTCTTTGACCCATTGCCCATTTGATTGGGTTTGCCGAATCCCCTTCAATAATAAGTTTTCCTTGACCATACGACTTCCAGATGTGCAGAGTCTTCCTGATGCTAAGAATTTCCGCCTCGTTGGAATTTTTAGTTCCCACCGACTCGTTGAAAACAATAGATGTGATGCCCTCATAGTTCTTAAGTACCCCTCCAATCCCTGCTGGCCCAGGCTTCCCCATAGCAGTCCCGTCAACATTGAACTTCCAAACATTCGGTTTAGGCGGGTGCCAAATTTCATTGAGCTTCGTCTTTCTATTAACACCTTCCATACATTCATCCCAGGATGAGATAAGATCTGAAATTTTAAGATCATTGAATTCTTTGTGCGAAAGAAGCTAAACACAGAGTCTCCACACAGCTGTTTGGATGAGATCATTAATATCTGCAGTTTTACCTTCAAAGACCCTTGAGTTTCATTCTTTCGAAATGGTCCATAAGATGACAGCTGAGAGATTATTCCAAGCAAGTTTCATCTTAGGAGTAAGCTTTGAAATAAAACACGATTCCAGAGATCCGGCACAAGTACGATAAAAAACCCATGAAATCTTGAAAAGCTTGGTAAAGTGATTCCAAAGATGACGAGCAAGTGGGCATCTAAGAAACAAATGATCAATATCTTCTTCCTCCGTCTCTCAAATAGGACAAATGGGGTCCTCCTCCTCATAGAATAGGCCTCTCCTTTTGAGTTCCAATCTTGTTAAAATTCTCCCTTTTAAGGACACACCAAACGAAAATTTGGACCCTAGGGGGAGCAACACCTTTCCAGGCAAAATTGGTATTTGATACAAAAATAGAATTCTGATGTAGAACCAAGTCAACCAAGGCTTTGACCTAGAAGATACCCGAAGAGTCCCCTGTCCAAACTAGTTCATCATCCTCCATTGGTGAGACAGGAAATGCCGCTAAATGACTTGGGAGATCTCTTCTGCTTTCTTCCTCAAAATATCTTAATTCCCTTTTAAGATCCAGCTGCCAGGAAGTTGAATGTCCCTCGGTTTTGTAGCAATCCTGAACTAGAGCTCTTTTGTTCTTTGAAATTCTGTATAATCTTGGGTACACATCTTTTAAAGGCCTTTCTCCTAACCAAAGATCATTCCAAAATGAGGTTGTCTCCTTTTCCAACCATAGTTCTAATGTTGTCTCTGAATAACCTACCTATTTCCTGATCGCCTTCTCCCATTTTCCACCAGGACCCAGTCATCATGGATCCTTCTTCGCAACAACATCACTTAGAAACCACCCGGTTGTCTCCTTCAAACCATACTTAGCCGACAACACACGAACCCATAAAGCGTTGCGTTCTCTCCCAAATCTCTACACCCATTTGCACAAGAAAGCCTGGTTCCTCAGCCTTAGAGGACTAAATCAAGACCACCCAAAGACTTTAGGTTTGATGATGTCAGACCAAGCAACCAAGTGGACCCTCTTTTTTTTATTCTTTGTCACCCTACAGAAAAATTCTAAAAAGTTGCTCTATTCTGCTCGCTACTCCTTTTGGTATCTCAAAAAGAGACAAGTAATGTTGGAATGTTCATCAAGACAGATTTGATAAGGGTACCCGACCCCCCAATGAAAGATACTTATGCCCCCAACCCTCCATTCTTCTTTCCACTCTTTCAATGTCTGGAGACCAAAATGATTTGTTTCTTGGATTACCCCCCACCGGTAATCCCAAGTATATGAATGGTAATTTGCCAACACCACACCCATACCATCTGCTAGATCCTTAATAAAATCCTCATCCACATCAATCCCGATGATGCAATTACTGCTTGTGTTACACGGCAACTCCTCCTATATCCACTGTCCTTTATTCATGCAGAGGGATTAGAAAGTTCTAATCAAAGAGGAAAGGCAACATACAGCAATTGCCATGCATGGCAATTGGTTTTGGGTAAGTTGCCAAAGCCAATTATGGGCAACATCTATATATGCTGCTGTCAGAGAAGAGATGAGATAGAGAATCTCTGAAGGCAGTCGTGTGTTGAAAAGGAGACATGAATTGGCAGTTTGGGACGTGGCCTGTAAGAGTGATTCCAAAAGAATAGCGTACAGCAGACTCAACAAAGAGGAGCAGCCAGATATGTAAGCACAGGGTGTGCTTCAAGATCGTGTTGCTGCAAACGTGTCTGCCATACAAAGAGGTGGCGCTGTTCTTGTGGGCTTACAAGAGAGGCAGTCAACGCCAGAGAGGTGTAGAAGAAGCTGCAGCAAGCATCAAGAGAGAGTTTCTGAGAGGAGGATCTGTATACAGAGGATGCAGTTCAGTCTCGGCTGAAGCAGATCCATACAGCAAAGCGCTGCCGACGTACAGCATGTGAAGCAGAGCAGAGAAGTCTGAGAACAGACTCACGGCCTGGCACTGTATTTTACAGTGGGCTGGTCGGTCTTAACAGAGAAGGGATTCATACAGACGTGTATGAACTGAAGGGATGCACTGCAGTTGACGTTGGAGAGATCAGTGTAGGGTGCACTGCAGTTGGCGTTGGAGAGATCAGTGTAGGGTGCACTGCAGTTGACGTTAGAGACTCCGACAGATAGTTGGGGTTTGCTTTTCTCATCGGGACAGCAGTAAATAAGAAGTGATCTTATTATTGTATATGTATTTCTTTTATTCTCTCTTAATATAAAAGATTCACGCTCTGTGGACGTAGGCCAAGGGCGGGCCAAACCACGTAAATTGTCGGTGTGTTGTGCTGTGTTGTTTTTATTCCGTTAATTATTTGGTGTGTTTATTTTGCTAATAAACGCTAACAAAAGCCATCCGTAGTAGCTTTATCACCCTCTAGGTTATCTAGTGCTCGACGAATTTCCTCGTGACTAAAATCCCTCTCTAGCCAACCTACCTTATCGTCCCTTATTCTATTGAAGTGTAGGCCATACAAAATCGGTCTAAGGGAATTTCTTCCTAAGACACAGACTCGCTGGAGCCGGGTAAAGGGTGAATCTGAAGAAACCTGCTAGGGACAGCTGCATTCAATAAACGCCTAGAGGGAAGGGAATTCGGCAACAGCCACCTAAAGGTAGGTGTTCGCAAACCAACATTCTCAGAACTAGAACAATAGAACATGGAAGAGTAGTAAAGGAAGGATAGTACCTGTGAAGGAAAGACCCAAGGATGAAAAGTACTAGAAAATGAAGCCTGCTGAACTGCCAGTTGCTTGAAAATATGTTTGGCCAAACTGCAAGTCGAATAGAAGAGTGAGTGAAGATGATGTTCCCGAAGATGAGAATGATAGAGATGAAGCATGACTGCCGAAGTAGAAGCAGTGAAGCAAGGGCTGCGAATCCACCAAAACTGATCTTTGAAACCTGTGAATATCCTGATTGCCACCAGAAGAGAAGAAACAGCAAGAGCTAGAAAAGATAAGATCTAAAAGAGTAGAGGAATATCCTAATTGCCATGTTTTATAGAATCCATGTGCTATGATATTTCCCCATTTGCACCATTTTCTTATGCATCTCCAGCGATGGTCCATGTTATGGTGCCCCTTGAATGTACTCTTTTCTATGCCCATCTTTTTACATGGTCAACGTCGAAATGTCACTGCATGTGACTAGTTGACTGCTTTGAAAAGACCCTTAGCAATCAAAGCAGGGAGGTCAGTTGACTGATCATCTATTTCTACACTGTATGGTGGTGGCACTGTTTTGAAATTATTCTTTTGTTGTCTCTAATGGGTGATTTTGAGGAAGTGGGACATTTATTTATTGCTTGAAGGGATGCTACTTTCTTAGGAAAGGGAAAATTGCAACTTTTCCCTTGTCCCATTCACTAGGTGATTTGGTTGGAGAGAAATATCTAAATCCTGGTCCTGGTGCTGAGTTGCATACTGCCAAGGGTATCAAAACTATGGCAGAGGTGCTTCAGAACTGGTTTTCCATTACTCAAACTGGATGAACTTCTAATTCCAGTTTCTCCCATTAGTGGGACTGTTCTGACTTACTCTGCATGGTCCTTCTTAATGGCTATTATTTTTTTTCCTTCGTTAAATGGTGACTATCTCATCTTCATTGACTCTAGGATTAATGGTGATTATTGTGCATGGACATGCATTCATGATTGCTAGTTTTGCAGTCATGTGTTGCTTATAGCAGGTTATTCTTGATTTTATTATTGTTTATAACTAGATTTTGTGCATTCTGCAATTCTTGATATTTTCTTTATAAAATTAGAAAAAAAGATGTTTTGATTGATTGAGAAGTTCCTCCTAAATTTTTTAACAGGTTACTCGTATTATGCTTGCTTGAAAATGAGGGAGTATACCGTATGGCTAGAGAGTTTGGTCAATCTTTCAGAAGTGAAGATCATGCAGGTGACAGGCTTAAACGAGACAAGCTAACCTTTATATCCAGGGTGGCACAGATAGTTGCATCTATTCCTGACAAGGCTGGACATAAAGCTCCTGCTGCACTTTCCTCACAGTATCCTTGGGTGTCATTTCTTTTCTTTCTCCAAAATTCTACAACATAACCTGGGATTGCTTGGATATTAGATACAGGTCCAAATTTCTGATTGCATAAGTGACTTTGGGACATGCATATTCATTTGAAGGATCATTATAGGAAAGTTCCTTTTTGTTTTTCTTTCTTTTGATTGATAATGAGATATACTCCATTTTATTATTATTATTTTTAAACGTAAACTCCTACTTGTCCCCTTTTCAATTAGTATTTTCAATCATTCTGCTGAGGAGTCCGGTGCAAATCTTATTGATCTGGAATTTAATGTTTATTATTTTTAACGAATTTGTTTATCCTGTGGGAAGTTATCTCCTCTACTCTAGTAGGATTAAATGTTGAAATCTCTCTTGTATTCTTGATATTACTCTCTAAATTAATAGTGTCACCTGTTTCATGGCCTTGAGATTCATTGCAGTATTAGCAATGTCCTCGTATGTCGAATTTGATCATCTCTTATTCCATTGCATTTCCTTCACTCCAGACTTTTTCTTGGTCCTAAATTTCTTATTCCTCTACTATAGAATTTGTATGCATTTTGTTCATTCTTAATGTGATATTTTAGCCTCTTCTTCAAGAAGATCACCATTCAACTTCTTAATGGAGCACAAAAAGGGGCTATTGAATTATTTGATAGAAAAGATATATCAGAAGGGACTTTTGTTGATGGCACCTTCTTATTCATTGGCGAAATGTTTGCACGCATTTCTCGTCGGGGTTCTGCAGGTGCTTTCATATTTTGTCTATGGAAATTTAAATATGTTTTTCTTTAAATTAATTATGTTAAGTACTTCTTCTTTTGTCTTTACTTTGTAGTTACTTTTACTATTGTCTTTTTCCGTTATTGGATCATCAAAAGCTGACACTAAACAACTGCACGATAGCTCACTTTTCTTCACAGTGAATTTGCCGTTAACAAAAATCGCATCTCTAATACCAGACTGATCCCTTAGCATTCATTCCTTCGGCTCTCTTCCTTTTATGTGTATATATGCTGAAAAAATGATACATGAGAAATATATGTTTCTGCTCTAGAGAAATTGCTCTCATGATGTAGGAGCCCATTATCTTTTGAAAGTATTGTTCTGCTGTCTGTAGACTCCATGCATTTCCATTTAAAGCATCTCATAGAAACATAAACTATTGATGATGGCCTATGTTGCTCAGACTCTTCAAAATGTTTGACATACCTATGCTTTTTCGGGAAATATATCACACATGTTGGACATTTGCACTCGTGTTAGACATCTGTACTTGTGTTAGACATCCACATCTGTTCTTCATGGACTCTTTGGGCATGTTTTTGCAGGGGTAAAATTCTTAAATTTTCAATCTTTAGTGATTTCAAAATCAAGAATGTTAACTTTCAGGTTTGAAATCTTTATTTTTTTAAAATTTCATGTTTGATGGAACACTAATAAATCATTTTTTTTTAACTATGAGCAAAACTTCTGGTTGTTGTTGTAAACTAAAGTAAAGTGTTGACCCTCTTGGATTTTATTTGATCCAACACTTTTTATTTTTCTACTAGATTAGACATAATTTGAAAATATATTTAAAAATTTAGAACCAGAGAAACAAGATTTCTTTTGGAAAATATTTTGTTTCTCCTTTTTATGAATTTTGTTTCATTCAAATTAAAAAAAAATGTCTTTCTATAAATTTAGTGTTTTAAGTTCTGGTAGTGGTTCCAAACTATAAAAAATTCAAGGCTTTCAAACTTATTTCACTTTAGAAATTATTATATTTCTCAATTTGACATCCGTCAAATTAATACTCGCCGTTAAATTATTCAATACTACTATAGTCATTTGATCATCATCATCATGAGCCGGTAATCCCATCTATTTGGGGTTGGCGTTCTTGTGTTGGAATGAAAACGAGGAGAAGAGAAAATAATGAAGGAAGATTGAGAGAAATCATTCTCTTGAGTTTGTATTTCTTGTTTTTTTAACAGAGGAGGAGACATTTATATAAAGAGAGCAGTGAGCCAATCAAGGCAAGGAAAATGGAAAAGAAACATCAGTTACAATCAATGATATCTAACAAAATCTTAGTCAACCAACATGTGTAAAATGTGATACACCATATCCTACAACACTCCCCTTCAAGTTGGCATAAAGATATCAATCATGCCCAACTTGCTAAAAACATCATCTACTTGAGAGCGAGAGATGACTTTCATCATCATGTGATGCAGGCTGGGTAGGATAAGACGCCCTACTCAATCGCTTAGCGGAAGCTCTGGTTCTCTGAAGAGGAGAGTCCACTCGATCCTCAAGACGCCTCAACTCGGTGAGGGATCAACAAGCACTCGGCTTGGCTCGGCTGCAACCTTAGTTGTCTTAGGCCTCAAATCAAATTTTCCCATGGAAAATAAAAACACAAATTTTATTCATCAAAATAACTCCCTCCAAACTGGCTATTACAACTCTTTAAATAAAAACACCTACTAAATAAGAGTCCTATCTAATTAGGAACTCCTAATAATAAACACCTGCTAAATAAGAGTCCTATCTAATTAGGAACTCCTAATAATAAACAACTACTAATTAAAAACAAATCCTAATAAAATTAAGCCACGTGGTGGCTGTTTTTCTATTCCACAAGGTGTCCCAATTTAAGTAGGTTTGGGATTCTCAAATCTTCCAATGTTGGGTCTTCATCTTAATTGGGCTTCAAATTTTGGCCCATTTTAAAAAGGCTCACCTTGGACTTTGGGTTGACCCAAATTGCTCATGCACCCGCCGGGATCAAAAATAAAATTTTCATCTTTCGTATCGGAGCCCGAGCTTGGTAAATTGCTAACGTACCCACCCGGGTCAAAATTAAAATTTTGATTACGTCTACATATGTCCGCATCATTCTCCCGCTCTCGGAGAAAACTCGTCCTCGAGTTTATAAGGTTCATCGACGAAGGGTGCGGTCTTCTCATAGTCTTTGTCCTATGCTTCAATGAAACTTCATTATGTTGAATACTCAATTGCTGTGGAGTACTCGCTTTAGGAGATGTCGCCTCGGGGCCTACCAAAAGTGATTGGATGGTAGGTGTTGATGACTGTCTCTCAGAACCTTTCCAAATAGGGTCGACATATGACCGGATGGTGTGGTCTGAGTCCACAAGATGCCGGTCATCTCCAACTCCTAGTGTGCGAACTTGTACTGACCATTCTCTGTCACCTCTATCACTAGCATCTTCTAATTGCTGATCACTGGACTGTGGCTCAAGATGGTGGGTCTCAAGTTCCTGCTTCAAGATGGAACTTGCCTCAAACTGTCGGATACATCCTTCTGTTGCACTTGTATCTACCGTAGCTTCATGAATTGCTAAAACGGGTGAGATATTGGGTGTAGCCAACTGGTTCATGTGTTCGTCCGACATTGGATCAACATAAGGTCTATACTCGCCCAATGTTCTCGTGGAATGAACATCACAAAACACAAACTCATTGATGGCCTCAGCCTCTGTGCTATTGTGGTGTATGTCGTCCACTCGGGGTTCACCAATATGAATTGGATGTTCCTGTACCGTCTCCAAGAGTTGCACATTCATGAAGTCCGTCTCCACAGAATCTTCAACATCTTCCTCACTAGAGGAATCTGAGTCAACAATTTTGACTTGTGCAGTCGTGTCTACTTCATCAGCAAATCGGACGAATTGTTTCCTTCTCTCAGGCTGTCGGACGACATGTCTTGCCCTATGTCTGTGATAGTAGAAACTTTCGTCTGAACTTTCATCTGAACTTTGATTTGAAGTGTCATCCGAACTTTCTTCAGAAGATGAGTATCTGGAGTACCTTGATCTCACTAATGGCGAACTAGAAGGGTGTTGGCTTGTTTGATTCTTTAGAGCTGCAATCTCTCTCTGTAGATTAACACATGACTCAAATAACCAATCAAACTGCCTGTCGCGGTCTTTAGAGAATTCAACTTGATCATCTTCTGGAGCGTGTCTCACATGACAACTCTGACTAGAATGAAACCAGTCACTATTCCTGGCTTGTCGGCTACGAAGGCGGTCACGTCTTGTCATAGCTAACCCCTGATCGAAGGATGAGTCTCAATTGACTCTGAAGCTCTGATACCATTCTGATGCAGGCTGGGTAGGATAAGACGCCCTACTCAATCGCTTAGCGGAAGCTTTGGTTCTCTGAAGAGGAGAGTCCACTCGATCCTCAAGACGCCTCAACTCGGTGAGGGATCAACAAGCACTCGGCTTGGCTCGGCTGCAACCTTAGTTGTCTTAGGCCTCAATCAAATTTTCCCATGGAAAATAAAAACACAAATTTTATTCATCAAAATAACTCCCTCCAAACTGGCTATTACAACTCTTTAAATAAAAACACCTACTAAATAAGAGTCCTATCTAATTAGGAACTCCTAATAATAAACACCTGCTAAATAAGAGTCCTATCTAATTAGGAACTCCTAATAATAAACAACTACTAATTAAAAACAAATCCTAATAAAATTAAGCCACGTGGTGGCTGTTTTTCTATTCCACAAGGTGTCCCAATTTAAGTAGGTTTGGGATTCTCAAATCTTCCAATGTTGGGTCTTCATCTTAATTGGGCTTCAAATTTTTGCCCATTTTAAAAAGGCTCACCTTGGACTTTGGGTTGACCCAAATTGCTCATGCACCCGCCGGGATCAAAAATAAAATTTTCATCTTTCGTATCGGAGCCCGAGCTTGGTAAATTGCTAACGTACCCACCCGGGTCAAAATTAAAATTTTGATTACGTCCACATATGTCCGCATCATCATGTCAGCTAATTGATCCTTGGACTTCAAATTTAGAGTGACAATATTCCTAAAGGATACATGATGTCGAAGAAAATGACAATCAATCTCTGTATGTTGATGGAAAACTGGATTGGAAGCAATATTGATTGTAATGATTGTCATAGAGCACGTTCATCAAGAAATTGTTCGAACCACAGTAATTCAAATGTTTTGTTGGTCATGGCCCTGTATTCTGCTTCTGCACTGGAATGAGCAACAACAGTTTGTTTATTACTTCGCCAAGAAACCAAATGAGATCCTAAAAGAATACAATGCGAAAGGCCACATGATGGTAAGTATCCGTAGGAGCATGCATAAATTGACTGACCACACTGACAACATAATCCAAGTTAGGCTAGGTGATGGTAAGATAAATGTGCTTGCCTACCAACTGCTGATAAAAACGAGGATCAGGAAGAAGAGTCCCATCGAATGCGATTTTTTTTTGAATTAACATCAAGTCGTGTATCTTTAGGCTTGCATCCAAAATATCCAACATCTTAAAGAATATCTAAAACATATTTTCGTTGAGAAAGAACAATCTTTAGATGATCGAGCAACTTCAATTCCCAAGAAATAACGAAATAAAGGCGTTGATAAAGAGTCATTATTCCCTGTTAAGACTATATCATCTGCATAAACCACAAGAAGTATAACATTTTTTGCATAATACACAAAAAATGGAATGATTTGATTGACATTGTGCAACACCATAATTTAACAAGGGTGTGCTAAGTTTATCAAACTATGCCCGAGGAGATTGTTTGAGACCATATATTACCTTTTTAAGCCGACATACCTTCCCTTGCTCCCTCTGTCTAATAAAGCCCGAAGGTGGTAGCATGCAAACTTTTTCTTTTAGATCAGCATTGAGAAACACATTCTTGACATCTAACTAATGAAAAGTCCACTATTGAGTAGTAGTAATAGAGATAATAACCCGTATAGATGTGATCTTTGCAACATGAGAGAGTATCTTAATAATCAATTCCATTGGTCTGAGTGATGCCTTTAGCCACTATGCGAGCTTTATATCGAGCAATAGATCTGTCTGGATTGTGTTCGAGATCAAAGACCCACTTACATCTAACCAGAGTCTTCCGCTGTGGCAGGGATACCATCTCCCAAGTCTGATTTTTTTCAACCGCAACCAATTCTTCTTTCATAGCAGCCTTCCAGGAAGAATCTCAAAGAGCACTATCAATCCTATTAGGAATGGAAGGGGTATCTATTTTGGAGAGGAAGCTGCAATATGACGAAGAAACAATGTTATAGGAAACAAAGTGATTTATCGGATGTTTAGTACATGCATGTTTACCTTTTCTCAAAGTGATGAGAAGATTAGAATCCTCAGGTGATGGATTTGGCCATCCAAGGATGATTGGGTGGTAGTGGGTGAAGCATGAGGCTTGTTTTTCTTCCAGTGATAAGCAATAAGTGGCTTAGAGGTAGACAGATCAGAAGAAGTGTCAACTGTATCTGTAAGAGTAAGAAGGGCATGAGGATAAGAAGAAGACTTATGAACGGATGGTTGAAAATATTGAGTATTTAAAAAAAAGAAAACATCTATAGAAACAAATCTTTTACCAGATATCGGATCAAAACATTTATATCCCTTTTGAGTGGAAGAGTAGCCCAAAAAGACACATTTTACAGATTTTTTTGTAAACTTGTCAACAGAAACATCGGGAACAAAACAGTTACATCCAAAAACAAACAACGAAAGTATAGAAATAGACCGATAGGTGGAAATAACATCAATAGGTGCTTTGTTATTAAGACTCTTGTGGGCATGCGATTTATTAAATAACAAGCAACAAGAATCAATGATGTCAAAATCAGAGGAGTCCCGAGTCGACTCGACTCGACTCGGTAGATTAAACGATATGAATCACATGTAAAATCCGAAATGGGTGAAAATCGTATGAGTCGGCGAGTTGACTCGTACGATTTGTGATTTCGATTCTAGGAAGAAAGGTTTGAAAGACCAGGAAGAATCGTGCGATTGAAACATACCTAGGTTTTTTTCGTCTTCTCCTTCTTTGTCTCTCTCATTCACTTGCAAAAAGGTGTCTTCCGTTTCTATTTCCTTTTTTTTTCTTTACGTTCTTTTTGTTTCGGTAGCTCGTGCTTTACTGTTTGGTTTAGGGTTTTATGAAACACATAGGACTTTTTAAGTCTCCGTTAACTTTTACTTTCCGTGAGTGAGCAGAGGGCTCTTTAACTCTACTTCCCGTCATGTTTCTGTGAGTTCACTGAGGGCTTCTTTAGTTTCAACTTTCAAGAGTCTTTGCATGAATTTTTCTTTTTCGGTCTGTGGCAAGTCAAATGGTTCCTAAAGAGCTACGACGGCAAGAAGGACTATGGCAGCATAATATGGAAGAAGAGAAGGTCGCGGAAGCAGTAAAAGGTTATGGATATGGAGGTTTGGAGGGCTGCGGTACTGTGGGGAAGGGGTTTTAGAGGCACGACAGCAGTAGAGGAAAAGAAGAAAGAAGAGAGAAGAGGAAGAGAGATAGAAGAAGAATACCTGGAAGAAGGTGGCCTCATGCCAAAAGGAATCAGTCCCAATCTCAATCGCACCAGAGGGTTTGCGAAAAAAAATCTCAAATTTTATTCATATCCATCTTATGTTCTTTGCCTCAAAGGCTACAATTTATAAACTTCCATCTTACTAAGAAAAAATATAAGCAAATTCCTAAACTACCTTACTAAGATTACTACCCTGTGCTAAAAATAAACTACATGCTAAACATGGAAATAATAAAATAAGAAACACATGAAAACGGAAGGTGCTAGAGATGCACCGCATTAGTATCTTTCTTGACACAACTGTCCAATAGAAAGAGTCAAAGCTCGGTGGGACAAAACCATTCCAAGAAAAAGCACATGCGGCTGGGTACCAGAACTTGAGTAAAGGAGTGTCACTAGTATATGTGAAACTCCACTTTTATATATGCATTTGTTTTCTTTTCAAGGACATGGAAGACTTGATATTTACATTTTCACGCCATCGTCCATGTGATCAATAAACAACAAAATAAATGTGTTCTTTTTGTGTGTGTTGAAGTCATTAACACAAAAGAATCTACTATAGCTAATGCCATGTTTTGAGTTCATCTCATTTGTGTGTGTGTGTGTGTGAGAGAGAGAGAGAGATCTGTTGAGAAATTTTTAAGTTTTTTATCTTGATATCATCTGTTGGTTTATGATTATATGTTTTCACCTCCATGCTGCTAACATTAGTTATTTTATCATTGCAATTATCATAAGATTGATGCTAAACAACTGCACAGATATCCTGCTAGCTGAAGTGATTCCCCAGATCCTTGAACATGTCCGGAGCTGCTTATCTTCTAGAAGTCAATCTACTGGTCATGATTTGATTGATTCAAAACCTGAATTCAAATTATGGTTAAATATTATGGAAGCGATAAAGGATCCATATGCTGTAGAAAGGTTGTCGGAAGAGCTGTTGCGCCAGCTGGTGACTAAAGATGTTAATGATGCTGAAGCTTATTTGGTGCTCTGGATGCTGTTTCATAGGACTTTAAAACAGCAAACAACATTGAGGTCAGATTTCGTGGTTGTCTTGATGTTTATCTTCAGTTATATTGTTTGCAATCACCTAGTCTCTGCTTATTCTTCTCATGAAATTCATTGCAAATTGGAGTAAAATATTGCTGATCTTTTTGAATTTGTGGTTCGGACTCTCCCGCATAAAAAATAGTAACATATTGCTGATGGTAGATAATTTTGTTCAACATTATGAATGTGTTAAAAATATGAAAGGTTCTTGTTGTTTGTAGTTGAACTGTATAATTCTTGTGAAAATTGTCGTGCCAAAGAACGAACTAGAGACCCATGAAGGACATTCATTTTTGGCAGTAAGGTAAGAGTTCCATTTATGCTTTCTTGAAGTAATTCTTTGTAATCAAACTTTGAACTCCTAATTGCTAAATATGACTTTTTTTTTTTTGAGCAGTAACAGAAAAGCTATATTAATAAAGAAGAAAGATACAATAAAAAGTTACAAAGGCCTAAGAGAATTGGGCCGAGGAAAACAGAAGAAAGAAAAAGCAAAGAAACAACAATAAAAGCCCCAAAAACAAAATAGCTATCCTCCTGATAAGTGAAAAGTGCCACACATCGACCCCCCGACGCCATATTTTGTGAAGAAATCAGCCACCCTATTGGCTGTGCACTATGTGCACGAAGGACACTTCCAAGCCTGAGGCCAGTTCCTTAATCTCCCTCGCCGACCTCCATAGAGGACGCTTTACTCCCCTGGGCCCATTTGACAACATTGGATGAAGCACTTTCAATCACTAATTTTTCTCCCCCAAAACTCGCTCCTTATAATTCTTGTGAAAATTGGTGTGCTAAAGAACGAGCTAGAGACCCATGAAGGACATTCATTTTTGGTAGTAAGGTAGGAGTCTTCCATTTATGCTTTCTTGAAGTAATGATTTGTAATCAAACTTTGAACTCCTAATTGCTAAATATGACGTATAAATTTATTTCATTAAAAAACCTGCTATACCCATATACTTCAAAATTGGTAATGCGTCTGCATTTGATTGTGTCCAATAATTCCCACACCATGCTATATCAGGGATGTCAGCAGCTCAAATTTGGGGCAGGACTGTGTGAATCCAATTCACACAGCCAATAGAACTTGATGTGGGAGCACGCTTGCAACTAGGCAAGAAGAAGAAGAAGAA
This sequence comes from Chimonanthus salicifolius, assembly GCA_013350335.1. Classification (NCBI taxonomy): domain Eukaryota; kingdom Viridiplantae; phylum Streptophyta; class Magnoliopsida; order Laurales; family Calycanthaceae; genus Chimonanthus; species Chimonanthus salicifolius. The sequence continues at coordinate 11,859,492 of CM023532.1, forward strand.
TAAGCATGTATCTATGACATGAGAAGAAGAAAGAAAGAAAGAAGATATGAAAAGGCTATGCCTTGATAATTTTATTAATCCATCGTGTGTGTCCCTCGAGCACTACATCTATAGTATTTATAAGAAAACAAACAAATGAAAATAGAAAAGACTCTAGATCCGATTGGGAAGGCCACCGACCTGACTTTCCTATCCTACTAAAATAAGGACTCCAAGAAAATAACAATTGTGCTTTCTAATTATTCTAAGACACCAAAAACGAAATTAACCAAAGTAAAATCCACTATAAATAAATAAAATAAAAATAGTAGTGTCCACATGAGGATCTCGGTAACGTGTACGTGTCCTACATCAGAACTTCAACTCCTTACCTACCCCACTACTTGACACAATAGTTTATGCCAGGTTAGGTTTGTGCTATGTATGGTTAGGTTACGCTAGGACCAAGTAGACAGATAAGGCTGAATTGATGTAGCCTACACTTAAAAAATTAGGAGTTATAGTCACAATGGGGTTGTGGGTCGTAGAGGCCAAGGAGAATTTGCAAAGGGTTCTAGGGCGTTGGGGTAATCCTAGAGAAAGTACTTAGCAAAATTCACCTAATTAAGTGTATAATTTTGTGTTCTAGAAAACTGTGCTAGAACCAAAAGAAATCGAGAAATTGGCAACCCAAAAGCCATAGCAAATTCAGCCCAATTTGAGTGAAACCTAAGTTAAATTTTACTTACTGGGGAAATAAAAAAAATGCCTAAATTTCATCTAGGCAGGAATTTGCTCATTGGAATTTCACAGATACAAGGCTTTAGTAATTTGTAAATTAAATTGCAAAAAAAAATTAACATACAAAATAAAATAACAAGAAATTCACAAAAGGATAAAACTCACTCACCTAAGGAGGAGAATCAAGTTGAATTCAATAACCAAACAATGCAATCTTTTGGGCATGCAAGCCTTTTTATTATAGTGTTTGGAATGTAAAAATTGACAAAAATGAACTTTGCCATCACTCTAAGCTACCTACTTACAAAACTGATCATAACTTCATCTGCATATGTTGGAATTGCACAAAATAATGAAAGGTCTGATTAAGTTTTTCAATGAATCCAATTTTATGAAAATCCCACATTGTTTGGTGCATGAAATGTGCCTGCAAAGTCATACCATGTTTTTTGCAATCTTGCCTTCAATTTCTTTTAATTTTTCATCAAAATGATTGTCAAAGATGCCCACATCATTCCCGCCAGCCTAGAATAAATTCATTCTCGAATTTGTAGAGTTTCCAAGTAAGAAAGAAGCATCAATCCATGAGCACCTTCGCTATCTTCTGTTATGGAACTTCTTGGGCAGATACGAAATCACGGCTAGAGAATGTGCACCATTTTGAATCTTTGGTTCACAATTCCACGAAGATGAGACAATATCCAAGTAAGAAAGAAGCATCCAGCCATGAGCACCTTCGCTATCTTCTTTTATGGAACTTCTTGGGCAGATACGAAATCACAGCTAGAGAATGTGCACCATTTTGAATCTTTGGTTCACAATTCCACGAAGATGAGACAATAACCTTGCCACCCAAAAAGTGAGAAAGTATACTTCTACCATTACAATTTGTACAAAATTCTACCCATATTGGGTCGGTTCATAAAAAAATTGAACAACAATAAAGCTTGGTAAAGGACATTTTGCTTGACAAGTAATTTTCATGGATGGCATGAGTTCTTTCACAGGAGACTGCTCGTCTCTGATGCCTTGTGTCATCATTGGTATGTCTTCATCTTGACAATCTTCCGCCAACAGTAGTCACAATTAATTTTGCCATGGATTTAATCCCACATGTTCCGACTTCATCAACAATACAATGAGGACCCTTAGAAAGTCCAGGGCAAGAACAATGTTGGGTCCTAGGTGGGGTTGAATAGAACCTTTACCAATTTTTATTAATCAACACAAATAACCTTTAATCAATTTTAATTTATTTTCCAAATAATTTATTAACCAAAGTATGTCAATCAATTAATCAAGTTATGTGCAGCGGAAATAAACCAGTGTGTGCAAATAAACAATCCACCAAATCAAACCACACAATGCACAACGATATATAGTGGTTCGGTTCACCTGAACCTATATCAATTGTAATGCCCCGCCCTTTTTCACTCGTCGACAATTAGAGTATATTTTTTTTTATAAATGAGTGAGAGAGAGCGGGAACGTCTTGACGCGAGTCAAGTTCGAGCTTCCAAAACCTGACCCTTAACTGGCCACCTTTACGTGTGCGTGGACCAAGTCCACCAAAACATTTCACACACTAAAGAATATTTGCGAAATTATTATATGAATAAAATACTATTCATATTCATGTCATTACTAAGTAAGGAAGCCAGTCACCATATAATTAACTGAAACTTAAATATCCAAAATATCATCAAACTATAGCAAAATAGATTCTAAAGTTATTACAATCCAAAATATCAGTTCTCTCAATACATCTTTCAAAATCAAACTAAGTAATATAACATAAAACTTGTCCAAGCTCCTACACTCGACTCCTTTCATGTCCCATGTCCTTGTTATTCCCTGTTTCATCATTTATAGGGTAGAAGTAGGGCGGTAGTCAACAGGGTTATGTACACTTAGGAATAGTATAAAAATCAAGATAAGTACATCATATCAAAACTGTAAAACATCTACAGTACTAAAAACCGTGCATGATAATCAAAAACCATAATCATGCTGATATGATGTCATGCCATGGGTGTCATATGCCAATGATATCTCACCTACTTCCATATCCAAACATCATATATCATATCAATGTTTTCCTTGATAAATTATTGCCATATCAAGGTGTTCCCTTGGCCATTTACGTCCGTACTGTTTTGTGATGGCACCACTAGGTCACTGTTATACCTCCCCACATATGTTAATCGGAATTACCAATGGAGTGTAGACTCCTCCCTCTGCGCAGGGTTTTTGGACTGTTTACCCTAGAGCTCTTTGGCCCAAATTACACCGTACTCCTATCTAGCAATCCCGGACAAGGCCAAAATATCAGTGGTTCACATAGCTTCTTTCAAGCTAGTTTTCAAGCCCCAAGTCATGTCCGGATAGCTTATAACTTGGCTTGATGTCTCATGTATTCCCTCTCATGTCATGCATGAGAATATGAATGCAAGAATGCCCTTTCATTTTCAAATTACATGAAAGCATTGAAAAACAATTCATAAACACATGCCATTTATTTAACCAAAATAAAACATCATAGTTAGAAATAAATTCAGTGACATATACATAATCCATTGTGTCTCCAAAAAGGTAGGAATCCTACCAATGTCCAAGTTACCGTCCTTTCCTTGTTTTGCAAGAATACCGCTATCAGTCCCGTGAAACGATTCGAACCTCGTTACCTTATTAAGTTCAAACATACATATTAGTTTGATTTTCCATCTCAATTTCAACATCCCTATCTCCATCTAAGTTCCATGTTCGTTTCCCAATGCATTTATGCATTCCTTGTCCTTAATCCATTTAAGATCCTCAATGGGGTTTTTACTAGCCCAAAACAGTCCCCAAATTCAACAATTTAGAGACTGAAAAATCAGTCTCAACTGTGGCAGATTTACTAGCCAAAACAGTCCACAAGTTTAACAATTTACGGACTGGATATCAGTCCCAAAAATCAGCCATCAACTGATCCTAAAACTGATCCAAAAACTGGTCCAAAACTGGTCCAAAATCAGCTAGCATCTGTCTTAAAATCAGACGCCAAAATTAATAGTTTGAAGGCTGAAAATCAGTCCCAACATTTACTGATTTTGAAACCTTAAAATCAGTCCTAAGATTTTAACAATTTTAAACCTTAAAATCAGTCCTAAGACTTATTGATTTTGAAACCTAAAATCAGTCCCAAGGTTTACTGATTTTGGAACCTTAAAAACTGTCCCAAGGTTTACTGATTTTGAAACCTTAAAAATCAGTCCCAAGATTTGCTGATTTTGAAACCTTAAAATCAGTCCCATGGTTTATTGACTTTGGAACCTTAAAAACAGTCCCAAGGTTTACTGATTTTGAAACCTTATTCTATTTAATCATATTATCATCATGGCATGGGTTCTTCTTGTTTCAATCCCATAACCATTCCTTGAATGGATTTCCATTTCCATGGCCTCAACACAATTTGACCATTTCATTCCATCAATTTTGGAATCCATAGATTCGGGCACACCATGGCCAATCTATGGTTTCCTTTGAATCATTCCCTTATTGTTTAGACTTATACATACCCTCTTTCCCGTCTCCTTCTTTTTCTTTTGGTTTGTCCTTTCTTTCCTTAAGCCTTCTTTTTCCTTTGCTCTCCACAAATTCTCTAAGTCTAGAGGTGTAGGTGGAGTGAGAGAGAGAGAAGAAAAGGAGAGAAATCTCTTTGTTCCACAAGATGAAATTCGGCTAAGGGGTGGGGTGTGCCCCCTGGGTTGTGTCCCTTTGTATACCAGCCTAATCCCTTTCATTTCCTCCATTAAAGTTTTGTCTAACCCATGTGTCTCTTGGTTTAACCAAGGAGACTCTTGGTTAAAACCAAGGCATCCCTTTGACTTCCATCGTGTGCATGGGTTTCATGTCATTGAGATAGAGGCTCTCCATCTTCCCACTTCAACTCACCTTGAGATGGAAGTCTCCCCAACTTCCCATTTCAACTCACTTAACTCAATTTAATAACTTAACTCAATTACTTGATTCTATTTGAACTCAATCATTTGATGATGTGGCACCTTCTCTAGGTGGCTTCTATGCATGCCACATGGCAATGCCACATCATATTCATGCCACCTCACTTGATGAGGTGGATTTTATGCCTTGGATCTTAATTGGGTAATTGACCCAATTACCTTGCCCTTTTCTAATTACTTAAAGTTAAGCTCACTATGGCCTATTGGATCCCAATTGGGTAATGGACCCATTTAATTAGACTTACCCAATTACCCTAAGATTTAGTTCACTATGGCCCATTGGGTCTTAATTGGGTCATTTGATCCATTCCTTGTCCATCTAATGTCAATTTCCATTAATTAATTTCAAATTCCATTAATTCACAAATTAAATGGACAATTCCAATATAATTAACAATAATGAAAATCCAAGGTGCTACATCAACTCTTAGACTCACCCAACCTTGGGCTATCCGAAACGCACTATGAAGGGGTAAACCACCCTTACAGTACACACCTAGATTTCTAAAGGTTCGACCACTTTAGTCTAATCCTTAACACCTATCTTTTATGATGGTTCAATCACAAAGGTCTACTCCACTGTACAATGAATAGTAAATGAAAATAAAAGAACACTTGCCTTGTTCTTGAGCTTTGATCCTGAAAAATGTGTTCTTTGAAAGTTTCCTCCTTGCTTTGGTCTTCTATGTTTGGGATGCTCCAGTGATTTACACAACTGTATGCGAGGTTGAGTCTACGGTATGATTAAGATGCTACAGTATTTCCCTAGAGATTATTTCCCTAATCAATCTATTGAAAAGCTAAAACGCTTTGAATATTCCATGAACAATTAATGGAGTAATTAAGAAGGCTTAGAGAGGTTTAATGGTGATTTGCAGAGGTTACAACCTCTTTGAAGAGTCTAGGATGCTTAGGGTTTACCTCACAATTAATTGGCTTCTGAAATGTGCTCTGAATTTATAGAAAAAAGTCTCAACTACTAGTTTGACTTCCAATAATCTCCATGTAATATCTTCATCTTCCATAAGCAAGGTTCTGACAATTTGTTACGAAATTGACAACACAGAGACATGGATAAACCGAGACTCTAACATCCTCTCCCTTGCCTAGCTTGGAAAAGCCTAGCATCCCCAAGGGTCCAATCTTTTGTGTGGTGTGCTCTAAATGGAAAGGTACTTACCAAAGTGGACCTCAAAAGCTGAGCGTTACGGAGTTTGGAGGAGGATTTTAGTTGCTCACTATGCGGATTGTCGGAAGAAGACGTTAATCATCTCTTTGCAAAATGCCTAGTGTCTAGAAATCTGAATACAATTCGCTAGCCTATTGGGAGTTCCATGGGTCTTCGATAGAACATGTGAAGGAATAGTGAGTCATGGTTCCTCTCTCGTTTTGGCTCTAGGATGAAGGTTGCTTGGAACACGATTCTAGCAATTTTTTTGAAGATGGAGACATAAGTATCACATTAATAAAAAATTCAGATACAAGGAATAGGGGGGAGAATACAAGAGGTGTGTACAACCTCACCCACCAAAAGAGAACAAAACCAAAAATACAGAAAGGTTACACAATATGCCCCAATCCTGTGTGAGAGTAAGGGGACAAGCTCAGTTCAGACTCAAATGAACACCTCCTCCCAAGAGACTGTAGGCGTAGCAACACAAAGCTACCAATGGTGTAATACAATGACTCTCGCCACCCAAGATGCATAACCCTCACACCCGAACATCATCTTGAGAATACTCAATTAGGAACATCTCCAATGCCGGATGGGTCTTATGTACCTCGATCTTTGCTAGAAAGTCGGCGGCATTGTTCGTCGAACAAGCGGAGTACACAAACCTGATTATGTCATTCCTACACTATCTTATAATGAACCTAATAGTGTTGACCAGTTTTCAGGGAGGGTTTACCTTTCCGCTAGCCCAAGCGCTTGCATTTGCAAAGTTGCCTTCAGTGATAAGGTTTCCATTCCCAATACTTGCCCAGAGAAAAATCGCACGCCTGATAGCTCTCAGCTTTGCCTCATTAGACTCCATGACTCCTACCGACTCCGAGAAGATTAGTCGCATTCTACCCTCATCGTCATGAAGTACTCCTCCTATTCCTACTGGACCCTGTTTTCCTTGAGCTGCACCATCAACGTTAAACTTCAAAAGCCCTTTTTCTGATTTCACCCAATTCACCCTAGGTTTCTTAGCTTTTTTTGTTTCTATTCATACATCCCTCCCACGAGAGGTAGAAATCTTCAGGGTAGCGTCCAGAGAATTCCTTGCATAGAGAGAGCTAACAAACTAAGTTCCATTTAGCCTTTTAAAAAACTTCTATTGACGAGCTCAATTTTCCTTCAAAGATTTTATTATTCTTTTCCTTCCAAATTGCCCACATGATTGCTGCTGGAATCAAGCTCCATGCCACCCTTTTTTACCAACAAAAGGTCCCCCTTTCCATTTTATGACAGACTTTCCTATCGTGTTGTTCATCACCCATGAGCATTCCATCAAGTTACAAACAAGCGCCAGATCCCTGTCGCATATGGGTAGGCACACAAGAGGTGACTGCCAACTCTCCCTCTCTTCACAAAGTACACACAACTCTGAAGCGCCCTCTGGGAGAGGCCTCGACTCCTTAGGTTACATCTGACTAAGATCCTCCCTCTCAATGCAGCACATGAAAATACTTGTATTCTTGGCGGGACTTTATTATTCCAGGCCAAGACGCATGGTGGATGATAGTCTTGCTTATGGGAGTAGATGGATCTAAGTATAGATTTAACTGAGAAGACACCGGACGGGTCTACGGCCCGAACCCATCTATCCTCTTCCTCCATACTCATAACATATTCCTTTAACAAGCTCTTGAGGGAGCGAAGTTGATCTTCCTCAAAATTCCTGAGGGTCCTCCTAAAAGCTATACTCTAAAGTGGGTCTCCATTCACTTCGCTGTAGTAGTTCTTCACCAAGGCTTTTTTATCCATCGCAGCTTTAAACAACCGGGGAAATGCCTGGCTCAAAGAACTCTCCCCTAACCATTTGTCTTTCCAGAATAAAGTTATATCTCCTCTGCCTACTAAGATTCTAAGACCCCTCAAGAAGGCTGCACCTATCTTCCCTTCTTCACTCCCTAATTTGACGATGGATTTGATCATTGATGACCCTTTTGTGGATGCCCTATTACCCAGTTTCCAACCCCCTTCATCTTGTAGGCCATATCTAGAATTCTAGACACTAACATCTTCCTCCATAGAGAATCTTTCTCCAAAGCAAACCTCCATACACATTTGCACAACAATGCATGATTTCTATCCCTCATGCTACAACTCTAGTCCCCCTTATTTCTTCAAGTTTAAGATTTCGTCCCATTTGACCAAGTGAATGCGCTTCTTTTCTCCCTTTTCTTCCTATAGAAAAGCCCTTTGTAACTTTTCCATCGACTTTGCAACTCCTTTCGGCATCTCAAATAAGGATATGAAGTATGTTGTAAGTTCGCTAAGACAGACTGAATGAGGGTCAACCTACCTCCCAAAGATAGGTAGTGTTTGTTCCACGCATTTAGTTTCTTATCCACCCTTTCAATTCTAGCAATTATCTTATGGTCCATTTGGAAGGAGCAGAACTCCAGGGTCTTTGAGGAGAAGTTTACCAAGGAAAATGAGATTTTTCAGAAAGCCAAATGGAGGCTTTGCGTCTGGCTCCTCTCCGGAAAAGAGTTCAAAGGAGTCAGAGCAACCGATCTCTTTTGCTCTTGGAAAGTAAGAAAGCAGAAAAACCTTAGTCAATTAGTCCCCTCCTCAGCAAGGCGTCCAAAAGTTCAATGTAGATGAGGCTTTGAGGGGAAACCGTGACCAGTAGGGATAGGGGTGTCCTTAGAGACCACAGCAACAAAACTTCCCTAGTATTCTCGGAGTTGGTGGGACTAAGAGATGCGAGTGAGGCAGAACTTCTCTGTATTAGGAAAGCTTTGACCATGTGAAAAACAATCGAGCATGGTAAACTAGTCATAGAAGGGGATTCAGCAAATGCAATCAAATGGGCTAAGGGGTTGAAGCGACCGCCTTGGAGGTTGATTACCACAATAAGGGAAATTAGGGCTCTTTCTTTGGGACACGAGGTATCCTTTGCCCTAATCAGACGCACAACTAATGGAGTGGCGGGCTTATTTGCCAAGAACGGGGTAGACCACACAGTTACAGGCATTCTCCATCTTTGAAACAGGAGGAGAACAATCAGGATAAAGTCCGGATGTTTCTAGTTTTAGCTGCGTGGATGTATTTATTTATTTTCTTTTTTTTTTCAAGGTTTTTATCTTATAGACCCTCTTTTGTAATGGTTCTTATAGACCCTTTTGTACTTGTACATGTTCTTTCTCTATTAATATATTGAGTCTTCATTACCGCTCAAAAAAAAAAAGGGATCCTATGGTTGATTCTAGCTTAGGCTTTTTCAGCATAGTTAGGTATCACTCCTCCAAGGGTTCAAACTTTTGTATGGTGTGTTCTTAAAAAGAAAATTTGAAAATTTTAACCAAATTAAAGTTGAATTGGAGGAGTTTGTTAAGCTCTAGTGGCAACCTTTTCTATATCTTTTGTGGAGATTCTAAGGATGATGTTGACTACTTGTCTGGAAAATGTCCATTAGTTACAACCTATTGATCTAGGTCTGCTGATTTGATGGGAGTATCGTGGGTTTTTATAAGTCCTGTGTCAGAATGGTGGAGAGTTGGAGTATTTTGAAAGTGGGATCTAAAATGAAGGTAGCATGGAATACTATTTCGACGGCTATTTTATGGTCAGTTTGGAAAGAAAGATACCTTAAAATTTTCGAGAATGACATGAATGAGATATTTCAATTGCCTAAATGGAGGATTTGTGTTTGGCTTGCGACAAGGAGTTTAAGGGGTGTAGCACGCTGGACTTCTATAGGTCGTGGAAGGGCTGTTTGAGAGGTAAATCTAGGAAGGAAGTTGTCAGGAAAGTTTGATCTGCCTTGCAATTGGGTTTCTTTAAGTTCAATGTAGATGAAGCAACAATAGGCCAGCCTGGACCTACAGGAATAGGAGGGGTACTACATAACTTATATGGGAAATTGTCCATTCTTTTTTTTGAGTCGGTCGGGGTCAGGGATTCAAATGAGGTTGAGATTCTAGAGATTAGGAAAGCTTTATCTTTGTGGGCGAGATATGGGCAAGAGAAATAAAAGGGGATTCAACGAATGCAATTAATTAGGTTGGAGGTTGCAAACGTCATCCTTGGAAATTAGTCACAGGAGTCAGGGAGATTAGGGCATTGTGCTACTGCAGAGAGATGGCTTCTCGCTAGTCAGGAGGTCGGCAAATGATGTTGCGGATTTTCTAGCAAAGTGTGGGGTAGAGGAACAAGAGGGTGTTTTCTTCCTTTAACATTGGACATAAATTTATAAATAAGGGTGGTACTATTGTTGTTTGGGCCCTTGGCTTTACCTTTGTATTTCCTTGTATCTATTTCTTGTGTGTCTCAGGTATAAGTCTCTTGTACCTGTTTTGTGTAGCTTTCTCTTGTATTAATGCTAGCTCTTCTGTTAATGCTCAAAAAAAAAATTAAAAATTAAAATTAGAGCCATCTAACCCGGTGCCTTATCTTCCTCTATTTATTCCGACCCCTAATCTCTTCCTCATCAAAATCTCTCCAGCCACTCCACTATTTCTTAGGAAATCCTATCAAACTTCACATTATCTAGCATGGGCCAGCAAACCAGTAAGTCAAGCAGAGATGACTCCAACAAAGCGGGAACCAGCATTAATAAAATTATTATTTTGAACTATCCTCTCTAGATTAAGATGGACACGTTTATAAGAAACAACAATGGGAAGAGATACAACCATACTATCCTGGATTCCAGATTAAAAAGGGTGAGCTGTAGTGATATTACCAGTCAAATATGCAGTACTAGCATCACCTATCGAGTGATTTGAAGAGCCTCTGCAGAAGCACCCCTTCACTAGCTTCTCCTAGGGCAAACAGTTGAGCCTCATTACTAGCGGCCACATCTGTAGGAGTAATAATGACTTCTGCTCCCTCATTTTGCATGCTTAGAGTACGGCTTTTGTATTATGCTGAATTGCTGATGTTGGTATTATTGTATTAATAAAAAATATTGCATGCATACTTAGCATCATTTGCAAAGTCTATGCTTGTAATCTTGACATCAATGTAAAGAAAGCATTGAAAAGAGACCTCTTTTGGAAAGGGAGTAAGACAAAACGAAAATATCATTTATGGAAGTGGAAGTAGTGGCAAAGGAGGGTGATCTTGGCATTGTGAGATGAGATATAAATATCAGTCCCTCTTTAATGAATGGGTGTAGATTTTTTGATTGGAGGATTCTCCTTGGAGGAAAATAATTTCTAGAAAATGAAAAAGTATAGGATTTGAAGCAAAGATTGGTAGCTAGGTAAGATCCCTAAGTACAAACTGCATGGAGTGTGGAAGTTCATCACAAAATTAGTTCAGTTCTTGGAATTAAGGGAGTTGTTGTGGATGAGATTTGGTTGTGTTGGCTTGGATGGGAGTAAGGTCTTGGTAGATCTTTAGGTTGGAAATGTTCCAGACTTCCAGGTCTATGTTTTCGACAGTGTTTCCATGTCCTAAAAGGGAGTTATATTGGGGGCTTGGCTTTTTCTGAAATTTTACCTTCACCTTGAGCAAATATGTGATGCATCTAATTCCTTAAACATTTTTCTTTGTGCTTGTGCTTTTCAACTTTCGTTGTGTTTTTCAAATAAAGGTTTTCTCTGAGTATTTGCTACAATATGTTTCATAAGTTGTGTTTGATTTCTAGAAATGTTTTGATCCAGGGCTATGTTTATTGACAAGTTTTTACTGTGGAAGGTGTTTCCTATCTGTTGTCTGAGATGGATTCTTCAGTTCTCAGTACTTGAGATACCACCTTATTCTGATGTGTCAAAAGAAGCTAGAAATACCGCTTGTCTGTTACACACTGTGCAGTGCTTGGCTGGAGTATGGTCAAAACGAGAGTTTGTTCAATCAGCTTCCATGGAACAACAAGCTTGTATCCTTTTTGTCCTTAATCTACTAGAGATGGTTTCTTTGTTTGTTTGTTTGTTTTTCCCTTTGCATTGAGTACCCACCTTTGAAATGAGAAGACTTGGGTGTTGGTATTTATGGCCATATCTTTCTTCATCATCATGAACTAATAATTTTCCATCTCTTTGGAGTCATCATATGGCCATATCCAAATATTTTATATTAAGAATGATCAAAATATTAAAAAAATAAGAGTTTATATGAGGTTATACAAAATGTTAAAATGAAAGATACAGGTCTATATTATTGAAACTATAACTTGGAGCCCAATGTATTGTGATTGTGGATCCATACATGTAACCGTCACATACGTCTAGATGAAAGAGCTTTGTTTCATGAATTGTTTTTCACTTCTATAAATTTTGTAATCCTATACTGAATATTCAGATGTAACTGCTGCTCTTGGTCTTTCTTTGGAGAAGATGTCAAAAGAAGAACTAGAAAGAACAAAGGATACATCAAATTTTCTTCTTCAAGGAATTAGCTGTAAAGTTCTATTTTTCCCCCATTTGAGTATCGTGAACATGGTAGAGGAACCATGGGGTCTTGTTTCATAACATACAAACTTCTGTTTTCCTCTTTCCATGCATGTAAGATGTCACGCCCCGACCCAACGGACATGTGAGAAACAAGATTTTTTTTTTTTAAACAATGAAGCATGGACAACTCATAGTCCAAACACGTGGCACCTACACATGTTGCGAGATCCCTATGGATCTTAGGACTTATTGGACCCTTGATTTGATCGAACTGAATTATCAGCTTCCTACGTACTCCAATGGAGATCAGATCTTACGTAGTTCTCTATTCATTTATTTCGTGGCACTAACCCAATGTTATTCTTGATGTCACATCAAGACATTCCAATTACCCAATCGTGGGCCTCATCAGTAGAATAGATCTTATCTATCATCGGTCTAGCCAATCACAGGTCTATACCAACCATGGGAACACTGTCAACCATGGGGTCAATATCACACATGAGATAAACCTCAACCATGGGACTTATACCCGAACATAAGTACATCCCTCCTCGAGGACAATACTCCAAATATGGGTCCAATCGCCTATGGAATCAATGCCCTCTATGAGAATATCCATTCACGGTAATAATATACATCCGTGGTCACAATGCCCTCTATGAGAATAACCATCCCTTCATGGGAATAATATCTATCCATGGAACCATCAAGTCCACTATGAGATCAATACGTCTACCATGGGGACCAACATGTCTATCATGGGGCCAATATGCCTACTATATAACCAATATGCTACCATACGGGACCAAGTCTCGGTAGACGACCCCACCGTCCAGAATACCTCTCTAGAACGGACAATCAAACATCATAATCACTTGAAGGACGTATCCGTACCACGTCTCAATATCAATATCACGTGAGGGACGCACCCACATAATAAGAATATATGAAATGGAATATAAACAATACTATGCAATCATGCCATGCTATCAATATCATTTGTGGGAAGGTAAATTCACATAAGGTCACCACTATGGAACGACAGTCATATAAAATCATAATATCTAGATCCCTAGCGTGACTTAGGATCCACGACTTACTAAGCGGGTGACTCATGCCTAGCGAGTATTAGTCAACCTCGCCTTGCGTCCTTTCTGTCCTATGCCAAGGTGATGCAAAAAATGCGCCTTATCAGACTGGCATATCATCCAACAAGGGTGTAATGCCAAACCTTGCACACAAACATGGGCGCCTTACCAAGCTGACTCGTCATCTAAAGATGCGCAATGTCTAACTCTGCGTCCAACTATCATGTCTTATTAAGCTAGTACCACCCTCATGGAGTGTACACGTATCTAGCCCTACGCATAAACATGAATGCCTTATCAAGTTGACTCGTCATCTAGGATGCACAATGTCTAACTCTGCATCCAACCATCACGTTTTATTAAGCTAGTACCACCCTCATGGACTGTACACGTCTCTAGCCCTGTGTATAAACATGAACGTCTTACCAAGTTGGCTCCATTACCCAATTAGTAAATGGTACCCAACTCTGAGTCCAACATGTCTTACTAAGTCAGTACCGCCCGCATAGGCTCATGAGTATCTACCCTGTGCAATGCGGCTCACTAAGTTAGTACTGCTAGCATAGGCTCACTAGTATCTGACCCTGCGCAAACTATACACCAAGTGTACAAAATAGTCGTGAGTGTGACCTACAGCGCGAAACCTGTGAGGGGCTATACTCTTCAATGACAACCACAAATAGGACCAAGTCCCATAGCCGACGCCATCGTTCCAATAGGTTTCCTTAAACAAATCATCATCCTGTCACACCAATCTCCTCATGGGAGTGGGGACTACTACTAGTGGGGCCCAAACAAGAGAAAGGTATATCCTTAAGTCCTATATACTCTTTGGGTCTCATCCCTACACTAGTAATTCTCAATCTCATCATGCTCATTACCACAACATCCCATACTCACCTTCTAGATAACCTCTTAGGCACACATCAGTGAGTAATGCAAAAGGGATCATATTCGCAATTATATGGGCAACATATATGGTATAATCACATCATGACCATAAGTTCACAAGGATAGCAGCATAGCACATTCCATTATGTTCCATACATTCAACATATTCATCACATTGGGTTATTTTAGGGACATGAACTACACACCAACCCTGAGATATAGACATCGGGTTTATTTAACATATTCTTAGTCATTGCAATTCATTCAACCCGTCTCATAGTGGTTTATCATCCTAAGTCCAATCACGCCCTTTTTCACAACATTAACCTAATTAGATTCATCAATAATTCATCTCAACCCTTCGCAAGGGTCTCCAACAATTAACACAAATTATCCATCATCCTTAATATAAATGGATGAGACACAATGCATCTTTTGATCGAGCTGAGGCACAATGCTCTTAGTTGCCTACATTCTACATAGTGGATCAGATCAGCCGTAGTTCATTATTTTTACGTTTGGGTTGACATTGGGGAGTGGTCATAATTTTAATTTGGAGAAATCAAACAAGGTTTTTTTTAGCATTTACATTGCATTCCATGCATTCTCAATCATACTAGCCCATCCCCATTGTAACACAAGTTAACCCTCTAGGGTTATAAGATACTTGACCTTAACTCACTTATTTTACTTAGTCTAACCCTTCATCAAGTTCATCTTCAAATCATGGAAATTCATTCTACATATGGTTAGGTTGATCCACCACAACCATTATCAATATAGGCTTATTATATGAGTTACCTATCTAAGAATTCTAATCACAATCATGAGAATTCATTTGATACATACATTACTCATAACCTTATCAAGGCCCTACATTACACATCTTGGGCAATCTTGATTTATCATACATTCTGTCATAGTTCAACACATCACAAATCTATGAATTCTCAATTATAGTAAACATCTGATCATAGGGAACTTGAGAAACTCATACATATGTATCCGATACAATATATTCACATCAATTACACATAAGCATAGGGAGGTCAAACAATAACCTTACCCAACTATGCATTGGAATGTGCACAAGGCAACATTCACTCAAACATATTATCACACACCTTGTCAGCATAGAATTTTACAAATTTTCTCAATGCTTTAAGTGTGTGGTATTCTCCAATTTTACCCATATTATCAAACTCGAATTGTATCGAAATTGGTCTAGGGGTGTGAATTGTGAATCGAAAATCGTAAAATCGTACGATTCATATATCCTCTTATTCCCATAACCATTTTGTTGACCAGGGCCATTACATAAGAACCATGTTATGGTGGACCTTGGCCATTGATGTGATGATCTGTTTAGTGGATAATGTGTCAAAACTCGCAATTTTGAAGATCTTAGCTGTAGTATCAACGTCTACTACTTTAAAAATCTTAATTGTGATATTAATGTCTTTAGCCCTTTCTCCATGTAAGACTAGAATAGTCCCATAAGGTAGATTTTCAAGTATCTACACTTGTGTGGGGCTGGAACTTACTGGTGTGGCTAACATGCATTTCTACAAAATACCAAAATCGGTTCTCTTGTCAACCTAAAGTATTTAGTACTGCTAGTATTATAGCACCAAATTGTTGTTTATATTTGTCTGTTTATTAATGCCCTACATTGCGGGTATCAAAATCTAACATAGATGTCAGGTGTTGGACTCAACAAAACAAAAGGACTCAAGGACTCCGTACAATATTTAAATAAAGTTAATTCAAATTTATTTCAAATGAAAACAGAGTCCTGAAAATAACACTTCTAGAAAATAATTTACCAGTTTTAATCTAAACAATCAAGTGACGAATACATCAATATTTTAATCATTATGTTTCAAAAGGAGGAAGGGGGTAATATGTTTGTCATCTTGGAAGATAATGTTAAAGTACTAGAAGAGTTGATGAAGGGTCCAACAGAGTGCTTGTGTCCAATTGTGGTATGCCATACATTTTGAAGAGTCTGGGCAACATAACTATGCCCTGTCAAGTGTACTTTAAGGGATAGTTTTGTAATTTGACCTTTCTCTCTGTCTATAGAGCTGTGGTGTCTCTCAAAGGTAGGACAAAACATGATAGAAAATGAAAACTTCTCTTTTCTTGAGATTGTTCTGTTTTCAATTCTATTTTCATTTCATCACTCAAAAAGAAAAAGGAATGAAAAGAAAAAAAAAAAATTCTATTTTCATTTCAAAGCATCACAAGTTATTGTGGAAATTTTCTTCTTCCGTGAAATTCATGTTACCATGGTGCTCTTGTAAAATGCATGCAGAACTGTAGTTGGGCCCACCACATGATACTGAAGAGGAATTTCATTTCTACTATCTACAAGGGAATGAAATAGGTCTATGTGTGACTCATGGGTTCTCCATGTACATTTGTGACAAACCAGGACTCCATAGTCCCTCTTTATTGTGTATCATGTTGCACTTGTTACTGATTTATTGAAAAAAAGAAAAAGAAAAGAAACTTGCACTGTTTAACTTATGTAACTCAAGTTGGATGGCTGGCTGGCAGGTAGACTGGAGACCCCACTACATTTAATACGGAAAATGGCTAGTTCCATTGCTCTTGTGTTCTCCAAAATAATTGACCCAAAAAATCCTCTTTACCTTGATGAGGATTGTAAGGAAGAGAAAATTGATTGGGAGTTTGGATTTACCACTCTACAGAAAAAGGCACCAGCCGATTCTTCTGGTATAGAAATCATTAGAGATGAAACAGAGGCATCTATTAACATGCTGGAGAAGGGAGCAAATGATGTAGCTGATCACAAACAGAAAGATGGAAAAAATAAAACGTCAAATGCTGATAAAGAGTTATCTGCATTCAAATTGGTTGACCCGGATGAGATTATAGATCCTGCATCATTAAATAATGAAAATTCTATTGATGAGGATGATGACAATAGTGACAGCAACTCTGTGTCATCAAGTGACCCATCTTTGCAGCCGTATGATTTGTCAGATGATGATGCAGACTTGACAATGAAGTTTTCACAGTTGAGTGATCTAATTGCAGCATTACGAAAGTCTGATGACCCTGATGGTGTGAGTTTTATTTTTACCAGTAATCTTCTATATAAGTTGCTTCATCTGTCTTCATATTTATTGAGCTGAAGGAAAGATTTTGAAAGATACTGGAGCGGAGGTAATTTCATCTGAGCCAACAATCCATAGAGGTGGTGCCCCAATTTTTTGTTACCCTGGTCATTCATTTGATGGGACATTATTGTTGGGCAATTGGATCTAAAACTCCAAGCAATATCGGTTATCTGACCAATAGATTCTTCTGCGAATGAAGATGAACCATTCTCTATCTTTTTATTTTTCCTTGTGCAGGCCAATTGTCAGATGACCAGATTGTCTTGGAGTTCTTTGCTGCATCACGAATTCATAACATAACCACAAGTTGAATACTGTTGGGATCATTTTGTGTGTTTATGCCATACTAATTGTTGGCTGAAATGAAAATTCCAGCACAGGCTGTGGAATCGAACATTGTTTAACCTTGATTTCTTCATTCTTGATATCAGAACTTCTCATTTTTGAAGTTTTTTTTATAATGTTTGTCCTATTTACAGGTGGAAAGGGCACTAGATGTAGCTGAAAAGCTTGTAAGAGCATCACCCGATGAACTTCAGTATATTTCAAGTGATCTTGTGAGGGCACTTGTGCATATTCGTTGTTCTGATGTTACCATTGAAGGAGAGGAAGAATCTGCTGAAGAAAAGAGGCAAAATGCACTGGTTGCTTTGCTTGTGATTTGTCCATTTCAATCTTTGGATTCATTGAACAAACTACTATATTCGCCAAATATGGATTTCAGCCAACGTATATTGATCCTTGATGTCATGATAGATGCAGCTCAGGAACTTTCTAATGCTAAAGTCGTTAAACTAAAAAATCAGCGAACGCCACTTATATCAACCATTTCAGAGAAGCCATGGTATTTATCCAGTAGCAAAGGACCTCCTGGAACTGGAGAATGGAAGGAAGTTTTGGAAACAGGAACCCTCTTAAATTATTATCATCGCTATGAAAGAGAGCTACCCTCCAAACCTGGGCAGATCAAATCAGGGAAATCACGAAAATGGAGCCGTCGATTGGCAAATGTACAAGAAATCGAAGTGGAGGGGTCAAAAAACAACTTCCCTATGTATGCAGCTGCATTTATGCTCCCAGCCATGCAGGGATTTGATAAAAAAAGGCATGGTGTTGACTTGCTTGGCAGGGATTTTATAGTTCTTGGCAAACTTATCCATATGCTTGGTGTTTGTATGAAGTGCATGGCTATGCATCCAGAAGCATCAGCATTGGCTCCTGCTCTTCTCGATATGCTAAGCTCTAGGTAACCCACCATGACCAGTAATGCTTATTAGGAGGATATCAAATACTGAGAGGTGTATCAGATCCATATGGGAGCACAAGACACAGTTACTCATGGCATACATGTGCCCCTAGCCAAGCTTATGCAAATTGTGTTCCCTACTGTGGATGGGACATTACCCACATTCTGTAATGATCATCCCAAATGTTTGTTTGTTGGGCACTGAATGGACTATTCTGAAAATGACCTGACATCAAAATTCAAAGAATGAAAATCAAGAGTCGAAGTGAATTTCCTAGAAACGAAGTGTCACAAAATTGTTGTCTAGAATTGAGAATCATTAATCATAAATATTTGAATCATAATCATGAGATTCATAATTTCCCCAAAAAAAGATGTAAATACATGAAATAATATAAAAGATCTCTTTCATGTAATAAATTGAGCAACTGCAAAGTAATAAAATGAGAAAGTCTCCATTTTCTCTTGTATTAAATGAAGATGGTTACATGTTTTAGTAGGCAATGTCCTATTTCATTGATGTTTTAAATGTTCCAAGTGTAGTATACTAGTAGACTCCAGCCATTCTTGCAGTGTTTTAAAATGCAGACTAGACTGACTGGTTGAACTGGGTTGGACCAGAATCGGTTAGGTGAGCAGTCTGCGTAGGTCACTAGATCGTTTTGAAAGGAGAACCGCTTCAACCTGGTGATCCAGTAAACTGCTGAACCAGAAGGAACACCTGTCTTTTCCAAAACCAGCGTAATTGAGAACAAAAGAAAAAACTTGCCATCTCGAGCTTTTACTTACCGGATTTCTCTCTCCCAAGTCTAGCACATAGGAACTGATGAGCAATGCTGAAATGGATTTCGTCACTCATTTATACTTCTCTCATAGATTTCTACTTCTCTCAAGGATTTCTACTTCTCTCTTGCCACTGCCCTTGTGCTTCTTTCTCATAAAATCCCTCTCATCTACCAACGATTCAACTCTCTGTGCTGCAGGATATCATATTTCCCTCAACCCTTTTACCCTTTCTTATTTTTTTTTTTTTTTAATATCTTTCTCAGTTTTCATGTCTTTTCATTCACTCCTTTTCATGCCTTTTTTATTTTTAAACCTATTTTATTTAATGAGATGAGAGTTTCAGGATTGTAAAATTTTCTTTCTTAATAAAAAATTACATCTTTTGTAAAATTTTGGTTTTAAAATGCTTTTAAAATAATGCAATGGGAAAGAATGAAAAGAGTACATGTTTATATGCTGAGCATTGAATAGATGATCATGGATATAATCTTCTTTTTTTTGTATTTAAAATGATATTATATAATATTATATATTTGATGTCATGCTGATGCCACAGTTTTATCCAGTTTGTACGATCTGGTTGAACCTGGTTGGACCAAACTGAAGTCTTGGGTGGTTCAATGAATGGTCTGGGTTTTAAAGCATTGCCTTGTTGTAAAAAGGCCAACAATTAACTGATGCCCTAGTTGCCCAACAAGTCAATGCAAAGAAAAAACATTGAAATGAAACTTTCTTACTTATAATTATCAAATTCTATCATCCATGGGAATTTTACAATATGTAAATTGTTAAGAATTGATCCTATTGGGAAATATAAGTTGTATGACTTGACTTGTGTTTATAGAAAAAAATTAATGGTACCGGTTGTAGATTAAAATCTATTAGGTTTGGATGTTTCTGATTTGCATTGAGCCATAATTTGGGCTTGCAACAGTGATTCATGAAAGCATCATATTTTTCTCCTCATTATGCTGCAATTTGCTGGCTACTTCTTGCAGGGAAATCTCACATCATGCGGAAACCTATGTCAGAAGATCTGTTCTCTTTACTGCTTCATGTATATTGGCTGCACTTCATCCTTCATACATTGCATCTGCCTTGGTGGAAGGTAACCATGATATTTGTAGAGGGCTTGAATGGATACGCACATGGGCCCTTCATGTTGCTGAATCAGATTCTGACAATGAATGCTCAACGGTACATATTATTTATTTGTATCTGCTTATAAGCTATACCTATGATACTGTTTAAGCTAACCCTGATTTTTAAGCTCTTGCACTTTAATCTTTAAATTACTTTTTGAATATCTAATATTCTTAGAAACTTTTTCATTTTTTTTAGTAGTTATGAGATAGCCAATAATGGATAAAACCCATTTTGGTCCAATGTTAATTTATAGGTATGCAATCTAGATACATATATAAATTTAAATTAAGCTATGTTTTGGTCTTATGCTTTTTATATTTCTTATGCATATAAATTATAGATTGTATAATTCAATTTTGATACACCATTCAATTGCAAAAAAGGAGTCTTATTCTCAACCAAACAAACCAATGAACCAAGGTAGTTCAAGCTATGCAGTTTTTTTCCCTCATTTTTCTTTGTGAAACAGTACCTCTATTTGTAAACAATGGGAAGTATATGCCCAAAGAAATATTCAAAACCAGGTAATATACCCTCAAAACATGTCCAGGACCTCATATGTTGCATGGCTACATGTATTGTGTTGGAATCCAACACCGGTATGAGGTACGAGAGTCTTACCTATTCCAAAATATAGGATTCTTAAATTCAGCATCTCCCTCATCAGTTCTACTTTTCCACTCAACTCTATTGTCTCACCCCATTTACCACTTTGTTCTCAATTATTCCCAATAATCGGAGCAAATAAATGCTTAGAAAGGGACCCCATCTATTTGGAGTTGGCCATTTCAATCATTTGACACTCCACTAGCTTGCCTGAACTTTGCCTATTAGCTATATCCAAATCAGACCCTTTATTCTGTTCTACAATTGTATCCCAAGTATCGAAGTTTCTCACTACAGAAAAATGTCATTTTCAATTTTAACTAGTATCATCCTCCGTACTCTCAGATCACTAAACTTACACTATATTTTTTTTATTTTGCCTATCAAGTTTCAAACCATTTGCCCTCAAAAGATTTCATCTATTTGTCTAGCTTATTTCTGAAGTACTAAATTTGACATTTTATGAACATAAAACAGCATTTTTCTAAACATTATAGAGGAATCTCTGAATTATGTGAAGGTGGTGTTTTTCTTTTGTCCCCTCTCTAGCTTGGATTTCACATGATCCTGATAAGAGTATGTGATTTTTCTCTTCTCCACATATTGAGTTAAATGAACTAATATATATGTTTTGCATATAGATGGCTATGACATGTCTCCAACTCCATGCTGAGATGGCTCTTCAAGCTTCACGATCACTTGAATCTGCAGAAAATTCCACAGCAAATATCAATTTCACTTCCGAGTTGAAAGGAACAATCAAAATTCCGTATGCAAGCATGCAGTATCAAATTTGAAACATCTTCTTGGTAATCCCTTCTTGATGCTACTGTCACTGCTTATTGCTTAATTCAAGAACAGTTTTTTTTGTCTCAATGGCAGTAGAAATTCGATTTTCAGTACATCATAAAAAAGAGAGAAAAAAGATAAGAGTAGATCTGGTGCTACTGTCAATACTTGTTCCATATTTAGAGAAAGTTCTTTTAGTCTAGATAACAGGAGAAATTTGACTTTCAGTACGTAGATAGATGATGGGTTGGGGTACTGGGGCGAGAGATCTTGCCAGAGGAAGGAGAGATCAGGGCGGAACTAGAGGATTATTCTCGGCAGAATAACTGGTTTGAGAAGGAGATCTTTTTCATTTTATCTATCATTATTATTACCAGTCATTTATACTATCAATCTGGATATGGCAGATTTCTTCTTTTTTCTAGAGGCCGAATAGGACTTGAAGCTACAACCTTTGAGATTGCAATAATGAGCACTATTTTCATTATCTACAAATGGGGGAAAAAAGGTTGGAACTTTCTTTACATGGGCTTTCTAGAGTAGCAGTAACATAACTTTTGTTGGTAAATGTCTAGTTGGAAGTTCAAGAATAAATAAAATAAAATTGTTTGCAATACCCCTGATTAAAAACTATTAAATTCACAATAGAACTAGGTCTATGTGCTTTAGTACTTGTAAAATCATTTATTATGAACTCATACAGAGTTTGTTATTTCGTGAGGGCCTGATGTGGCTCATGGGTTAGGCCTAACTGGACTAGAGCCTTTTGGCTAGCTCTTAGGAGGGACTACTACTCAGTGTAGCTTGGTTTCTTCCGAAGTGAGTAGATGGCAAATGAGATCAGAAGTTGAAAGTCAGTAACTCCATGCAACAAAGATGCTGACCTTTGAAACACCAAATAAGTTAACAATCCACAATAGAGTTAAGAGTAATGAAGCTGCAATCCTCCAATTAACTTTATTCAAATAGCTAATTACAGTGGCAACTTAATGTGTGTTAAAAACTTGTATGATTGTTGAAGCTTCTTGTTACAGCTACATGGTTCCTTAAGTCAGGTTTTATTATGAGTCTACCCATTAAATATAGATTAATCAAATTTTTTTTTTTTTTGATAACCAAGGTGTCCAGGGATCTCACTTGTATTTGGACAGTAGATATTTTAACCCGACTAGCCTTTGAGCATATAGAAGCTTTCCAATCTCACACACAGCGGGTAAGCAACTATAGGGAGTGGACTAGAGGGATGTTGAGCATGAATCGAACTCAAGACCTTCCTTCATGAGGGAAGCTTCTTGACTGTCAGTCCAACCCCCTTATAGATTAATTAATCTAAAATATTCTTGAGGCATCTATTGAATTGTGCTGAAGATTATCTTGTGTATATGGTAGTCGATACATTGAATGGCACACGACGAATGTTTGCAGTCCTGGTGCCTACTGCCTTTGGGTGTTGCGGAAGCATGTGTCATCATTAATTTTGATGACTGAGCTGATTGAACTAAATTGGGTTGTTTTATCTTTTCCATGCAGATTGTCTGCAACAAACAAGCCTCTTGATAGCTGAATCATTGGCGGTTGGTAGCATTCCTGCATATGTTGTGGTACAGCTGCTGAAGTGATTGAACTAAGAACAAAATATCAATATGAGACGTAGAGGTCCATCATACGCATAATATCTCTGAGGGTCTGCTTTCTGCTCCTGTTTCGTTTGATGGTAATGTAATTTAATTTTCTTTGGACAAAGTCTTCGCTATTCCTGTCATACTAAAATATGAGCATCGAAGTTAAAAACGATTTCAAATATTGGTGGTTTCCATGAACATGGTTTTACTGCATAATCCAATTGGCCTCTACCATTTCATGAACTTTATGCAATTTCTAACGCATTAAGATGGGCGCAAAAGGTTTGTTTGGACTCGGAAGATATATCAAATTGCCTGGAAAAAGCATGAAGTTCATGGTTTGGTAACTTGAATTGCTCGAAAATTTCTCTACATTTTTGGCTAAGTTATGTGATTCTTGATGTTGGGAGAGTAAATTTTATTGACGTTCCAAAGTTCTGTTTCATTCTGATTCTCTATTCCAATTTCTCAATGTTTTGTTTCATTTTGATTACAAAATTTCTATTTCTCCGGATTGCATTTTGAATTATATAATGTAGCATCAGATAAGAGATTGTAGATGCATCCAATATTCAAAAGAATAGATATTCGAAATCAACCAATTTAAAACAAATAAATGAACAGTTGAAAAAGACTTAATTCCAATGTTTTTTTAAACCAGCCCGGCCTGCATTTGAACCTCCAGTTCAACTGCGAACTGCTTGATTACGGACCAGTTTTTTCCAAAATCCTTTTACGAGAAAAACACAAAAAAAAAAAAAAAAAACGGCAAACTCGTAGATTTAACTGGTTTTCATTAAAAAAACTGCAAACAGAGACCCTTAAAAAACCATTTCGAAAATTCTAAAACAATTTTTTTTTACTTCTCAAAAAATACAACATAGAAATAGTTTTTCTTGAAATTTTATTTCAAAATTAATTAAACTTTAATTAATATAAGACTGAGTTTAGCCGTTAATCTTATTTTACCTGACCTACTGAGATTCACATGCAACTTTTATAAAATATTGCTTATTTCTTTTATTTGATGGATCACAAGTGTCACGTTGTGAATTAAAAAATTGAGTTAAAAGAACTTGACTTACTTATATCACGAGAGAATGCTGTTTACATTTCATTGAGTTGAATTGGTTTATTTTCATTGAGTTTGTCAAGATATCTCATGGGAAAAACCGTGGACAATTTCTATCCATGAGCATCTTATTCAAATCATTGTCCCCATCTAGAAACCGGAATTTTATATCAGTGGAGCTGCATATTTTCAGATCCTGACCAATTAACAATAAAACATTTTAGTGCCAACATTATAATTACAATCCATGTCAAAGGCTCGAGCCAATTTCCTAGTTCAACTAATTGCATCCCTCTTCAAGATTATCCGTAGTTGAACTAATTGCATCCCTCTTCAAGATAAATAGTTGCGTATTCGAACTCTCTAACTTTTCCACATGTTAATTAAAAAAAAAATTCCAAACATTTCATTTTGCACAAATCAAAACTACTATTTAAAACTTCAATTTAAATGGTTTTAAACGATGAAATAAATAATTACCATAAAAGCCAAAGACATCAATCTCAATCAGTACATTTTATCATTTGAATATGAAATACAATTGTGCAAAATCTCCTTTGAGAAGTAAAGACATCATTTTCTAACTTTCAAGACATGTTTATTTATAATATTTTTTAAATGAAAAAAATTATAAAAAAAAATCACCAATTTAATATTTTTTTTTCACAAGAAGTGTGAAAAATAAGTTTCAAAGAGAGAAGAAAGAGAGAAGAGTCCAAAAATAATTTCACAACTTCTGAATTCATCATGATACCATTTGAACATCAGCTTAAACAATAAACCCCCCAAGAAAAGGAAGAGAATAAAAAAAAAAACCCCTTTAAATAGTCTCTTGCTCTGAAACAGCTTACATGTCACTGCACATCTATACCAAACACAGTACTTGAAGTCTTTGCCTTTGGAAGAGTTATATACAACACCCCATCTTTGACCTCTGCCTTGATCTTCTCCACTTCTACGTTCTCCGGCAAAGCTATTCTGCTGCTGTACTTGCCATAGCTCTTTGCAGACCATTCCCCTTCTCCTTCCTCTTCTCCCTGTTTCTCTGCCCTCACCACCAGCATCTTCTCCTCCACCCACACCTTTACATCCTTTTTCGTCATGCCCGGCATGTCGAATCTCATCTTGTACACATCTTCACTTTCTTTAATCTCCCATGGGGTCCTCCCCCTTCTGTACCCACCACCATTTTCTTCTCTAATTGAAGGGTACTGAAATGGGTCCTCCATTATCCTGTCCATAGTGTCCATCATTTGCTGCACTGTCCTCGCAGTAGGAAATCGGTCCCAGATCCCTTCAATATTTTATGGTTCATCAATCAAATCAGCATTCGATCATAAAAAAAAAAAAAAAAAAACAGAGCCATAAGTTAAGGGTTAGATAAGATTGATTGAGGAAAAAGGAGTTGGGTCATTTACATACCTACAGGGGTAACCTGAGCAATTTTTTTCTTGGGTTGGGTGGGTTTAGGGTTAGCCCTCTGCAAATGATCTAAGCTCTCCCTGCCCTCTGCTGCCATGGCCCTGATGGGAAATACATATCTAAACCGGTTGGTTGATGAAGTAGTAGCATTTGCACGTCTTGGAGCAGTGGCGTGAAAGGAGATACCAAGATTGGAAAGTGCTGCTGACATTTTTTTTTCCCTTCTTTGAATGCTTGAATGAATATTTTCTTCGAAAACGAGAGAACCAACGCTTCACTTGAAGGACGAATCCGAGAAGGGACCATTTATAAGCGAAAAGAGACATTTCCAGATATGTCTGGAAAGAAGTGAGAGGATTTTAGTGCGTCTGTACTGTGTACTTTCTAGACTACTCCGGCGAGTCCCTCCACCGTTTCTAGAAGGATCAGTCTTGTGGCGCTGGCGTTCCGTTTTAGTAGTCCGGAGGAGTACATACTCGATTATGTGAATTTAGGATTCGTTAAAGAAAAAATTGAAGAGAAAAAGTCTAATCAAACCTTCTTTTTCTTTCCTCAAATCCACTGATTTGAGTTAATTAAAAGTGTAAAAATAAATTAACTTTTGCTAAACTTAATTTAAAGGAAAACTATTTGCTTTGGAGTATACACTTTAGACACTGTAGTAATGATAAAGCATTCTACGTCATCATATGAAATTATTTTAAATGTCAATATTTTGGAGAAAGAAATAAAATTTTGTCTAAACTTTCTCTAACTTCATAAAATATAACTTTAGATATTCTAATAATTATTTCTAATAAACACCTTTAAATTATATTTATACAATTCTAAATGGTACTAGACTTGGCAAAATCTAATTGGTTTGGGTCAGGTCTACCCAACAGGATAAATGGGTTATCCAATTTATCTGTTTATCATCTCTTATATTCCACATACTTAAGTTCAAACTCTTCATGACTTGGTTCACAACCCTAAATCTTACTTCCTAGAACTTAGGCTGCGTTTGGATGGGGGTAAGAGGGGGTACCCCTTGTTATCTTCATTTGGTAACAAGGGAGTGAGGGTAAAATTCAAATTTTTGCCCCTCTTATCCTATTTTTGAATACCCCTTTAAAGGTTGGGGTATTCAAAATACCCTACCCTTCAATACTCTTTGCCTTCCTCTTTTTATCAATTATATATATATAATTAGCAATTTAATTTTGTTTGAAATTTATTTTAAAAATGTGTTAACATTTTTAACATAATGCATTTGGATGAGGAGTAAATTTTATGGAGGTTACCCTTGAGTAGAGATAAACTGACATATTAACAATTTTGTGAGAATTAATATTTTTTATTAAATCTATCTAATATAAATAATAAAAATAAAGTTTTATGAAACATAATTGTCAAAATATCCTATTTTTAAGAGGTGATTCTGTCGAAATTTCGATAAGATCTCGAAACTTCAAAAGAGTTTGAAGTTCATCATAATCTCTTTCGGAGTAATTAACAATTTATTATTTTGGAAGTTTGTTTTAAAAATGTGTCAACATCTTCAACATGATGCATTTGAATGAGGAGTAAATTTTACAGGGGTTACCCGAGGTTACCCTTGAGTAGGGGTAATCTGACATAACAATTTTATAAGAATTAATATTTTTTATTAAATTCATATAATATTAAAAATAAAAATAAAGTTTTATGAAACATAATTATCAAAATGTCCTATTTTTAAGGAGTGATTCTGTCCAAATTTTGAAAGGATTTTGAAACTCCGAAAGAGTTTGTTCATGGTAATCTCTTTTTGTAGTGACCCGACCCAAAGTAGCGAGTCAGTAAGTGGGATTAGTTTAGTAATTTAATTTTGTTTATGCAAATTTGATACTTTGATTTATGCGAATGAAAATTTTAGTTATTAAATTAGATCCTAATTATCAGAGTTGAGACTTCAATTAGAATTGTTCAGTTAAAAATTAAATTTAACATTAATAATGTTATGAAGATCCCCAATCGCACACAAACCCCCTCCTAAATTAGTGGTCACTGAAAATATATAAGTTTGGAATTTGGAAAAGTAATTAAAATATAAAGAGGGAATTTAATAAACCTTACCCCAAAATTCCATTCACGTTTTAGAGGAAAAATCTATCCTTATAACCCAAGTGGGGCCTACATGTGAAACACTTATCCTAAATCCCTAACTCCCTCGATGGAAACCCATGAAGGAAAACCCAAAATCCCCTTCACTGTCGTATCTTATCTGGGGAAATTTTCCCCAATTCGACTCTCTCTCTCCTATCTCCTACTTCTTATCCAAAAGAAAAACGGCAACAAGCCCTTCCTTTTCCCACTTGGACTACAACTCATGGGGACTGACCCGTTTTCCTATATGAAACTCATGCGATGGCAACCAGATCTCTTCCCCTACTTTCGTTTTTCTTCAAACAGCAGTAGCGAGAGTTTTGGATCCCCTCCATCGGTATTTCTCTTTCTTTGCTTTCAAAGCACAAGCAATCAGTTCGAATCCTTGCTCCTCCTAGCCGGCGTCTGAAAGGTGTTATTCTCTTCTCCCAGCTGCACAGTCAGCCCCTCTTTTTCGACTCCTTCAGATCTATCGTCCCCTCAGGGAAATAATTTGGTGTCTGATAGGTTAAGGTAGGTTTTCCTACATTATTGAAGCACTAAAAATTATGATTTAAATATAATATCTTGTTATTATAAATGTGATGATTGATTTTCTTCAGATTTATGTGAAAGAGATGATGTTTATTTACTTTTAAAATATTTAGGATATTGTCACATATATTGCATGGAATTTAGCATCATTATATATTCATATACCTCATGCATATAGCATGGGATGGGAATTGCATTACCCGAAACAAAGCTAAGTTGTCCGGACATTCTTTGGTCTCAGAAATAAATTAATGAATTTGAATAAATATTTATATTTGGCTGCATCCATTGTTACGAAGATAAGGCATTGAGTTGGGCCAAAAAGGCTTTTGGGTAACCAATCCCAAAACCCTGCACAGATGGAGGAGACCACACTCCACCGATAGTTTCGGTTGTTAAATTTGTGGATAGGGAACAACATCCTCATGGTTCCGCTTGGGATGCTGAGACATAATTGGCCAATGATAGTAACTATTGAGAATATGACTTATAGTCGATATGTGGAGCATAAAAAGGGCATTCATTATTCATTGCACCCATGACATGACATTGCATGATAAGTACGATTTGAAGTACGAGCTTTCTATTATGCAACATATTATGTTATAAAATGTGAGTTGCCTAACATTGATTTCGAATTATATGTATTTTGTTATAACACTTCTTGGTGCATTTTTCCTATGATCGAAACTCCTACTGGGCGCGTTGACTAAGCCCATACATTTTTCTCCTTTTTAGATATCAATACAAATCAAGGAAAGGAAAGCGAGGTCGGACCAAGTGGCAGTCAGGCGTGAGCGAGATAGACGCTAGGAGATAGCGTGAATAGTTTAGTTCGATTTATTTTAATTTAATTTGGAGTCAGTATAGTTTATAGGAGATTTTAATTTGAGGATGTAATAACTTAGTCACTTTGTGTTCAGATATTTGTGTTTGGTTTATGGAGAACACTTTATTTTTGCTTAAGATGCGAGTATGTTATGATCATGATTTATGATTTTATTTTTCGCTATTTGTTCTAGCATGTTGTAACTGTTATTATGGACTACGATCCATGCACGTGATAGGTTGGGCCAGTCGAAGGTCACGTTTTTCGGCCTCAGACTTGACTCGCGTCGTGACACTCGCCTCCCTGCATGAAATCCTTATCCATTTCACTCTGATCTTACTCTCGGGAGGGAGGGGTGTTACACTTTTGGAGTAATTAGCAATTTATTTTGTTGAATGTTTATTTTAAAAAATTGTTAATATTTTCAACGTGATGCATTTGGATGAAGGGTAAATTTTACAGGGGTTACCTGAGGTTACCCTTGAGTAGGGGTAACTGTAAGTAGGGGTAACTGTTAGAATGCAAGTGTTCATTTTAAATTATAATTATAAAAAATAGATAATATTATTATAATTTATATTATTAGAATTTACTTCATGAATATTATTTAATAATTAAATTTTATAAAAAAAAATTTAAAAAATATTAATATATCAGGTTACCCTTTCATGTAGTTAGCAAACAAGATTTTTTACTCTTACGATAAGGTTTTATTTTACCACTGCAATTATCAAATAAGATAAGGGTAATTCCATTTCAAAGATCACATCTACTCAAAGTTGACCCCTACTCAAAGATAACCCCTATAAAAATTACCCCCCATCCAAATGCAACCCTAGTTCCCACATCCTCTCAAGGTGACATTGCCAGTTCATGCATGAGGAAAAGTGACACTACAATCTACGACCCGAAGCGAGGCAACGGTGTAATTTGCGACAAGAGGCGAGGCAATGGTGTAAATTGCGACATAAGGTGAGGTGACGATGCGATCTGCAAATTTGACATAAGATCTAAAAATAAAAAGTGACGTTTGAAGTCCATCACAAATGGCTGCATTTGGAGGGGGTAAAGGGGGTGATTCCTTACTCTTGTTTGGTAATCTAAAAATTATCTCAAATGAGGGTAAAATTTTTAAAAATCACCTCTTGCATCACTTTTTTTAATATCCCAATGAAGATTGAAGTATTCAAGGGTGACCTCAAGCTTAAGAATAACTCAAGTGAGAGATGACTCCCGTAAAATTACCCTTCATCCAAACGCATCCTAGTCTCTATCCCTTTTCCATAATGGTTACACCATGTCCTCCCCTCTCTCCTCCTTCCTTCCACAATCCGAGTCAGCTAGAAGCAAATTGAGGCCTAAGACAAATTTTTTAAATGGAGCCTTCTTTAAAAGGGAAAAAAATACCCTTTAAAAAAGAAAAAATTCAAAAGATTGAAATACTTTCAAATAATTATTAGAAAAAAAAAATATCTCTTCACCCACCTTCTAAAACTCATCTAAATACTCATTTTTCCAAGTAAAACAAAGAAAGGAGAAGAAAACTACATCATAAATTCTTTAAAAAAACATAAGAAGGACCCATCTCAACTTACATCAAAAGAAAAAGGTGGAAGGAAGGGGAAGAAGGTGATGATAGAAATTAGAATAATAAAATTAGAAATTAGAAATTATAGGCTAAAATTTTGCTAAAAAATTTAATAAAATTTTAAGAATTTGTAAAAGTCGTATTTGAAAAAAATCAATTTTAAAGTCCCAATTTTTTTAATTTAAACCAACTTTTTTATCTGTTTGGATTTTCATTTTAAAACAAAATAAATAGAAAATAAATTTTAAATTTTAGATTTTAATTTTGAGCTTTAAATTATTTGAAACAAGTAAAAAAAGTTTACAAAATCTTTAAACCTTAATCCCGTCTGGGCCCCACACCCTTCTCATTTTAACTTCTTTCTTTCCCTACCATCCCGCAAACCAAAATCCCTAAACCATTCTGTCCATCGTCTTCTCCTTCTCTATTGCAGCCGCCACTTATCACTCTGTCCTTCCCTCTTTATCCCTTCTCTTCCTCTCTCATTACGTGTACTGTAACAACCGATTCCAAAATAAGATTTTGAGAGTTGGTGCGAGTAGAGAGGAGAGGGATTTGGGGTCTTTGTAAGTGGAGGGTTAAAACAAACGCTTGAATTACTTTATGCTTCAGCCGACCCTGTCCACAACGACGGTCAACACTTTCACGGTGCTCTTTCATATCTCTCTCAATTGATTGTTAGTCTTTCATCTCTCTCGGTCAAATGCCTAAGCCGATTGCAGTCTCTGTTGTCCATTTTGGTTGTTTCGATGAATGAAACAATGTCCGTTGGATCTTCCATTACATTCAATGTCTTCTCTATCACTATTAGAGATAAAATTGAATGTTTCTTTACATACTTTTTCATTTTATCATAGCACTGAATTATTGTTTAAGTATCAAAATTATCAATCATGAATTTTTAATATTCTTGTAGATGTTTTAATATCTAAAAGTTTAGTAATGAAACATTTATTTTTAGTATTTTAAATTTATAGAAATTTTTATTGTTTAATTTTTAAAGAAGCTAAATATCTATATTCTATATGTTCATATCAAATAAGTGAATAACTTGAAATCCAATCCGGAACCAAACTCAAAATAGATTCGAACTCAGTAACTTATTTAATAAACAAGTAAATAATTAGTTACCATTTAATGACCCAAAACCGATTAAGATTTGACCCGAATTGAAACTGACTTGACCCATTTTCAGATCCAATTGGGACCATCCATAAAAAAAAATAAAATTGCACGTCCTTCCTTATAAAATTATAATGGTCAAATGTGATTAAAATATCAACTTTATGCTATCCACGTGGATTCATACAACTTCACATGATCCACCTACTGTATTTATCCAAATGGGCTCTAAAAAAGTCTATTATTTTATCTTTTACATAATTGTTAACCATCCCAAATAATAGAGGAATTATTAATATGTAAAAATTCAAGATATAAAAATATCACATATGCACTAGTTTGAAAAATGATCATAATGATTGAATTATTCAAATAAATAATTTTGATGAACAATCCCAAAAATGATGAAAATAGTGAACGGTCTAAAACAAGATTAAAACATGTCAGTGGTCTAGATCCATATTATAATAGATGAATGGTAAAAAAAATGAACAAATTAGATACATGATAGACATATATGAATGATTTGAATATATTACTATGATTCAAATGGGTATATCTCAACTGGTTGTCTCCCGTCTTACGAAGCAGGACATTGTGGGTTCGAGCCCTTATGACCTAACCTTAGTGTGCTCTAGGGATAGTGGACTCACCTGTAGAGATTTTACGCTATGTATCCCGCGGTTTCTTACATATAAATTCAAAATAAAAAAAAAGTGCGTGCCTCTTATTTGTCTAAATACGTGATCATAAAAATTAAACTGTTTAAATACATGATCATCATAAATATAAGATCTAAACACATTGTCTTACTCATCCATATATTTTGTTAGATGGATAAACAAATTATTGATCTAGATAGATCAAGCCCTAGATACATTATAACATGATTAAAAATTTGAACAGTTCGACTACATAATCATGATAGATTAATGGCTCAAATAAATAATTGCGATGAATAAAAAATCTAACTACATGATTAAGATAGATAAACAATTCAATACATAATTAAGCTAGGTGAAATATCTAGATACAAAATCACGACATAGATAAATGGTATAGATACATTATTTTGATATGTTAAAATGTGATTTATTTAGATCTTATTTTCATTTAAAAAAAACTTTAGAAAAATATATTTATATTTTTATAAAATATTTTTAAAATGTTAAAAATTGTCATTTAGACTATTTCACAAATGAAATAAATAGGTAAATCCTGTCATACCCATGTATAAATCATACAATTGATTTATCAAATAATTTACATTTTAAATTTAATCTATATCTCAAAACAATTTTTTTGATTAAGAATGAAAATTTTTTTTTTAATAAAAAATTAAATTTAAATTTAATTAATGTCCAAACTCCAATCCGGTGTACCACATTTCTCTTCTTAAGATTCACGGCGCATGTTTGTGGAGGATGTAAATTGCAAAAAGATTAGCCTTTCTAAATAGAATTAAGACCATTTTTGAGTTTCGAATGATAGATACCATTTTACATGAGTTTATGCTACAAGTGTACACCTTAAATTACAAATTAAACCATATATAATTTACTTATTAAATAAAATTTATTAAGTTTCATTATTATTAATTTTGAATAGATGAAATACATGACTTCATATTTAAATAGTTTGAAAAACTGCAACTTTTTAATTTATTATAGGCTATTTATAAGGACATTCTATTTTTAAAATACTCTATGCTTAAAATAATAAAAAGATAGATAAAGACTATTTTATCTTTACAAATTCAAATATAGTTGTTTATGTATTATCAAAATAATAATTCTTCTAATTATTAAAAAAGAATATGCTTCTCTTATAAGTTATTGATAGCTATTTGATATAAGACAAAAAATAAATGATAAATTTAAATTTATTATTATTAAAAAGGTTTTAATGCTATCCCCATTCATTTCATAACCTTCTTCAATATTAAGAAATTTTAAATAATAATGTATTATATTTTTCACCTCGTGAGGGAAAATGCCGAGGGACTATCAGTCCATCATTACTTTCATAAGCTCTCTACCTAATTATGACTTAATTAGAGCTGAAATTCGAGTCGGATCGAATCAAATTGAGTTTCAATAAATCTAACTTAGCTCATGTCGAAAAATGATTAAACCCGACATGACTCAATCTGAATTGCTGATCTGAGTTATTCAATTCGAGTCAATCCAAATTTTTGATCCGACTCAATCCGTGTGTAATTTTATAAGTTGATCGAGTTGGGTCGAGTAAAATTGCTTTTAAATTTTTCAATCCGACCCAAACTTCATATGAATTTATTTTTTTCCAATTCAATCTGACTTGAGATATATAAAAATATAATCCAAATTCATTAATTTCTTAGGTCGGGTCATGCGTGCGGAATTGAAAACCAACCCAAGTTTCACCCTTACTTTAAGGTGCTGCATGTGGCCCCCACAAACTACTGGTTCAGTCATGACTCGTGAGTGATGAGCAATGACTCGTGAGTCATGAGTCGTGAGTCATGATTCAGATTTTCATTCTAAGGTTCGCAACGGATAATTTATCATATCATCGGGCAACAAGAGCATTTCTCTCTCTCTCTCTCTCTCTCTCTCTCATGGCGTCCCTCTGCAACATCCTCTCAATATTACCCTCCAGAAAGCCGTCCGTCCTTTCTCCTTCTTCTTCCAACCCCTTTTCTTTCCCTTCACTAACTTTTAGTTGCAGTAGATATGATGCGTTGGTTCCAATGAGGAGAAAAGAGTCTTTTCCCTCTTCTTCTTGCAATTCATTGTCAGTAGGATGGCCTTCTCTTACGCGCGCCAAGACCCTATTATTTGCATCTGGTTACAATGTGCAGGTGGTGGTGGAGGACAACGAGCCCGAGGATTCTCTTGTCCGTCGCTTCCGTACCAAGGTCTTTAGGGCAGGAGTCATTCAGGAATGCAAAAGGAGGAGGTTCTTTGAGAACAAGCAGGAGGAGAAGAAGAGAAGGGTCAGAGAAGCCTCCAAACGGAATCGGCGCAGGTATATTTTTCATTTGCTTCATTTCAGTATTTTTTTTTTTTTTTGACATCTAGGTTTTGTTTGGCTTCTTGGCCCTTCCTTCTATTTTTTTTTTTTATATCAAATGTATCAAGGAGATTGTTGAATTCTTGTTTTACTGGTGATTTTTTTTCACTGCCTTTTGCTTTCAATCTGTTTGTCGGATCTTTTTGGGTCTGTTTTTTTTTTTTTGAAATTGCAAATAATATTATATTAATAGCACCAGAGGTGCAAAAACAGAATACAAAAGAACAGGGAAAAAAAAACCAATAGCCCTTACACCCTTAAAAGATAGCCAAGGGAGAAAATAAACTAGCTAAGGCCGATACACTCTCTCCAGGTACGCAACATGTCAGTCATGAGATAGTGCTAGAAATCGGATAGGGAAGATGTCCACGCAGCACATTTGGCAAGAACTCGGTTATCAACACATTGGGGACTTTCTGCACTGTTCTGGAAAACACTATTATTTCGTTCCCACCAGATACTCCACAGGGTGGCAAGGAGGGCAAGACGCCACACAACGACACACCTAGTGGAAGTATTAAAAATCTTCCACGCGAAGGACAATTGATCTACTGATGAAGGCATAGTCCGAATTGGTCAATTGATCTACTGATGAAGGCATAGTCCACTGTATGCCGAATTGGTCCAGAATGGCATTCCAAACGGAAGTTGAGAAGAAATAGTGGATGAACAGGTGGCCTTTATCTTCAGAAGCAAGAAGGCACAGAGGACAAACACTGATTTATACTCTGCTTCACTTACGCAAGTTGTCCTGTGTAAGAATCTTCCCAAGGCCAACCGTCCACACGAAGTTGATGGCTCTAGGGGGGGCTCTAGAGGACCAAATGGATGGATCCAGGAGAGGAGCATCTCACTCCTATTGCTTCACTCATAAAAGGACTTAACCGAGAAGGATCCATAAGAGTCAGGCCACCAGATCAAGGTATCAACCTCCAGGCACGAATTTGAGCAGACGAAAGAAGGAGTAGGAGGTGTGACAAGTTGTCAGTCTCAAGTTCCCTCAAGTTTCGGTGGAAACGAATGTTCCACTGGAAACGACTCTAATAGAAGAAGCTATGCTATGTCAATACAGTCTTTCCAGGCTCATAAGAGGTCACTCATAGAAATATTTTTTTTATTTCCACAAGAGTGGAAGCCCAAGAGCCACATTTGGCAAAAACTCTTCTCGAAACTGCTTCATTTGATTTAGCGCGGTCCTTAAAGATTTTGTTGTTATGTTTCCACCATAAGCTCCACACTACGGCAAAGAGAGATGCCTCACAGAGAGGAGCATTTGGGGAAACATAAACAATATCCCAAGCATAAGATGGCTCGGCCATGGTAGAAGGCATAACCCAAAGAACACCAAACTTATCCAATACAGAATTCCAAACTGCATAGGAGAAAGGGTAGTGGATAAAAAGGTGATTCGTCTCCTCTGAAGTCTGAAGACAAATGGGACAAGCACTGACAATGACTCTTCCTCTTTTGCACAAGTTGTCTTGTGTCGAATTTTTTCCATACCAGCGGTCCAAAATGAAGCAGATTGCACGAGAGGGAATTTTGGAGGTCCAATATCTGGGTTGACACTTAGTTGGAAGAGTATCTCGATTGTTCCAATTGAAAAAGGACTTGATAGAGAAGCAAGCGGTCGGGTTTGGCCACCACACGAGATAATCCTCTATAGTGCTAAGGATCCGGTAGGAAAAGATAATATGAAGAAGTTCAGAGAAGTCATCTATCTCAAAGTCAGAAAGATTACACAGAATGAAGAGACCCCAAACAACCTGACCATTGCAAATGGAGCAAAAATCTGAAATGACCCAGTTGGCACCTGAGGTAGACGATAAATAGAAAGAAACCGGGATGCCAAAGTGGTATTGCTACACCAAGTCCAAAACTTTATTCTGTTGCCACGTCCCACCTTAAATCTGATCACTTCTTTAAACTTATCAACACAAACTGCAATAGCTCTCCACATACCTGATACTCTTACTCCCCAACCAAGATTTCCCAACCTGTATTTCTGGATAAGGATAATCTTCCAAGGAAAATCATCCTCAATCCCGAACCGCCAAAGCCACTTAGAAAGAAGAACAGCATTAACCTCCTTAATGGGCCGCACTCCAAGCCCCCCAGCTCGAATAGGAAGGCAAACTTTCTCTGACCTTACAAGATGGTATTTCCTTCTATCCTCTTGGTCACCCCATGGGAAATTCCTTATTATTTTCTCCAAAGAGTGAACAACTTTACTTGGGCATCTGAATGTTGACAGGAAGTAGATTGGGAGAGCAAAAGAACTACTTTGAGGAGAGTGACCCTTTCCACGAAGCTAGACGCTTGCTAAATTTGTGGATGATGGACTCCCACTAAGAATGCCCCCAGGAGAGTCAATGCGTAGAGGAAGCCCTAGATAAGTGGAGGGAAGAGAAGATGTGACACATCCCAAAATAGCTGAAAGTGACCCAACCTCGATGCCATTCAAATTGATACTGAAGATTTCGCTATTTAGATAGTCCATTTGGATACTCCATTTACTTGGATATTTAGTATCAATGCCTTAAAAAGGAAAAAAAAAAAAAGCTTTGATGCATCGTTGTAATAATTAGGTTTTTAATTAATTTGAATTTAATTAAAGGATAATACATGTGAAATTTGAGTTTGATTTACATAAAAAAGTTTGATAAATATTCACTGAATTTAGATGTTCAATTGTCAAATATAAAGATTTTGTTTTAACAATATTTTCATCTAGAAGATTTTATTCTTAAAAAATTTGAATGACTCTCTGAGCTCCATAAATTTGAATACATCATTACAAACAAATTAATTGATATTATATACTTTTATAAGTTAATTTGAATTCATTTAAAATTTAATAATTTTCAATTTTAAATTTAGTTTCCTTTAAATTTTTTGAAATAACCAAACATGTCACACAGCAGAATCTGACGACATCTTTTGACTTTTGCCAAACAACAATATTTTAATGTCAGGATTTTCTGAATGTCACCAAAAAGCAAGATTTTATTTTGACACCATTTTCTTCTAACCTTACATGCTAAAAATCTTACAAGTTCAGCTTACAGTTGCCAAACACACCCTAAGCTATGTGTTGGACAACACCACACCTCTTGCTGTGCCCAAATTTGCAGCTGTTGCACATATTATCTTCTAGATCCTCTTGGTCTTGATCATCTTCATCTGCAACCTTTGGATTATCTTGGACTACCTGTTTACTTAATGTGATCCCTCTTTGGTCATAGTTGATTTTGCATTTTCATGTTTTTTTCCCTAATCCCATCAAGTCCATCTTGCATATATGCCTGTGGTTTTATGATATCATTTTTGCCATTTGAACTGTAAACTGTTTGTTTGTTACTGATTTGACCACCAACGCACCAACCTTGTGAGGATCATCCGTTTCATAGAAAAAAAAGAGGAGGAAAAAGAAAAGGAAAAATGAAAAAAAACTTTTGAGGTTCATCAGTTGTGTGTACACTTATTTTATGCAAGGAATCAAGTGTAGGCACTGGGTAAAACCAAGAAAAGACAACACCAATCCTCCAAAACCATATTTTCTTCTACACCACCAATCCTTCTGAGTGTGCCTTGGGGAATGAATTATTTGTTGATTTCCTTACCTTTCACTTAAAGTTTGTCTGGAAATGAATAGTTCATTGTAGGCATAAGAAAGGCCTAAAAGCCACCCACAAACCCTCCCAATCCTTATTATGTTCCTCACCCCCATCCATTATGATAGTGGGTTTTGTGTGGAACAATTTATTGATTTCTATATCTTTCACTGAAAATCGGTATACATTATGCAATAACTTCTTCAGACATCCAGAAAAACCCCAATGGTCCAGGAAAGGACTGGACTTTTGTAGAAAATGAACTACATACAATGATGTGCCTTTTTTTTTTGGGAAGATTTGAA